>OV815279.1:15708293-16313953 GCA_929108145.2 Limnephilus rhombicus | reverse complement strand
CCGAAAATCAAGGTATCGTAGAAATCGGTATTGCACTTTCTCAATCCTATCTATGTGACATAAATACTTGGGGTTCCAGATTTGAAAGGCGTACGCCAGAGAACTGCGAACGTATGCAAAATAAAGCATTTTCATGGTTTTGACTTTTTTTTAAATCTTAGCACGTTCTAAGTACAAAGCCTAGTATCTTGGAAGTCTTTTTTACCATGGATTCAATGTGGCAGTCAAATAGTAGTTTCGGGTCTATCACTATTCCCAAGTCCTTGACTTCCGTCATTTTTGTTAGTACTGTACCGTTAAGTGCATAATTGAAAGTAATTGGCTTTTTATTGCTGGTGAAACTGGTGGCTAAACTCAAACACCAGCTTACATTAGGAAAGAATATAAATTTGCACAAAAATATTCACTGCAAAATCTATTGATCAGATATGTAAAAAAATAATTAATACTACCTAACAAAGAAAAAAATATGCTTTCGAAATCTAGATGATTGGTACGAGTAAAGTTATTCCGAGCCGTTACCTATGGGGTCCTAGCCCCCTTAAAGGGAATCTATCAGATTTTCAATCATCCATGGTCGTGTCTGGATGCAACGTACAGGAGTTACATCGGGGTGCAACATACGGGTTGAAGATTGTCCCATTGATAGCTAACCTCCATTAGGAAAGTACACCAGAATAAGTGTATGTAGTTGTTTAGGCAGTAGGACGTCCCATCTCGTTGTGGCGGCTATGTTTGCCCGCTTGACGGTGTGCGTGCGCGCTGCGGCGGCTAGTAGGTAGTAGGCAGTAGATAGGAATATTCTAAACGGGTTATCGGGGGCCATGGAGGGTGGTGAGCCCGCACCGCGCACACCACCACATTGCGCACACCACCACAATGCGCACTGCGCACACCACCTCGCAGCGATATGGGCGCACTTACACCACCGCGCGCCGCACGGGGCACATCGGGGCAAATTCGGAGAACTATTACGTCCGCGAGAAACGCCGTTATTGTAAATCTTTTTACAATCGTAACCGAAATAAATTCAGAGGAAATTGCGGCATTCGGCTATGGTACGTGTGAGCGTAGCACGCGGGCGCAGGAGGTGTGGGTGCGCTCGACGTCGCTACTGTGAGCGTGTGTTGAGCTAGAACTAGGAGAACATACTGCCTGTGCCCCTGTGCCTGGTGCCTGCCTATGGCTGCAAGGGAAGCGGACCCAAATTGGGCGCTAGCGGCATACCCTTAACCTTAAATAAAGAAATTTATATTTTTTAATGAAAAAAACAATAATTCTTAAAAATGAAATGTACTTTATGACGGACATGGATATCCTTTGGTTTGATATAATTGTCTAAAATTACTACGGAAAATTTATTTTTATTTAAATTTATTTTTTCTACCGATATTCAGGCAGTTTCGTTATGGTACCTTATAATTACTTAAAATTATATATTTTCGCGGAAACTTACATGTTAATATTTTTTTCTGATCTCAAATTCGACAATGAGTTTATCATCTCAAAGTTTACGTAATGAATTCTTTTTAAATTAATAAAAATGGTGGCTCGATTCAATCCGAAAAAAAAATTAGGGGTTTTTATAAAAATTCGGAAATGCGTTTTTTGTATTAGTTACGTATACTATAATAACGTATACTATAATAGACAGGCAATCCCTTTAATATAAAAATTTATAATAAAATGAGGTAATTTTCAGCTTTAAATTTTCGCTAATTATAATGTAGGTACCTACTGGTCCAATTAACTGCCCGAATAATCCCAAATCATCATCATCATTACATAGTATAAAATGAAGTCGCTCAAAATGTGTTTGCGCGTTAATCTTTTAAACTACGCAACGGATTTTCATACGGTTTTCACCGATATATAGAGTGATTGAAGAGGAATGTTTATATGTATAATACATGTAAATTATATTAGAGAAAAGCCGAGGAAATTTAAAGAAAACATATTTTTGTGTGATTTAAAACGGCTGGCGGGCCGTACTACAGTCACTTTTGAAATTCGTTCTACGGAAGAAATTGGAAAATAGATGTCCCAGAGTAAGTAGGTATTTGATTTGAATTATTTTATTTACTCGTTCAAAATGTATGTGCGCATAGATCTTTTAAACTACGCAACGGATATTCATGCGGTTTTCACCAATGGATAGAGTGATTCAAGAGGAAGGTTTATATGTATAAAAACATGCTTATTATAGTAGAGAAAAGTCGATAAATTCAAATATTCAATTCAGGTAGCGGGCAGCGAGCAGCTGGCAAGCGGATGGTGTGGATTTTATAAAGGTTGGGTAATGGCGTTGTGTATCGTTATTCACAGCAACGTGTGGCCGGGTCTGCTAGTAATACTATAAATGCGAAAATGTGCTTTGTGTGTCCTTCTTTCACGTCGCAACAGAGCGGCCGTTCGACTGAGATTTTTGCGTAGAGAAATAGTTGGAGAACTGGGAAGTGAGACAAGCTGCTTTTATCCCGGAAAAACATCTCTTTCCCGTGGGAAAATTCTTTTTAGAGTAATTTCTCCCTAATAACACGCGAGCGAAGCCGCGGGTAAAGGCATAATCTGCGTAAAATTAAATAAAAACACTTTTAAAAGTTTAATAAACCTTACGAGAGATGGGAAGGCTGAAAGAGATATTGAAAGAAGGGTGAATGTCGGTAACTCCATTAATGGTGGACTGAATGCCGTTGGCGCTAATAAAAAACTGTCAAAAAAAGCGAAGCTAGCAGTCCACAATGGAGTCCTGGTACCTACCCTGATGTATGGCAGTGAGGCATGGAACTGGCAGAGGAAGGATGAAAGTAAACTGAATGCTGTTGAAATGAGATCCCTGAGACGTATGTGTGGTAAAACAATGTATGATCGTGTGAGAAATGTGGATATCCGCAAAGAATGTAAGGCTGATGTAAGCATAATGAGTAAGATTAAGAAAGGGACCCTCAGATGGTTTGGGCATGTAGAGCGAATGAACGAAGGAAGTAGTGTAAGAAGAATATACGACGCGAATGTGAATGGTAGAAGAAGTCGGGGACGCCCGTGGAAGACATGGCACGATCAAGTTAATCAGATACTTGAGTCGGGTCATGTCAAAAGTCAGAATAATAGAAGAGAATGTATGAGACGATGTATGAATGTGAGTGAGGCAAAGAGTGTGTGCCAAGACCGAGTTGTTTGGCGGTCCGTCCTCTCTGCCTACCCCTGCGGGGAAACGGCGTGATGGTTAGTTAGTTAGTTAGTAATAAACCTTAATCTAATAGATATTTTTGTCCATGCATGTTTTTTGGAACACCTATTCCCCTATAAAATTATTGTATATTTCTTGTTTATTTATTTTCTTGTTTATTTTTATTATTATGAATTATTTTAATTTAGTTCTTATTAACAAAACTTAGCAAAAGATCCACAGTACGATTTTGTTTACTATTTCTTACATAATTGTTTTCAAATCATTTAAATACCTTAATTGTGTTTTTTTAAATTTTTTTTTACTTTAAAGTACAAAACAGACACGATAAACTACTTTTTAGTTAATTAAATGAAAGGAAATCACTTTATATAATACTAGCAGACCCGGCCACACGTTACTGTGGCTAACGAAACACAACGCCATTACCCAATCTTTATAAAATCCACACCACCCGCTTGCCAGATGCCCGCTGCCCGCTGCCCGCTGCCCGCTGCCTGAATTGAATATTTGAATTTATCGGCTTTTCTCTACTATAATAAGCATGTATTATACATATAAACTAATTAACTCGCCACTAATTATACAAAGCTTGCAATGCAACACTGGATATTTGAAAAGGGAAAATCAAATACCTACTTACTCTAGGACATCTATTTTCCAATTTCTTCCGTAGAACGAATTTCAAAAGTGACTGTAGTACGGCCCGCCAGCCGTTTTAAATCGCACAAAAATATGTTTTCTTTGAATTTCTCGGCTTTTCTCTAATATAATTTACATGTATTATACATACAAACCTTCCTCTGCAATCACTCTATCTATTGGTGAAAACCGTATCAAAATCCGTTGCGTAATTTAAAAGATTAAAGCGCACATACATTTTTAGCGACTTCATTTTATACTATGTAATGATTTGTTACTGTACAAGCCCATAAATTTGTTAATCTTAGGTTTTACTAGTAAATCTTAGGATTTACCAACTTTTAATGTTAATATTTAAATCAATCAATTAAAAATTAAATCTTAGATTTTTCTGCAAAATCTTAAGATTTACCGTAGTACGTTTTTGCACTTACATATAGGTACACCACTTATTTAATCAAAATTAACAACATGTTACGAAATCAATAGTTGCTTCGTCAGGATAAAATGAAAATTAACAAAAATGACATAAGACAAACAAGTACAGACAAATGAGCACCTACAGATAATAAATGACCCCATAAAGTGAATTTGCAGTTCCTGAAGAAGTAGGTACTTTTTAGTAGTTTCACCAAAAGGTACTTTTTTAATTGTTATTTTTACGTTTAGTTGTTTAGTTGACAAGTACGTATATCTATGAAATGAAACATAATTAAACGTTTTTAACTTAAATATAACTTAGTGCTTCATTATTATAAAAAAATGGTGCCATAAAGTACTTCCCCGATTTATTTAAGAAATATTGTTTTAACTTATACAATCATAAAAAATTAATTTCCGATGCGCTAATGGTAGTTTCACTGTGGATCATTGCAAAATATTGTATCTACTCGTATCTGGTGCGTAAATAATATATGTCAAATTCCCTTTTACATAATCTTAAACAATTTCTACTAATTTTGCGGAAAGAATCCCATTTACATGCTTTATAAAAATCATCTTTTATATTATAAATGCTCATCTACTTCTTGCATTTGCTTTTTAGCCGTAAGTCTCGGCTTGAGACTTACCTGTGTCTTGTAGCCTTCATGCTTTAGGTAAATGTTGTTCTTCCTGTATCGATTACATAATTTTGTATATTTATTTTTCCCTGTCTCGGAGTGTCTGAAGATTGCATATTCAATTACCCTTGGAATTGGAGATTTGGTTCCTTAACTGTACCAACGTGATGGATTGGTGACAATGAAATTCAAGGACTAAGCCTACTGATCTAAAAATGATGCAAAGTTATTCCCAAACTGACCATTTGCAAATCTATTCTTCTTGGACACTTCTTATTCAATGTCAAAGGCGGAGAAACCAACTATTTCACTTCCTTGCCTACAATAAGGTTGTTTTTGCAAAGCAGACGTGATGAAAACTCCACTCTTCAGTTTAACATATGACAATTTAACAATGTAGCAAAAAATCCCGTGGTATTAAGGTATCCCATCCTAATATAAGGAATAAATAAGAAGGTCCAATAAAATAAAGCAAAAAGTCGCAGACGACCAGAAATATTCAAGCGAAATATTAGTTTTCTGGTTTCTATTGGTGCCATCCCCTTGCGGGAGGTGATTTCAAAATAATCACGAATCGATTCAGAAAATCGTGGTGCAACTCTACAAGTTCAGCCAAGGAAACTGCTGTCTTACTATTTCACGTTTTCCTTTTGCACTAGGTTGACGGAGATGTTATTTGTTGTTTAAAGATGTGTCCATGATATGCAGTTCTTTTTTGACAATGTTACAGTGAGATCCATTAAAAGTTTCATACCTACAGCTGCAGACGAAATCTTAATATTTTCAAGTATAATGAACTTGAACCCATTAGCCCATTTTACTGAAGGCCCTTCCTCTCAGCCCCCTTCCGAGGTTTGGACTCTAGGACTCTAGGCTAGGGCCTCTAGAGCCTAGGCGGAAGTCCCGGCCACTTCACGTCTGAATTTGAACTTTTCACATTTAATTCATGTAAAGTGCAATCGTGCATCATAACAATATTATTGTGATTTATGTGAATGATTTGTATAGCGCCGTTTTCTTAATAAAATCATTTGAAGGGCGGTTTAAATATTAGGTAAGTACTGCGATTGCTAGGGCCCCGGGCGGCCCGGGCCGAGCCCGATGATTTATACCCTTTTCTCGGTGGCCCTTTCCCTGGGGCCTGCCCAGGCCGGGGCCCTGGGCTCGTGCCCCGTGTGCCCGTAGGATAAAGACGGAACTGCATAGGGGCCCCAGTTAGCATTTGCTGAAATGCCGACCATTAGATCCGCCCCTGACAATGCTTCACAATTCCTTTATTTCGAACAGAAAGCAGTGTACCTAAGTGAATAGAATTAAACTAACTCTTGTAGATATCTTATATTCCATATTCGGGTAAAATATCCCAGAAAGGACAAACTCTGTTGTGACGAAACCTCTACGTGGTAAAGCAAGCCACCTTCGCCCTTGGAGAGGATGAAATAAGGTGGTCTTTCGGAAACATTTGTTCAAACACGTTGTTTACATTTGAAAACTGACACACGGTTACGATAAAATTTGAATAAACATGATACGCAGTGCGTGGACTTTTGTAGGACTTACTAGTGAGCTGATATATTATTTACATCGATAGGTAGATGTTTAGACTAGGATATTTTAAAAATTAGTTTAATCGATTCCTGGATTATTGGGGAAGCCAATTTGCTGCGGTTGACCATGTGATGGCGGTATAAGAGTTATAAAACCCTTACGTTTCCCACGGATTGAAGTGTGGAGGTGGTGGTTCTGTTGGTCGGTTGGCAATTCGGCTGTCTGTCCCGCCGAAGTCGACCCAATCGGTGGTCGCCCGCCGGTGAATGGCAGACAGGTTGTTGAACCGTGGTTTTACTTTTAGCTAGTATTATATAATTATTCAGACAATGTGGCGAGTTCAGCAGTCTGTCTGGTGCCCATCGAACCTTAGCATTTCTTCTAATTAAACATTCTACTTTACTACCGGCGCCTGCGAGCAGCGAGCTTTCAAATTACGATCGTTCTGTGCCTAATGCGATGTTTTAAACAATAAAAACAACACTTATAGGGGGAAATACTTAAAATGCAGACGTTACAGTTAAAGGGTCTTTCTAATCCGAGTTCCAAGCAGTTTTAAATGGCTTTAAATAATACTGCCTACATCCAAACTCCCGCTAAAATGAAATATACTTTCCATACATTGTAGTCGGAGCGTTTCCCCTCTTTTAATGGCTTCCTTCGGACGGCTACTAGAGCATGCAAAATTATATTGCCAAGTCCACGGTATTCAGTATTCGACGTTACCAAACCTGGCCACTGCGCAGAGAGCGGTAGAAGAATTACTTTCACGGGCCAAGAGAATTCGAGGAAATTCTGTTGTTAGAGACCCCTCATATTCTTAATTACTCTGAAAGTAAATTATCATCGGATGCTTCGAACCGTTAGATCTCATTTTCACCTTTCTCGGGTCGGTGAACTGATGGGATAGGTAGGACGCAGCACCCCCTGTGTTTATAAATAACCCCCTCAGCAGGCGAGGGAGAGATCCACAATGTTTGACAATATCTCTGGAGAGCCAGATGTGCGCAGATCCCTGATAATCCACCTAACCAAAATAACTCGCATTTGTGTCTAATCGCTTCCGAAAACCAAAAGATCGTGCTGACTGAAGCCCACGGGACCTAAAAGGTTCCTCTCATTTAACATGTCACCGTCACCTAATCTCCCACTCTCGTGTAACAGATTACGAGGCCCTCGGCTTCCTAATATCTAACTTAGGTACGTTTTATTGTCGCCTTATGCATTCTTACTACAAACATATGTACATAGTACCTTTTCTAACCTTCTTTTGTAAACCCTTTCAGAAAAGACTTTCGTATTCATTTAAGTAAGATATAATATGCTGAATATTACAAACCAGTCTGATATTTTTCTTGCTGGGGAAATTTCACAGTTTTAATACATTTTCCATCATGCCAATCTTTGAAGTGAAAATCCAATATCCGACACTAGTACAAGAAAGCTCGCTTTGATCCTTCTAAAAATTTGTGTATTTTTTAACGAGGGGCTTGCAAGTTCATCAGTCTTCAATGGGCGCCAACTGCTTTGAATTGGTTCACGGCGAGTTCATCGAAAATCAATTCATCGAAAGCAAATTCATCGAAAACGAGTTCATCGAAAACGATTTTTAAACGACTTCAAAAAGGAGGAGGTTCTCAATTCGACTGTATTTTTTTTTAATGTTTGTTACCTCAGAACTTTTGACTGGGTAAACCGATATTGATGATTCTTTTATTTGAAAGCTGGTGCTTCCCGTGTAGTCCCATTTTAATTTGAACTAGTTCTGACAGTGGCATTCATGAGAAAACCATATAAGTCTTAAATTTGCATAAGTATTGTTATTTTTGGAGTCGGTGTCAGCCAAGTCGGCGTGTTCACTTGACAGCTCTCCTCCCGCCGCGGTCCCGTTCTCGTCTCTCGCCTCTCGCCTCGTCAAGTCGCGCGTGCGACACAAGGACATCTCACCTATAACTATGTATGTAGTTACAAACCTACCTTGGCTGACACCGACTCCAAAAATAACAATCGTATCTACATATTGATGAGTAGAAAAAGTAAGTTGATTATTAAGTTGTAGAAGAATACGAAATTATTTTTTACTTTTTAGTGCATTTTTTGAAGTCGTTTTTTTATTTTGTAAAATTTTTTGTTTATATGGAAAAAGAGTTCATCAAAAACCAATTCATCGAAAACCAATTCATCGAAAACCAATTCATCGAATGATCAATTTAGCAAATCGCCAATTCATCGAAAAAAAATATTTTGTAGTTATTTGAGAGAAATGCCGAGCGGACCGGGAAGTTAAAAAAGCATTGGTCAATAAAAGTTGACAATAAATTTTCGTTATTTGTTTTTGGGGTGTTTTTGGATGGACACTGCAAATGTCCGAAACGTTGGCTAAAGAAGGAGGTAGCGCAACACGGCATAACACCCCAAAACAAATAACGATAATAATTTTGGCCGTGAAAATCTTAAAACGTATCCGACAATAAATTTATATATAAAAAAATTGATAATAAAACTTTGGACAAGGAGACTAACTTAACCTAACCTAACTTTTTTTCGATGAATTGGCGAATCGATGAATTGATCATTCGATGAATTGGTTTTTGATGAATTGGTTTTTGATGAATTGGTTTTCGATGAACTCGTTTTCGATGAACTCGGTTTCGATGAACTTGTTTTCGATGAATTTGCTTTCGATGAATTGATTTTCGATGAACTCGTCGGTTACCCTTTGATTTGTATTCAAAACTTCTGGCGATAACTAAAGAACTTTGGCGCCTGAGCTTAATCCGAGGCGCCTGTCATTGAGTTCCACGCCGAACCGTTACAGATCAATTATAAGTCATTATAAGGGAAACATGATAATAAGGGCGCATCGAAGAGGTCCATTTACATACATAATTAGGTCTGGTTTCCGATATTAATTGTCTTCGCGTCTTCCAAGGCTCATTAAACTAAGTGTATACATGGAATTACTTGGACATTTGCTATTCGTCTAGAGTAGGCCCTGTAGGAGTAGAAGCTTGTTAAGATAAGTATTTCACTGTTAATTGGTTTGTGTGGGATCTCTTCCGGTTATCTCAGGAAGGTAGGTTGAATCTGAATACTGTCAATTCATTGCTTGCAGAACCATTCTCGTCTGATTTCGGTTTTCACAAAAACTATATGACTTAACATTTGCATAATAAAGGAACACCTACCACTTCCTTTGCTTTGGTGGCATTTAGGTAACTTTCTTCCTACGTGGTTTTTTCATGTTAACTTGGTCTTGTGTTGAAATAATCAATATCTGCCCATCGATTCCCGTAATAAGTAAAGCAACATTAGGTATTCTACCTACAAAGATTTAATGCGATGGCGACTTGTTTATCTCTATCCTACCTTACCAGACATGGACCATCGTCAGGCCTTTCCGCTTCTCTCACAAATAACTGATCTAGATTTAAATGCGAAATTATTACATTAGATAATACCTACTGACCGACCGAAACTAGATTTTAGCCGAAATCGATAGTTATTTTGTGTATGTTAAAACAAAACCATCTGTACCCAGCAATTAGGCGTTTTTATTGTTAAACTTTAATAGATCGCAAAATGCATAATGATATAAAATACATAAATGCTTTGTTTTGCGATGTTACCAAACTGGAAGTTCTTCAATGAACTAAGGAATTACAAAAATACAAAAGATCTCAGATTACTAACTTCAATAAAAAAATTAGTCTAGTATTTATGGTGCATGTGCAATAGCTACACAATACTTCACTAATTATTAGTTAAGCAGTAAACGTTGACAAATATAAATAATATTATTTTAAAATTCCAAAGTCTTTAAACTTTGAACTTTTATATAAAAGTTTATTTTAATACGAGTATAATGCATACATACACATGCGTCCAAGAAAAGCCGAACATGATCCGACACATCAATAAAATAGGTTTCGGCTAAGCCAAAGCTTGGGTTTTATTTTGGCCGAAACTGGCTGAAACCGAAACCGAAACTTCGGTCGGTCACTATTAACTAGTGATATTACCAAGGCATACTTTTTTCTACTTTGTAAATTGCAATCAAAGACATTTTATGCATTACACTACTAAACTTCATATCTAATCTTGATTGTGGTTGAAAAAAGTCAGTTTTTTTCAACTATCAACAAGATATATATTAAATGTAATTACCTACCACATTAAATATAATTCTAATTTTTTCCTGAAAAACAAAAACATGTAACTTGTGACAAAGTTCATAACAGAGACGTATGCATCGATAGAGATTCTTTTAGTGAGATTTGTGAGGTGTTCACGTAAAATACGTCACATTCGGCAAAATTCATTAACACTCTTACCTCACTCTCCAGTCGCCACAGCGTTCGCACGCGGGGAATAACAATGGCACAACTAAAAATAACCTCTTTTTTCAGAGCAGTTTGAATATTTGGTTTGAATGTATTAAATCAGTTTATTAACCAATAAACATCATTTAACAGAAGTGAAAAGCAATTTATTAGGTTTAATATTATAATAGTGGTACAATGATCATTGTGCCACTATTTTCTCTTGAATTTAAGTAAAACATTATAATTTAATAATGAAGTTTTCGCTTTTAAAGCCACTATAATATTTTTGAGAATTAGTCCGTTTTATCGAGGATAAAATAGACATCCAGGAACATTTCTGCATACTTAACTTAAAAATTCCAATTTTGGACTTGTGCCATTGTTATTTCCCGGGTGCGAATGGTTAGCACTCCATGTTTTACACTTATCTTATATATAAAAATCTCGTGTCACGGTGTTTGTGGTCGCAAACGGCTTGACCGATTTTTATGATTTTTTTTTTATATACATTTGCTAGGTATGAGAATAGGTTTTAAAGTATATTTCATACCGCTGGGTGATTAGTGTGTCCCTACCCAGAAAAAAAATGTACTTTTTTGACAATTTTTTTTAAATTTTTTTATTTGGCATCAAAAAATACGCATAACCGCAAATTTTAACTCTCCTACCCCTACCCTCCCACTTTTTAATCACGGTTTTAGTATTTTTAAATGAACAAATTTAACCGTCTTTCGTATTTCAAACGGAACGAAATTATTTATGTTATTGAATGATAGATGGGGCTACGTCCGCCTCATCGAACTTTCATCCACACAAGCGCAAGATATTCACGAGAAGCGTCGCGTCATTTTGATAGGTATTTCATTCGGCATCATGTTCTCGCGTGGGCAAACCATTGAGCTTATTTGTGTTGGCTAAAGACGGACTGACAAAAATATCGTACACTCAATTGCTCTTCGAAATTGGTATTGATTTTCTTTATTTCATTTTCCTACTTTACTTGGTGTTTTTTTTTGTTTTTATCGGCGGTCATCGTCTACAGCGCTCCATTCCTCTTTCTGTCATAGATTCCATCCCTACACACATTCGTTATTTTTTATTTAACAACCAAAATATTCACTAGAAATAATTTATATGGCAGAACAACGTTTGTCGGGTCAGCTAGTTTATTTATAAAAAAATTTAAAGTTGTTAATTTCTATGCTCGTAAACAAACAATGTTCCTAATATAAAACATGGTAGGCGAGTGTAAAATAATCAGCACCTAACCACTGTTTGTATGTAGGTACATAATATTTTGTAAACACCTTTCCAGGAAAACCTGTGTGAGGTGTTCGCATCTTTTAGATAAAGCGTTATTGTGTAATATTGGGTTAATAGAATAACTCTCACTCGTAATGATTTGAGATTTTCATGGTTAAAAGTATTTCCGTTTTTAATTTTAGGGTTATTGTTCGCCTCTTCCTTATTCAGTAAACGTTTTGGACAGCTTTAGATTGTCCATGATTGGGTAAGAACGCGGCACATTGACTAATCGAGGAAGGAGCGCAACACGACATTGTAACCCAAAAATTAATCAAAATATTACCCGTAATGTTAACTTACGAATCTAAATGAAAAAGAGATATTTCAATTGCCATTGTGGCATTCTTTCCTATATTTAAAGTGATATCCGATACGCCCCGCATAGAAGAAAGGGGAGAGGAAAGAGGGGGCGAGCACAAACCAGGCATTCTGCTTTTTACGCGCACCGAAATGGATCAGTCTAAAAGCGGATTAAAAATAATGAAAAATGCATTCTTCTCGTTTGTCTCAAGGGGCACAGGGCATTCCTAGCGTCTCCGGGGGGACCAAACCTGTGGACCTCGTACCTGTTACAGTAGGGAAGTAGAACGTACTGTTTATGTTAATCGAGGATATTTATTTATTAATAACTAGCTGGTCCCGGCATGCGTCGCTATGCCACTTAATAAAGAAATTGTTTCTCCCTGAGGGTCCTTTCCCATCGTCCCGTTCCCCTTCCGCCTCCCCTTCTTCTCCTGCGTCCTCTTCCCCTCTCGCGTTCCCACTCCGTCACCTCCACCTTCCCTCTCCCTACTCTACTCCCCCCCCCCCTACTTTACCGTCCCGCGAACCCCCCTCCCGAGTTCCCCTCCCCCTCCCAGGTCCCCCTTTCCGCGTTCCCCTTCCACCTTCCCCGCCTTCCCTCTTCCCTTTACCGCTCCCTCGTCCCACCAACCCTCCTCCCGCGTTCCATATATTCAATCCCAGTACATTCAGTTCTTAAACAGCCCGCGTGCCACCTTTTACAATTTTTATTCAAATTTCCATTATTCATGTATATTAAATTTGGTACCTAACATAGGTACCTATTTAAAATATCTAAAATTCTTGATTCGATTCAAAATATTAGGGGAGTACCTACTTTAAATAAATTTTTCAACTTTTCAAAAATAGAATCCTGATTGCACAATCATTCATTGTTTTGCAAAATGTCATTCTCTAACACGCGAACTGTCAAACGTGCGATGTTTTCTGTTATTATCTAATTTTCTGCGCAATTTTCTAAATTTTTCTCTCCGTAAGAACCATCCTCGCACTTCAAGGAATATTCTAAAAAAAGAATTAGCGAAATCGGTTCAGCCGATCTCGAGATTTGCGCTTACCAACACATTTAGCGATTCATTTTTATATTATAGATTTAGGATCAATTTAGAAATCGATCTTATTATGTACTATAGTGTGTCTATATATAATTATTTACATTTTATGCCTGCGCGGAAAACCAATATACACCTATATTCCTTAAAAAATTCGGATAGTTCGAAGAAATTGCCATGTGGTAATAGGTCCAGCAGTATCCTAGAATTAATAAATAAAATAACAAAAATTACAGGTCACCAATAAACCAAACAGGTTTCATACCAATTCAGTAAAAATACTAAAGAAATTGAGTATCTGTATTGTTGCGTAACTGCAATAATTGCCTTAATTTTAATAAATATTGTTCCATCCGGGTTTAATACTTGTGAAAACCATTTACTTCATAGCTTGCCGTAATTAATACTATATAAACAAATTTATTTGTTTATATTGTCATTGTTAATTGTTAAGTGGGCATAGAGCTACAATTATTAGTTATCTAAATATATATCTAAATCTACTGGAATAAGGAATAGTGTGTAAAAATAATCTGCTTAAAACAACCCCGGAAATATTCACTCACTGTTGTAGGTAGGTACCTAGGTACTTTTATTATTTTAATATCACTTTACAATAAATCATTATTTAGAATTTGTAACTTTATCGGAACCTACATAGACTCGCGTTCACTTCTACACCTCATACTCAGCAAATTATTTGGTCAATTGAAGTTAAGTGAAATACCTAATAGATAGGTAGGTTATGTGGGACTTCACCGTAGAATGAAGAAGAAGTGCCTTGTGTTTCGTGATCCAAATATTTGCCAAATGGAAGCTTAAATTTCGAATACAAACTGTATTTACGAAATTCAAATGGGAAGGAGATGTTAGGCGAGTGTAAGTAAGATAGAGCGCTGGGCTATTGGGCTAAATGAAGGCACTTCATGCGTTCTTATTTATTCTATGGACTTGACCAACTGCTAAATGTTTAGAAATTAGACAGAGGGGTAGAAAATAGGCGGTACGAATTTGGTGTTTTAAATGGAAGAGTGTTTAATGATCAGCAAGGTTTAGAACCCCTGGCGCAGGATTCCTAGGCCGGAAGATGCAGCGGAGTGTTGCGGCGATAGTCCATAGATAGCGCATCTATAAACATCTAAATCCGGAACCCCCAGCAAGGCTCCCTCCGCATCCGCTACGGTACCTACCTACAAATGTATGTGTATATAGTATCGGAGGTAGCTGCAGTACCTACTGTAGTAGCGGGCGAACTGTCACTTCCCGAAATAGTCGATACTCTCGGTTCCAGTGCCGGCTCCAGTGACAGTGCCAGTGACTGCGCCGGTTCCAGCTCCAGTGTCTCACTTGCCCACATTTACCGTGTTAAATGAATTTTACATGTACATATTGAGATAAATATCATGCCGCAATATATAATAATTATAGGTAATAATATAATGTTAGGTACATATATATTGCGTGTGAACGCAATAGCCCGCCCAAGAGCAGATCAAATTCAAATATTTAATTTACCGATTTTTAATCCCTGTTTAGTGTTTACTAATTTAATGATCAGATTCGTAATTAGAAATTATTATTAGACTCGCAAATACCTACGTCTGAATTCCTGACAAAGCAGTTCCAATTTTGAAAATCACGTTAAAATGATTTTCGTTAAAAATATTATGGTATTATTTATATAAAGGTACCTAGGTATTTTATCGCTTGGCTGAATTCTTGGCAAATATTCTCAAAATGTGACCAAAATCTCAAAATCATTTTTAATTTGAAAAATGAAATGTAAACCTACATAAATTCAAAGTGTCCATCAACAGGGCATAATACCCCAAAAATAAAAACAATAATACTTTTGGCCGTGAAAATCTCATCTTATCTATTTTTCACTGGTAAATTAAGTAGGTACCTTAGTGGTTACGTAGCTCCCTCAAAGAATTATTATTAATGAAAAACGTTACAGTAGGTAGGTACCTACCTATTAGTGTTTTTCCTATGCCAAATGTTCAACGTGTTTTTTATGTAACTTCAAACTAATCATGATATTTGGAAAATCTTCAAAGTATTATTTCCAGAAAATTAGTAATTTTATCAATTTGGAAGGCGGGTATAGGTACCGCTGCCCCGAAACCATTTATCAAATGCCTGTGCACCAACACATCTGTTGCCCGGGTTCATGGGGTGAGGTTTGTCGAGAACCGGCAGGCCGGATCGGGAGAGACTGGTTAAGCAGCAGGTGGGAGGGATAGATTCATACCTACGTTTGTCACTCCTGGACACACTGACACCAGATTCCAACCCACCACACCCTTTTACTTCTCAGAACTTCCACTCCTTCATTTCCTAAAAAGACCAACCACACAGCAGTTTGTTCCTCGGGGCCTCCTGTGTGGAGCTAACGTAAAAAAAAGTTTATTGAATTATTTTTATTACTCTTAAAATTCAAAAGGTGACATAGGAATCTACCCCTGCAAAATATTATATTTAAATTTAGATCTCCTTTACGTACAAAGATATAAAATAATAATCCTTTATTATTATCAAATTACGTAGCCCTCGACTTGCGAAAATATTTCAAAGCTGTATTTCGTTAATAAAATTTAAACCCATAATTCCCCGGTAAATCGAAGACAATAATTTTTTACTTTTTATTTAGTAATATATTTTTTATATCTGTATCTGTGAAACATGAAACATCCCCACAAAAACGATTTTGAACATTTTTTTTATAAATTAAATATCTAATAATATGATTGGACACTATATAAAAAAAATTAAAATGTAGTTATACAAATTAAACTTTATAACAATATTTTTTTTGTTGAGTTATTTAAATTGACAAATGCGGATGACACCTAAATAATTTACAAAATAGCTAGATTGTTTATAATATTATTTTATTATTCCCAGTCAGTTAGAAAAACTCGTCCGGGAAGGAAAACATCAACTAAGAAGAAAACACAAAGTTGAAACAGAGGAAGTAGAAACAGCAAACAGAAGAAAAGTGTGTATATAATATTACATACATTTAACAATAAACTCATATGAATAGAGTGGGAGGATGACATGTACGAAAGATATACGTACCTGCATAGACGTATATATCTACCTAATTAGTAGATAGGTATCAATGGAAATATTATCACCGAAAAAGTCACCGTAAGTTAAGAAATAGGTAGGTACCTATCTACTAGGTTCCTCGTGTAATTTATAAGGGTGGGAAAACGAAAGAGAGCGGGTCTTTGCCTTAAGAGGGTATTACCTGACAAAACCATAAATATGTCATTTTTAAATCAGATTTCAGGCGTATTGACACTTTTCCACAAAAAAATTATAAATGGATTTCGAAAGATTGTTTTTTTTATCTAGCATTCGCATGTTTTAAATTTTGAGAAAAAATGTTTATTTTTAGTATAATAAGGTTATACTATAGGTCGATGGCAGATTTGTTAAATTTTCAAAAAAGATTTTGTATTATACCACACCCATTTCAAATCATATAATCATGCAGTAAAATAAATCAATGGATTATCTAGGTATCGCATGTTATAGAATTTTAATTTTAGTTTAAATAAAATCATTAAAAAATATATACGTATCTTTGTTTCTTGACGAAAATTGGTCCGTTTGTGTATTTATTTGCGCACTTACAAACTAATATATTTCAGATTTTTTTTACATTCTCATTTAACTTAGACATTATTGAAAAATGATAAATACTTATAATCTAAAAATAATTACAAAAAGTACATTATTTTAATAGTTTTATCATCACGTCTTTCAGCATTTTTGGATGTAGTTATAAATTAAAGCAAATTTGGAATGAAATAAAATCGATATTGAGTTATAATTTTAAAAAGCTGGTACGGGGAGTAATTAATCTTTTTCATTGTAACCGCCCTGCACGATCATAATACAACAACTTTCGACGAAATGTGGATTTTCTGCAGCTGGCTGGTTAAAGGCTCTTAAGTTCTCCTAAATCATCTAAATGGCGTTGTGAGCAGTTTCTGTGTTATGTATAAATATTACATATTTTTTTCGTTTTATATTTAAAACATTATTAAAAATTCTATAATATTTTTTTATAATGTTTTAAGTTCAAAATATTTAAAACTTCAGATTTTATGTCCGGGTTAAATCTTTCCCACAGGAAAAACTAAACCCTTTCACACACTTTTCCACAAATGACCATCTAGTCAATTCACGCTATGCAATTGCACTATATAAGAATAATAAATACCAAATAATACAAGAACAACATGTCAACCTACCAGATTCAAATAATTCACCGACTCCAGATATTTTCATATCAGAAGGTTCGGCTCGGTGGAACTCCTAATTGGATCCCTCAATATTTTATTATTGTTCGGTATTTTGAATTTCGCGTGCAATTTTGAAAATTGGTTGATGGCAAAGGCAAAGACAAAAAATGACAAATGCTTTCGTGTAATCTGTGGTAATCTTCAAGGTGTTGCCATTTCTTGACGATTTAGTAACTGTCCAAATAATTATTTATTTATTATTTTAACATTGTTTCATTTATCTATTATCTATATATTTATTCTTCATGAAATCGTAACTGTGAATTAAAGATTTTTCATACAGGACCCGTTCTTGTTCCCACGAAATCCTTTTTGAATCTATCTAGATTCTAGATATACGAATGAACTCGTATTTTTTTACCGAAGTAACCTTAAACCTTATCACGACTATTATTTATTCTGTTTAGAAATGCAGGAAGGACGGAGACGCCATGGCCAGGGTTCTTATCTTATCTTTGGCCCTTTCCCCATTCCCAGAACAACTTCATAATATTTAAATGCCTTTATTCCCGCTGTTAAAAGACATCAAATCATTTTACGGGGAAACCTACCTTCTCAGTTCTTTCCCACTTGAACCAGTTTATTTATCTCTTTACATAATTTTTAACGACAGGAATTTTACTTTGGTTAGCGGCAACATGTTAGAAATAATTGTATGTTTCTAAAATAGGAAGGTTCTTTTACCTATCTAGGTACTTTTCTTGATATTTCTCATTTTAATCGTTTCATCGGTAGGTTAATTCTTGACACCAAGGAGTCTTGGGTATTTTGTTTAATATATCTGTCTTATTGTTTAAAAATTCTGGGCAAGGTAACTCTTAAAAAAATACCTGTTATTCCTCAATGACTTTTTTGCAAATTAATAAAATGGGTAATATTTTTTAAATGAATCAATGTTTTGATTTTACGAAGAAAGGTAGGCGGGTAGGTAGGTACTTACTTCAGATATCGCTTTGATAACCAACCCCCCCTCCCCCCCTCCCGCGTTCTATGTATTCAGTCCCAGTACATTCAGTTTTCAAATAGCTCACGTGCCACCTATTACATTTTTTTTATTCAAATTTTCATTTATCATATATTACAAATATTCATTTTTTGTATATTATAAGAACAGTCATTCAAATTTGGTATCTACCTATTTAAAATATCTATCTATAATTTAAAAAATCCATAGAGAATTCTTTAGTTTAAAAAAAAAACACAGCTGCCTGCTTAATTAACATTCCTCAAAAGCGCGAACTGTCAAACGTGCGAAGTTAAAATAGTCGTTAAGTTTTCTGAAATTATCCAATTTTCTGCGCAATTTTCTTGATTTTTCTTTCGTAAAAGCCTTCTACAAAGTATTAGAAAACTTTATAAAAAATTATGAATGAAATAGATAAAGTCGTTCTGAAGTTATGGCGTGACCAAGGGAAACAGGGATGCATTTTTATATAGGTAGGTACCTATATGGATAATTTTTGTGCAATATTTACCAATTTCAAATCTGGAATCGACTTCAAAAACAGCTTATATAATAAGTTGGTATGGATATCAAACGAGTTTATTTAGAGTGTGGTTTTTTGTGCATATTCGCTGATATAGTAGGTACCTATATATAGAAAATAACGTAGGTACATATATAGAAAATCAGCTTCTTACTCTTCTTGTTCAGTTGAAAATTCTCTCTCATTCCTTTTGGGATATTTACTTATATTTTCTATAAATAGGTAGGTACACCGTACTTTCCCTAAACCGACTACATATTAAATTTAAGTAGGTATGCCGGGGGGCCAACTTGGGAGATCAGCTGTCACGTAGGTAACCTATTTTCTTAATATTTTGGAGGGTGTATGAATGGAGGGTGGAACCATTGAATATTTTGTAGGGTTTAGGAATGTGGTAGGAATCTTTGGGTTAGAAAATTTATGAACGTTTTTTTAGGTACCTACCTAACCTAATAGTTTTAGTTGGTTGATAGGTATCGTAGTATAGGTAAGCTTTATATCTAGGTAGTAGGTTTATGAGTATCTAGGTCTAATAGATACCTACCTAGTTAAAGTATTTTATTTTTCTCTCTATTACCTACGTACCTTTACATACATAAAGTTAATATTTCTAGTTTTTTAATACGGGGGACGATTCCTGTATAATTTGTAGACATCTAACATTTTGTTCGGAAAAATAATGTTAACAAGATACCTACCTACCTACCTACATCTAGAAAGTTATCCGTCGACCAAATTTTCAACTAAAACAATGATTTTAAAATGTCACCACGATTTTTTTCCAATTATTAAACGAATTATAAACCAATAAAATCTACAAAATTTTACATTAATAGTTTAAAAAAATTTCAAAAAATCTGAATTTTGTGAAAAAATCCCTTGAAGACTAATATTTAAAAAATAGTTTCTAAATGATATTTAAACCATTCACTAAAATAATGGCTACATAAATATGTTAAATTTGTTTATGATTATTTTATAGGAACTATTTATTTCCGAATATAAGCAAAATATTTTAACCCAAAGCAGAATTTTGTTCCTAAACTGCTCGTGATGGAACTCTTGTAACTCAAAAACCACACATTTTATTTTTATAAAAAAAACACCAAACGATAGCTAAAACAATTTGAAATAATATAAAAATTTTAAAGTATTTAATATTTAACGGTAAATATGTATTAAAATCAAAATTCCTCTCAAAAGTGTAAAGTAACAGATGCTTCATTGATGCGTATTATTTTTTTTCACCGCCTTAAAAAAGTCGCACGCAAATTTTCAAAACACCATTCGATTCGTAAATTGAAGAGGGATTAAATAAAATTTTAAAAATTCGCAAAAAGCTTATTGAATTTGGTGGAAGTGTATTTTTTCATCAGATTCGGTCGCGAAATGTCGGGCCGCTCGATTCGCGTAATCTCGCGGGCGGTCGCCTGTGTGCGAGCGCATGACTATGTGGGTGAGTATAGTATACCTGTGTTGGCGCAGCTGTATTGGTGCGATATTTCCAACAAGTAGGCAGGCCAGTGGCAGTACTAAAGTGGGCCGCACTCTCGCCAATATTATTTTAATTTTATGTTTTAGTTATAAATTTGCAATTTTTTGTGTTAAATTTTATTTATGATAATACAACTGCTTCGAAAAAATCGGGAAAATTAAAAAAATATATAAAATAAATTTTTCTGATCGTATTTTTTTCTGATTCTCTTTGAAGGATATGTCCTATTTTGAACACGTAATTAAAACGGAACACAAATTTTTAAAAAAGTATAATTTTTGTAAATTACAAAATCACTAGGTTTAATAAATTTTTATCGTTTGAAAAATATTTTTTTTTGTAGCACTAATCTTAACTTAGTTATTTTTTTAATTACATATAAGAATAAAATTGTTGTTTTTTTTTTTTAAATAAGCAAATGTAATTTTTTTATAATACCTATTGGGACCTAGATGAAGGTAGGTGCTTAAAATGCAGATTTTAAATTATTTTTAGAAAACCAGTTCTAAGTTGGTAAAATTATTTTTTCCAAAAAAAAATTATTTCAAAAATTTATTGACCTTAAGAAATAAAAATGAATACCTAGGTTAAACCATGAAGAAGTAAATAAAAAGAATCTGTTTTGGTAGGTATATTTTCCAGGAATGTGATGGTGATAACTATAGTAGATGTAATTGTTTAGCACTGCATAAAGAAGGTACCTAGAAAAGGTTATTTATTCAGAAGGAAAGTAAATAGGTATTATAGGTACCTATTGTTTTTCATTCAATGTTTTTCCTCAATCGTTCCTTTACATTTAATACTAAGTTTGAGTTAGGTGGCTATTTTCCGATGGCCTGGATAAAATTTGCACGTTGTGATATTGTTAGGATTTCCCTTATGTGTAGGTATGCTTATTAATTAGCACTTAAATAATTAGATCCTTAAGTTTTATTTTTTGTGTATTGTGTCTTCCCCCCTACAAGTGCTTGCTGGATACAATCTTGTCTTATTGTATCTTGATTTCCCGCTAAGCACTTGCATACTGCTTACTAACAACGTACGCAGGGACACTGGAGGTCTAGATTCGTTCAAAATTAAATGTAGATTCGTTCATTCAAAAAAATTAGACTCCTTGCGAGAGCCTTAAAGGAAAAACCATCTGGGTGGATAAGTGGTGGATAACCTCCAAAAAGATCCTTAAGTCGAGGTGTATTAAATCTTTTAAGAATAAATAACTTTGATAATATCTAAAACTTCGGAAATGGACGTTGATTGGTAAAAAAGTGCATAACGTATCGATAGAAATATGCACAATAATTAGCCGATTAACTCGATGTTATTTTTCATATTAATATTTATTAATAAGTCGTAGTGGAGTCAATAATCAGCTAAATTCTTCATAATCGTCTGTTTGGTTCATAGGAATAAAATCTAATAAATTTCTTGAAATAATGTATCCGATTGATGTAATCATTATGGTTAAATCTGCTACACGTTTACTACTAATTGAATCGTAAAGGACATAATCGACCGTTTGGGCTGTGGGTAAAAACTAATAAAGTTCTTGAATGATTGAAACTGATGAATCCCCCATTACTTTAATATTTATATCTATTGGTTAATTTTAATCGTAGCGGAATCCATGATTTATTACCTACAGATTTATCGGTAAAAAGGTGGAATAGAATTCGTGAAAGAAACCAATCCAATATGAGCGCAATGATTAAAAGTTTAAAAAACCTACTTTATTTTTATATTCATATTGAGTAATTGAATCGTAGCGGAGTCTGATTAGAAACTTTCTACCGTCTGACTGTTGCGCGATTACGTTACAGGCTATGGCCATTCAACAAACACCGAACCAAATCTCCTCGAATACCTAGTGAATACCTGGTGCCTGGTGTCCGCTGCCCGGTGCCTGGTGCCTGGTGCCCACAGCATGGTGCCTGGTGTCTACCTGCCGAATAGATGTCAAGGGCGGGCCAAGGCAGGAAATTAGGATTCACCGCATTAACACACCGCCAACAGTTTTAGCTCCATTTTGCGTATAAGGTCATAATGCAAACTTGACATTGAGAAAAGCCGACAGTTGTGATAATTAACCAATTTCGGTGGTAATGTACAGAAAGAGGTCATATCCAAATATCCACAACAGTTGTCCGCTTTTATATGTAGATATATTTGTATTTGACATATGGTATTTCGTACTGGAGATTTGCATACGGTGCTATTCATTTTTTATATGTGGACAAGGATTGTTCTGTCTGGGAATATGTTAGTATCTGTAACTACTGTGTAATTCCTTCGAGAATACTCGTGAATTTTCAGAAAACAGTCGTAACTCGAGGCTATGTAAGCAAGGAAAATTAAAAAAAGGATTTTTATTGTTTTCATTCCTTATTAAGTAAAATGAAATTAGTTATTTTAAATAATCTAAGAAGAAAATGAATGATTTTTTTTAATGGCAATGATTTATTTTAATATCTGTCATTATTTTAATTATTTTCTATCAAACTAGTTTTCTATTCATGAAATGATAACTGTTGCCCGAAATAATTGATATAAATTTTATTTAATTACCGCGTTTAACCAAAATGATTAGTTTCGATGATTTCAATTAAAAATACTTGAATGATTTATCTTTTGGACCGATAACAGCATCTCGGAGAAAAGTGTGGAAAGTGGAATGCTAAGAAGGGAAAAGAAATTGGGTCTGCCCTCCGCGACACACCGTCTGCCGCCCGCCACCCGCTGCCCGCTGCCCGTATTCACGGCTACGTGGAAAAAATTGGAAGGCGAACGAACCAGACAAAACCAAGAGGGGCCCCTCGTCTAGCTCCCCGCCGAGTAAAGCAGCTCCCTCGACGTCCAAACAAAACTATACCACCACGCTAAAGCGTGCCTGCAAAAATGTAGGAAATAACACTCGCAGGTGGTAATAAAAGAAACATTTTGAGAAGTACCGAAATACTTTGCGAATTATTCGTTCGCACTCGGATGGGCGTTTTCTGCAGCTCGTTGAGAACGAAGAGGGGCCCCCTCATCTGGGGCCGCGAAGCGCTCGCGAGCTACCCGATAAATTAAAATCCTAACAACAATGTCCCGAGTAACCGGAGCATTTGGGCTCTGTGAAGAGGGGCTTTCGGCGAGGTGTCCTCTGCCGGCGAGCACTCGGCGGAGCTGGCCCGGGCGTCTGGGCATGCGCGGCAGACTTTGTACGGTCCTCCACCTCTGGGGGCCCCTCGCCCCCTCCCTCCTCCCGCTGTGCCCCCCGTGCCCCCGCCGCCCTCCCCCCGGGAGCTAAATATTCGCGAGCACATCGCTGTCGGTCGAGGAAAATGCGAAGTAACTCGCCACCGAAAATAAAGGAGATTCCTTTCAGGCTACTTCTCGAGAACGGTGCGCGATTCGCGGCTCCTTTCGATGCGGTTATCTCGTATTCCCCGTTTGTCGGACGGTCGGCTGATTACGAGACCCGAGCAACGAGCATCAAGCGACGAGCACTAACACTGGCAGAGAGTAGAGTCCTCGATGGTGTTCAGCGGCGCCGCGTTGAGAGGCGTTTAAAGGAGCTGATGGGAGACCTCATTCCTCCTCTCCTCTCAACAGACCCACGAGGTAGGTATTAGATAGGTACTAGGCAGCTGGAATCACCTACAACGTTCCATACTCCCAAAGAAGTTGCTTTTAATACTTACTTCATAAACACACATCTAATCTGTCGCATCAACCTCTTTAGACAGTGTCTTAGAAGAAATGAGTTGAAAAAACGTAGAATCATCTTGATGACCACATTTTAATGTTGTATACCTACCTACCGGCCTTCCATAGAAATTTCTGTTCATTCAGAAATTCCTAACCTACATTCATACAAGGGTTAATCAAATAACACACACACAGAGACACTCACATGGCCCATCACACTCCGCAGACGAAATTTATAAAAAATACACAAACGATCATGTGAAGAAATCGCACCAACACCGTTGCAAGTGTCGCTTGCTGGTGTGCGTGCAGACGCGTCTCACATCTTTCAGCTTGCAGTGGTGTGCGTATTTTCCCATCGGTCATTTTTCTCTCTATCGCCTGTTCTCTTTTAAATACACGCGTGTGTGCGTCACGTGACGGTGTGTGTGGAATAATGCTCAATTTAGAACTGATATCAAATCTTGTTTGATTTCAAACGCGAATCCCGTCAATGAATTCGACACCATGGATGGGAAAAAACACGCCGAAAGAAACTTGCCTTTCCAAAGACCACCCTCGTACACACCTTTTGGTTCCTAGACACATAATAAATATAATCTAATGGAAACGATTTTAAAAGCTTAGGTTTTGTCAGGTGGTGGTTACGTATTTTTTTCAGAAATGGTTTAAAAAGTTTAAGTTACATTATCAATTATTAAAAGAAAAATGATCGCGTGGAACCATGTCACCAAATGAAACGTGGCAAATTAGTTATTTGCTGAGAGTAGTGACTAGTGACAGACGTAAATAAAACTTTACGCGCAAAAGGGATCGCTTTTATAGTAGCTGAGGGAAAGAGAGGAAAGAGCGAAAGAGAGCATAAATAATAATAAATAGAGTTGTTTGTTCGGAGCGTGAGACCCTTCCTTTATCCTTCCACTATCACCTTTTGACCTTGTGACCAAAAATAACCAACACCCAACATCAAAATAAAAATTAAATTTAGTGATAATTTCTTCGTGGCCGGAAAGTTCGTAGGTAACAATCGACTAGCAATCCGAAGGTCGCCGATTCAAATTCGGCGTACGCAAGTAAATTTTATTTGATCGTATTGTGTTATTTCACAATTTAGTCATTTAAAATAATTATATGGAAGGTATATTTGCGGTACGTTCCCGAGTGGAATATACTACCAGTATCGTTCTGGTGTAAAACCACCATTCAGAATCGAAACTTTGATTCAAATGGCTTTTGGGTGTGTTTGGTGACCAGATCTAAATAGCCAGCTGATCCCCCAACTTCCTCTTCTCAATCTCCTTCCCCCCCCCCCCTCTACCTTCGGCCTCACAACATGCCCCAATTGGGGATGCTATATAGTCTCACTGGCTCGGCGCGGCGGTTGGGGTTGAGAGCAGTTGAGACTCGTGTGCGATATTCACACAAAAAATGTGTTCATTTTACCACGAAATTTCGTGGTTTGACACAGTGTTTGTTTGATTTCAATAAATATTCGTAGTTCTTGGATCCTCTTATCGGCAGTGGATGCCATTCAGATATTAAATGTATTGTGAAAGTAAAATTTTAAATATTTGATTCATAGAAAAATATCTTCTTTTGCATGCAAATACTTTTTCTTCTTTATAGTTATTTAAAAATTCATTTTTCATTCTACGCCCTTACGTATTAACCCCAGGTACCTACCTACTCCGGAAAATTCTACGTGTACCAACGTAAATTTGACAATTCAAATTTTAGCGGAGGTTAACCCTTGGATATCCGTAGCTAACTAATTTAAGTTGAAAAATAACGCTCAGCAAAGTTGGTGGCATTCGTGGAAAATAGCTGAAATTTTTTTTGAAAAAATTAAGAAATTTGAATTTTGAATTGGAATTTGTTTTGAAGAAATTCTGATCTGACTTTATTGTTTTATCACTGAGAACTCCGTCAATGCACCTCTTTCAGCAATAGGCATCGTTTATTTATTTAATAAATCATTTTATTAAATTTTTATAGATAAAAGTGCGGTTAATAATCTGTTATTATTATCGTTATTTGTTTTTGAGGTGTTATGACGTGTTGCGCTACCTCCTTCTTTAGCCAACGTTTCGGACAGCGTTGCGGTGTCCATCATCGGGGCAGATCCGGCAGATCCGATAGATTCGGTAGATGTGTCTAGGTAGACACACATCTACCGGATCTGCTGGGTCTGCCCTGACGATGGACACTGCAACGCTGTCCGAAACATTGGCTAAAGAAAGAGGTAGTGCAACATGGCATAACACCCCAAAACACATAACGAAAATACTTTTGGCCGTGAAAATCTAAAAACGTATCTGTTGTTATTAGTTTTGTAAAATTAAGACGTAAGAAAAAAAATGTTCAAAGCATAAAAATAGATATGCCTCTACGAAAGTTTAAAGATCGTAGAGACATGTAAGATGTTTTTAACACAACGTATTTTAATTGAAGAATAAGGTTTGTGAAGGTTTGTTGGATACGTTTCAATAATTGAGGGGTATTGATGCAAACCTGACACTACACTTATTATTATTTATTATTATTATTACTATTCTACCACCCACTCTTACACACAATAAAAGAATTACAAATTTCTGCAACTGCGCCAAAATATTTGAGGAAATAAAATGACCAAATGAACTTTTGCATCTCAAATTTTGAAATGGGGGAGTTTTTTTGCATCTCATCGAAATGCGTCTCATGATTTTGCATCTAACTGAAATTAAAAATGCGAGGGAAAAACAACAGCGACAATTTTCGGTAATGGTGAATGGAGAAATCTGAATGGTTGAAATTTAAGAGTGGAGGTTTCGAATCTAAACATTTAAAAAAAGCTTTTTTTTGTGGAAAAATGGCATTTCTACTCTCAAAAATCGATCTTCGTCGATGTGGCTTGCAATCTGCACGCCAAAGTATGTGAACTTATCGTACAAAAAGTAGAACCTTTTCTCATAAAACAGCAGCATGAGTTTGGAGACTATCTTAATAGTTTTCAAGGATTATGTCTCAAACATCTTGGACAACAACGAGCAAGCAGACGTTTCGTATAATGATTTTGCGAAAGCTTTTAACAAAATAGATCACCACGTTCAATTCGATCACTTTGATTTCTCATACAGACTGCTTTTGTTCTTCAATAATAATTTTTTTAAACAGTAAAAAATAAGTAGTTTACGGGTAATTCGCTTCAAAACGTTGCGTCACAAATTCTGAGGTTCCTCAAGGGTCTAATTTAGGACCTCTATTATTTTCTGTGTTTATAAATGACTTAACTCAGTTTACAAGATTAGTAAAAAAATTTTTTTTGCTGACGATATCAAACTGTATACCAATATAATGATAAAAGAGGACTCCATTCGTTTACAAATCGATATCGACGGTATAGTACCTAGTAGATTTAAGTTATCGAAATAAAATTTATTTTAACAACGAAAAGTGTACAATTATTATCCGCTTTACAGGGTATTTTAACTATAAAATATCTGGCAACTCGTTAAAACATATTTCAAAATGAAGGATTTAGGAGGCGCCTGACTTTTGACATATCGATTTGGTCACGCAAATGGTAGGTTTTTTAATCCACAAAGTAAAATCTTTCTCGAATTTTTTTATTTTTTATTTAGAGGGCGAAACAGCTGTAACGCATAATGATAATTACGAAGCAGAACTTGTTTATAATAAGCTGTGTTTATACATTTAATAATGGTATTATTAAGTATATAAAATAAATAAAAAGTAAAATGGAGTTCTACAAAATCAACTTAATTTCAATAAATATCTTTCTCTAATACCTACGGCAGTCATAAAAATGCTTTACTTTACTCTGGTTCGCTTTATTTCTAGAGTGGATCAGTAATATGGGGACCCGAAGATGCCCTATGCACAAATCACGTATAAAAATTGCAAAAAAAGTTTATGCGACACCTTTAGACATGCGAGGTCTTGGTGGCGGATTCATCTGTCCATACCAGCATAGCTGGCCGAATCGGGAGTGGCCAGTTAAGGGAGACCTTTTGACATCTCTAGCCAGACTCTCTCGACACCTTACACTGCAATTCGAGGGATGGATTCATAAGTCCTTCACTCTTGGACACACTGACCCCCAGATGCCCAACCACCCCTCATACCCTTTTCATCTCCAGACCATCCACATCGCGTCCCTTAAAATGTCATAGACTCCGAGGGGAATTATTTTTCTCAGGGTTCGCGGAACTAATGTATAAAAATCAATCGAAATCTCAAAAAAACTTTTTTTCAAAGTGGAAAATTTTCTTAAATACCCCCAATAAATCTATCAGCGGTATGCTTTTAAATCATTGGATGTTGTTCCAACTCCAAGCTGACTAGTCATGAATGAACATTTTCATTCAACACAGAGAGGCGCCTTACAGTAGGTGTGTTAAATTGGCATTTAAATGCCCACTTCTTCTTATAGCCTGGTTCATACAGCCTTCGTGTTCGAATGAAATGTATTTAACGATCTTGTATCTGATTATACATTTTGCATACAGCCGTATTCGAGCCTGTGTTTGTTTTATCAGTTTATTAAATGGTCGGACTGTTTAGTCGGGACCATTAACGGCGGTGTATTGGAAACTTCGAAAGCACACTTTCCTTGTAATTATGTGCTAAATACACTCTAAACTCCGCCTCGTCTCGGTCATCCGGGTATCTAGTATCTAGTACATACATACTGGTAGCAGCTACTTCTATTCGCTACCTGACACTTCTCCCAACTGATTCTATACCCGAACTTTTAATTTCAAAAAGTAGGTACCCAGATCACGGTACTCCATTAAATATGTACCTACTATTGTTTACTTACATCTTATACATTATCTTCACAGAGGAGGGTCTGAAGAAAAAAAATCCCTCAGGGTTTTTGCCATCTTTTGGGAAGCTGTGTGGAGGGTCTTTTTTGGAAAAGAAAAGAGGGGTAGTTCTGGGAAAGAAAAAGGTGTGAGGACTGGGTTGGAATCTTATGGTCAATACGTTCAGGAGTGACGAACGTACGAATCTATCCCTCAAACTGCGGTGCCCAAGGCGATGGGTCAAGAAAATAGGTACCTACTGCTGGAGAAGTCAAAAGGTCTCCATCATCAACCAATCTTCCGATTCGGCCTTCATGCAGCAGATGGGCAAAACTATCCGCTGTCAAGACCTAGATAAACCTCACCCCGTGTAGCCTGGCACCCAGTACCGGATTATCCCTAAGGCAGAGTAATTTTCCATAAAGAATGGAAAATAAAATTCGCTGGTCCCCCATTTTGTATTTTATTTAGATATCGAAATTCCCCTATGCCATATTCAGTAGATTTTCGAACAGATTACGACTTGGTGGTTAAAAAAGTTTCGAGAAAAACGCATTCAAAGTTTTGCTGAAGGATAATTCAACATACAAACTGTTACAAATGGTTTCACATAAAATGCTATATCTCCGTCAATTTTTAGAATTTCTCTAAAACATGTGGTGAGAGCATTTTTGACAAATGTATCTTTCAGAAAATGAAATTAAAAAAAAATACAAAAGTATTTTTTAGTGTCCTGGTGCCATAAGGTGGGTAAGGTTTTAAATAAAGGCATTTTGTCAAGATTTTGTTTTTGAGATATGAATAATGTTGGTTTTGTTTATTTCATGTGCACTTTATAGTATAACATCTGAAGTATCTTTGAAAAAAATTCAATTAAAAATATCAATAAATAAGTCCGTGAGAGCGAATCTCCGCGAAACTCCATAACTCGTCACCGGGTTTTGCTCCGATTTACTTGAAATTTTGACACAATACTCAAAATACTGACAGGTTTTACATTAATAAAAAATTTTAAAAAAGTTTTAACCCCCCCCCCCCCCCTTAAGTCCGCCATTGGTAAAGGGGTTCCGAGACGTGCATTGCCTAGGGGCCCCGACATGGTTAATCCGGCCGGCACCCCTCAAGTTAAGCCACCAAACATGGCGAACCAATTGGGATGATCAATGGCAATGATGTTGGTCATCCAATAAATGGTTCCCGGGGCGGCGGCACCCATACCCGCCTCCGTGGTCGGGGAGGTAAGATCGTAAGATGTTTGGTGACCATAGGTATCTTCCCAACCTTTCCCGCCCCATCTCCTTTCCCTCCGCACTACTTTCAGTCTTACAATAAACCCCAATTTATTGGGGAGGTCATAGTCCCATTGACTCCCGGCGGTTAGGAGCAGTTCTTGTGAGATATTCATATAAAAATTTAAAAAAATAACTTTTACTTTAGAATTTAAAATTGAAAATTTACCTACTCGTAAAAGGGCATATTTTAGGATATTTTAGTATCCTAATTAATTTAATTTTTATTTTTTTATTATCGTTTATTGTAAAAAAGAGTGCATTCAATTATATTTTACAATCTACAGTTAATAACACACATACATTAAATTACATCGATACATTAATAATATCAGATGAGATGCTTGTGTTAAAAAATATATTTAACGCGATCTTAAAGTCGTTTTGGTTTAAATTAAAAATGTTTATCTCAGAAGAAATGCTGTTTAAAATGTAGTCATTCTCCCCAAACGCATGATCATTGGTGGGTTGGTCCTGCCTTTTGGAAAAATAAAAACCTTTGCTGTCGAGCTCTGATGAAGTTATCGGGGACTGTTATAATAATATTATAATTTATTTATTTATTTATTTACGGACTTAGTCCAATTTAAAACAAAATATCACGAAGTATTGAAATGAACAATGTAAGGATTCGGATGGTACATGAAAGCAAAGACAATCAAATAAGTGTCAAGTCACGTCAAGACCTTGCAAAAATTAGGGTGAATAGGACATATCTTCATTTGTTTAAAGAGCGACAGAAATCATTTAAGCTAATACCAAAAAAATCAAGGTCTTGACATGAGTTGACCAGTCTACACATTCTGGACAGTGGTGAGTTATAACCATAGTTAGTCGAGTGCTGATTGAGGAAAAGCGGGTCTTTATTTCTGAGTCTACGAGAAGGTATATTAAATGTGATGAGTTGTAGTAATGTAGGCGAGTCGATTAAACAGTTAATAATTTTGAAGAAACAAATGAGATCAGATTTTATCCGACGGTCTTCTAAAGGAGAAAGGTTTAGAGTTTGTTCAATTTCAGCATACGAGTAATTGCCTCGCTCTAATCCTAGCCTCCAAGCAATTCTTTTTAGGAACCGATGTTGAACGGTTTCAATATGACGAATATGGACAGCATAAAAAGGAGACCATATAATACAAGCATATTCAAGATGGGGGCGAACCAAGGAGCAGTAAAGAGTTCTTAGGGTATTTATGTTTTTAAAGTCAGAAGTGGTTCTAGTGATGAAACCAAGTAGCTTGAGAGATTTATTAACAATCACATTTATATGTTCCCGGAAAGAAAGCTTGCTATCAAGAGAGACACCAAGGTCTTTAATAGATTGAACAGTTGTTAGGCAATTATTATTTAATTTGTATTCGAAAACAATCGGATTTTTAGATCTGTAGAAGGACATAATAGGGGGAATATTATAATCAGGATTGCAAACGTGCCCGTTTAGCAGCTTATGTACCACTAATACCATTGCAATTTTTCTCCTAACATCTTGACTTCTAGACGATCTAGTCCAAGCATTCTAGCGAGAAAATCTGAGGGATACAACGGAGGATGGTACCCAAACTCTCGCATGTAAAGATGCCGCATAAACTTTTTTTGCACCTTTTCTATACAGGGTGTTAAGGGACGTACTTGACTTACTTTAATCAGTGATTCCTGACATTATTTGGAGTAAAAAATGTAAATGCAATATTGGTCTCCGGTGACTTTTTTTGACGACTTATTTTTTTTTTAAATTTTTTTCTTCAAAATCAAACAAAAAAAAATTTCTTCCGCATGTCGTCACCGTTCACTCAGCCGGGTATCCGTCGAACCCCTTACCCCGCCTCCAACTGTTCAACAACTACAATTTTTTTATGTTTTTGTAGAAAAAAAAAAAAAAAAAACATCAAAAATGTCACCGGAGACCAAAATTTCATTTACATTTTTTACTCCAAATAATGTCAGGAATCACTGGTTAAAGTAAGTCAAGTATGTCCCTTAACACCCTGTATAATTTGAGTAAAGGGCATCTTCGACCCCCGTATTACCGATCCACTCTCAAGAATGCTGTGAACCAGAGTAAAGTAAAGCACTTTAAAGCTTTAAAGTAATGACTTTCAGTAGGGTCTGAAACCTGAAAGAATATAATATTAATTAATATGAATTTGAACTAACTCAGAAATCTATGTTTCATTATGTACGAGTATGTTGTGTTGGGTATATCTTATATATAAAAATCTCGTGTCACGGTGTTTGTGGTCGCACTCCTCCGAAACGGCTTCACCGATATTTATGTTTTTTTTTAATGTATATTTGGTAGGTATGAGAATAGGTTTTAAAGTATATTTCATACCGCTAGGTGATTAGGGTGTCCCTATCCAGAAAAATAAATGCTATTTTTTTGACAAAATTTTTATTTTGTATTTTTTTTTAATTTGGCATCAAAAATACATATAACCTCAAATATTAACCCTCCTACCCCCTTCCTCCCATTTTTTAATCGCGATTTTAGTATTTTTGTATGAACAAATATTAAATATTAATACGTATTTCAAACAGAACGAACTTATTTACGTTGTTGAATGACAGATGGCGTTACGTCCGCCTCATCGAACTTTCATCCACACATGCGCAAGACATTCACGAAAAGCGTCGCGTCGCGTCATTTTGATATTTCATTCGGCATCATGTTCTCGCGTTGGCAAACCATCGAGCTTATTTGTGTTGGCTAAAGACTGACTGACAAAAAATACTTGACGCTCAATTGCTCTTCAAAATTCAAATTGATTTTCTTTATTTCATTTTCCTACTATAGTTGGTGTTTTTTTTGTTTTTATCGGCGGTCATCGTTTACAGCGCTTAATTCCTCTTTCTGTCATAGATCCCATCCCCACAACTTACAATACATTCGTTATTTTTTATTTAACAACCAAAATACTCACTAGAAATAATTTATATGGCAGAACAACGTTTGTCGGGTCAGCTAGTTTATTATAAGTAAGACGATTGCTTAATGTCGAATAACACACGCAGCGAAATATTATTTCAAATTTGTAAAAAACAGATGTATGTGTTGTAATTGTGAAATATTATTTATTTAATAATAATCAGTACATCGGCGATAATTTTTCTTTATTTCCTCCTGCAACGAATAGTGGCAAAACATTTACTTATTTCTTTCCGTGAAAAGTTCCTACACGCAACATTCCAGACGATTATGTTATATGCTCTGAGGGTAATATTTTCCTCAAGAAATAATTTTACTCACGCGTGGTTATAATATAAAAATTAAAAAATATAGCACAATTTATTTTTTATTATATTCTATTTCGTGACTATATTTTAATTTTTACATTTATAGAAGACTAGCTGGTTCCCGGCAAGCGTTGCATGCCATATTCAAAGAAATGCATTGTTTCTTCCTGAATCACCTTTCCCGTGCGTCCCAGTTTCCCTCCCGCGACTCCCTTCCTAGCTAGCTTTATAAATTATATTCTATATGTTATCCTAATGTATGACTTGTATTGTTGTAAGGTTTCATTAAAATCCATTCAGTAGTTTTTGCGTGAAAGAGTAACAAAAACATATACATCTATATAAACTTTCGCGTTTATTATATTAGGAAGATATAAATTATTTTCGTAGTCCTCGTCATTGGTGATCCTGTGCTGGGGAGACTATATTTTGAATAAGTTTTCCGAGACTTCCATGGTACAACTTCGTGGTTTGGGTAAGGTTTTCCAGAAACTTCTATGACGATGTTTGTAATATAGATTCTAGTAAGTTATTTTTCGGATAGTTCCTTAAGCCAAGATTTAATGTCCTCAATGTAGTTTGTTTAACGCTTTGATTCTATGTGGGAATTTGTTATATATCTTTACTGCAAAACATTCAGAGCTTCTTTGTCCAAAGGCAGAGTTACATTTTGGTATATTTAGTACGTGTGTTTGTTTGGCTCTGGTTTAATAAGTATGAGAGGTGTTTGCCTCTAACTTTTTTGAGGCGTTGAACCAGAATATTTTTAACATAGATTTTGGAAAATTTGGCTGTAAATGGAAAGTGGGAAACTCGGTTTTCATTGCAAATCAACTATTTTTGAAAAGTCCCTCCTATTCAACCCCTACTTTGTGATGAAAAATAAAAAAAAAATTATTTTTTTCAGATACGTGCAAATTATCACAATACTCTCCAAACCAATTAGGTAAGCTTGTTTATATATTTTCAGAAATTTTCTTTCCTAAATTCACAGACATCTATTTTTATTCAGTGAAACGATCTTGGCATTCTTTTAAATAATGTTGACATAATATACCCGACTAAATCACTTATGAATTCATATCCAAATTCCGTTCACACAAGAATGCCGAACAGGTGCAATTTTCCTGAAATATGCCACTGTCAAATATTGACTGGAATTGAGTCATTCAAAGATGAAAAATTAGGTCTAGGCGTGCAGTAATTCTAAAAATGTGATGATTAAACAATTATAATTTTATTTGAATTCTTTATAAAGGTGTCCGATCTCCAAAACAGGTTGTCCGTGTTTTTATTAGATGGTCAATATCTGCACTTCCGAAATTCCTTACAGAAAATGTTGATTCATAATATTGTATTAACGTTTGCCCATATCGAAAAGTAGATCAAGCACATGTTCAACTAACGCTTAATCAGGAATTATTTGGAATTTTATTAAATAATGCTTGTCAATGTCAGAAAAGCAATTTTAATAGTTCTTCTAAATAAAATCACATTAAATGAAAATAATTAACTTTGTTCTAGCCACTATTTTCATTTATTTAAAATGATGCCAAAAAGTGAATTAACAATTATCTTTTATTATGTTTTTTTATTGTTCATCTTTATTAATTCTAGACTTACAATAATTTGTGATGTCCTTTGCATATCTCACTAGGCCTGTGTTGAGCGCTTTAAAACATGAGCAGTTTGTAAAAAAATACAAATAACAACAATATTATATTTAAACAGACAATCATCATCGTACCTTTGAAAAAATAAGTTAGTTTTGATAATATTTGTGATGTTAGATATGCCTTGGTTGGTAATCCAAGACTTGTTGTCTGATGTATATTTAACATACATTGTGTTTTGTCTAATAGCCAGTGGAAGTGCATTGTATAGTTTTGTTGCTTTTATATAAAATTTCTTTAGAAATATTTGTTTTGGGATAAGAAAGAGATTATGTATGCCCTTTGGTTCTAGTATATCGAGCAACTTGGACATTTTCAAAGGTAGTTCTGCGTTTGAAGACGTATGCTAGGGGGTCGTCCATTAATCACGTGATGATTTTTAGCAACTTCTTAACCCCCCTCCCCCCCATACCCAAAATCACATGTATTTTTATTTTTTTATTAATAAAATTCCTTTATTATTTATTTACAGTTTTTTTACATTTTTTAAATTAAGTCCCGTTAAACTGATTGATATCAGTTTGTCAACGGGTTCTTTCGACATTTACTTTTTTTTAAATTGAGACAGGTACATAAAATATACACAATATTACATTTTATATGCAGAAAACATATATTTTGGAAAAAATTTTTATCAGAAATACAGAACAGATAAAATGAAAGAAATAAAAAGAAAATAATAATGGAAAAAACATTAAAACGAAAAGCGGAAAAACAGAGATTAGTACAAAAAAGTTCTTTCACTTACCCATTTTATTCTTAGTACAAAGTATATTGAAATTTTCTGAATATTATTGTGCGTTCGACGAAAAATAAATATACGTGATATCTCATTATATCCCCCCTCCCCTCGTGATATTTCGTATTTTTTTTCAGAACCCCCCCCCCCTCCCCCCCCTTTCGAAACCTCACGTGATTAATGGACGACCCTAGTATGTTTTTGGCATAAAGTCGCCTAATGTCCAAAGCACAGATACTCCTGAAGAGTTCATAATTGAAGAAGAAATCATATTACTTATAATATAGCCTTAATAATTAATCTTCTGTTAAAATATTAATAAGGTGCAATAAATACTGTAGACAGTTAGACAATTTGGGAGGCGGGTATGGGTACCCCGCCCCGGAAAGCGTTTAGATATTGGATAACCAACACCTCTCCCACAGGTCACCCCAAGTGAGGTTTGTCCAGGTATTAGCGGTGGATTCATCTGCATGGCAGGTCGGATCGGGAGAGACTGCTTGAGGGAGACCTTTTGACCTCTCCAGCAGGACTCTCTCGGAAAATCGGCTTGTACCGCAGGAGGGATGGATTCATACGTACGTCACTCCTGGAAACACTGGCCCGAGAGATTCCTACCACCTTTCATAGTTTTTCCTTTCCAGAACATCATATTCTTCCTTTCCTCAAAGGACCCTCCACACATCATCCCCAAAGATTACATAGGCCCTGAGAGGAATTATATTTTTAAAGGCCTCCTGAGTGGAGATAATGTAAAAAATTGCAGGAAAGGACTTGTAAACTTTTAAATGATAGTATGCCCTTTGTTCTATCTTTCTTCCCAAATAACTTTAGTTTAATTTCGAAGAGAATTTTCAGTTCTAAAAGTTTACTCTTTTAGGATATTTGAAATTTAATTCATACTCGTAGAACAAACTTTTCGCTGAATCAATCCATCAGAACTTGATTTAGGAATGTGAAGTCTCGTTTGGCTATTATGGACTACCCCGTTATTACCTCGGAATGGAGTCAACTGAAGAATGTAGTTGCTAGTAAAGTCACATTCTTCTGAGTGCCTACGTGTTACGTTCCGCAGTCATCAATGATGTAGGAACAAACGCAAACAACCTGGTCCTTTCTGATACTAGCAAAGAAACATTATTTTGGGTACGCTTTACAGCCTGTAGTCATCCATTGTGCAGTACACAATATAATCCTTTCTGATACTAGTATGTGTAGTAACATTCTCCTGGGAACATGCTACGGTTTTTAGTCAAAGGGTCAAAATTAAATAATCTATTCGATAGGATATTAAAATAACATTATCCTGGGTGTTACGTGTTACACTTTGTTGTCATCCATGATGTAGGGAAAAATTAATTTAACCTAGATATAAATGATACTAGTTACGTTGCATTCTCCTGGGTTACATTCAGTGGACGTCTCTTACATTGTTACATTCTGTGGTAAGTAAGTTATAATACACAATTGTATGCATAAACGTAAAGTACGTGTTACACTTTGTAATTATCCACGATGTAGGGAAAAATGCAAACTACATTTTACACTACTAAATGTTGGTCGTTGTTACATTATGTGGCCATGTATGATGTTGGGACGAACGTAGATTACCTTGTAGTTCAAGATACTAGTTAACATTCTTTTGGGTACGGGTTACACTTTGTAGTCATCCAAGGTATAGGGAAAATTGCAAACTACCTAGCCATGAATGACACTAGTAAAGTCATATTCTCCTGGGTTATATTCTGTGGTCATCTGTTACATTGTTTCATTCTGTGGTCATCTATAAAGTAGGGAAAAAAATAAATTACCCTGTAGCTCAAGATACTGGATAAGTAACATTCTCTTGGGTACGTGTTACACTTTGTGGGAAAAACTTCCTAGAAATAAGAGATTCTAGTAAAATTACATTATTTTGGGTACGTGTTACATTCTAGGGTCATAGTGGGGACAAAGGTAAATTATCTTGCCGTTCAAGATTAGTAAAGTAACATTCTCCTGGGTAAGTACGTGTTACTCTTAGTAGTCATCCACGATGTTGGGAAAAACGCAAACTGCTTATAGATCAATTACACTATTAATATTAACGTGATTTATTTTTGGGTCATTACGCCGTGTTGCGCTGCCTCCTTCTTTAGACAAAGTTTCGGACAGCATTACCTGCAGTGTCCAGTATGATGTGAAATTGATTACACATCTGCCTTGATGATGGATTGGTTAAAGAAGAAGGTAGCGCAACACGGCGTAATAACCCAAAAATAAATCACCGTAATACTTTTGGTCGTGAAAATTTCAAATCATACCTGACACTAGTAAAGTTACATTCTTTTGGGTACACGCGTTACCTTCTGTGGTCGTATGATGTAGGGACAAACATAAATTTTCCTTGTCATTCAAGATACTAGTAAAGTAACATTCTCTTACATATAAGTGTTTAGTCGTCCAAGCGTAGGGAAAAAACGTAATTAACGTAATCATTGAAGCTAGTAAATTAACATTCTCTTGTATACGTGTTAAATTATGTAGTCATCCATGATGTAGGGATAAATGCGATCTACCTAGTCGTAAATTAGGCTAGAAATATGTCATCCATGATGTTCGTATAAACTTGATTTTTACTGCCAATTTGACATTATTTTTTGTGTTACGGTGTGTAGTTGTGATTGACGCGAAGGCAAACATAAAGCCGTAGTACTTTCTGAAGATAGTATGCAGTTATGATCTTATGTTATGATGTTATGATCTGTAATCCAGAGACAAAGGTAAATAACCGTATAGCAGATGATATGGTTTCTTATTTTTGAAACTTGAAAAAGGGTACCTTTTGGTTTGAAAAAATATATGATATTCTTAGTTCACCACGTTTTTTCTATGCGTTTATAAAATTTTATGCACCAAGTCTAATTATTTAACGCTTAATTTGTTAATTTAATACGTTAAATATTAACGTTTATGTTAATAATTTGTTAATTTCATATGTCAAATATGTGTACATTTCGCGTTTGTACCTAAATACTTCTTTGACACTACAGATAATCACAATTATCAAATGCCTACGTTACACTTATCACAAAAAATCGTAATATATTTTTAAAGTTGGTTATATGAATACCTCACAAGAGTTCCAGCTGCTCCCGTCTGGAGCCGTTGACCGCGTACCCAACTGGGATATGTTATGAGGCTGAAGGTAGTGGGGAGAAGAAGGGGAAGTACTCGACTATTTAGATCTAGTCAACAAACACGGCTAGAGCCATTTCAAACAACATTTCAATTCTGAGTGGTGGTCTTACACCAGGGCGATACTGAGAGTATCTTCCACCCTGAATATAATACTATATATAATTTTTAAATTAATTAATTGCCAAATAACACAAATTAATCAAATAAAATTTATTTGCGCTCGCCGTAATTCGATCCCAAGACCTTCGGATTGCGTGTCAAGAGAATTATCCCTCGACCACGGAGGCTAAACAGAAGGTAATAAATGAATGTCGTAAAAACTTGTCTACCAATTACCATGGGATTCCTTACTTTTAGTTTAGTGCTGTTGAAAAAAACGTTAACATCATCGATTTCAAAATTATACCGCGAAATTGGCTCCTTTCTTCACACAACGTGACTTCAAAACGGAAGGTTATGTCTAGTAGAAAAGTCCATTCTCAGAGATATAGCTTTTCTATCGACTTCTTCAGAAATGCTTGTTATCTTTCCGTGCGTTTGCTTAATTTATTTGGTGGTTGAAACTTACGACAAATTCGAATAATTTCAGATTTTTCCGATGGAAAGAAAAATTATTTCGTAGATTTTTTGCGTATTTGCATTCATGTGAAAACATAGACTAACTGACACAGACCAAATATTCAACAGATTTGACGTACTACATATACGCCAATTAAACACTAAATTTTTGAACAAAAAAACAAATTTCAACTAACACAAAATATCACTAACAGACAAGCACAAAGAAAACTCAGACAGTAGACACAAGCTTTGGACAAACACACTTTGGTCTTTCACTTGATACAAAAATGAGGAAAACTAAAATAAATTCAGATTCAAAATTAAAAATGGATTAAAGAAAAAAAACAAATACCAAAATTATATAACATAAAATAATAAAACATGTAGGTATATGTAACACAAAATACCATCATCCACAAATACTTCTTCTTCTTCTTGTGCCCTCTCCGTTCAACGGACGTTGGCTATCATGTTGGCTATGCGGACTTTGTTTACTGCAGCCCGGAACAGCTCCACGGTAGACTGGCCATACTACTGTCTCAGGTTTTTCAACCATGAGGTTCTCCTTCTTCCAGGGCCTCGTCTTCCGGCAGTCTTTCCCTGCATTATGAGATGCAAGATCTCATACTTCTCTGGATGTCTCATCACATGTCCAAGATATTGAAGTTTTCGGATTTTTATAGCTTTAATTACTTCCTTTTCTTTATTCATCCGAACCATAACATCTTCGTTTGTAACCCTGTCCATCCAGCTTATTTTAAGTATTCTTTTGTAGATCCACATCTCGAATGCCTCAAGTCGCCTAATAAGTTCTTCAGTAAGCGTCCATGCTTCCATTCCGTAAAATAATATCGAAAACACGTAGCATCTGACCATTCGCATTCGTAATCCAAGGTTGAGATCATGACTGCAGAACATTTTTTTCATGCGGATAAAGGTTGCACGAGCTTGCTCAATGCGGCATTTGATTTCAACTGAAGGATCCCATCTATCATTTACATTGCAGCCCAAGTATACAATACTCAACTCACAAACACACAACTCTTAATATATGCCGATTTTTTTTTCATTACCTATTTTGTACTTATATTTTATTAAAATTTATTGTGCCCTTCATCTCGTTGAATTTTTGTATTATAAAATGGAGGGCTAAGCACGGGTAACTCACCCAGTGAGACCAACATTATTAAATTATATTACGAAAATGTAAATTATTGTTCACAATCAAATAGAAATTTAAACAATTGTAAATAATTGTGTAGGTATTACATAAGAATTATAAAGAAGACCTAGAATAAACCTGGAGCAAATGAAACCCACCCTATCGCACCCTCACATTGTCATGACGTCTCATTTTTCCAGCTGCATGGTCTAGTTTTCTTCAAAAGGGGCATATCATTCTAGAGCTGTGAGTGCAAAAAATTCTCGTCTCAATGTGATATTAATGAACAAATTGTGTTTCCTCTGAGTATTTCGCCCAGTTGCTGGTTGCTACGGGCAGACCAGACGGTCTCGCAACTGTTTGACACATTCCGGACGGGAAACACCAATTTTGTAATAATTACGTTTTTCGCAGAGACCTATAATAATCGAACCACAAAGTGATTGCTTTTAATCACATTTTCATAAATTTGATATTAAATTTCTTCCCTTCTTCGATCTCTTTCTTCGTTTTTTTTTATATTTCCATGATTTCATAGTTACCATTTTTTTTTAAATTGTATAATTATTTAACACTGGGTAATTATAATTATGGTTGCAAATTTTTTAATGCGATATAAAACTAATATTAAAAAAATCACATTGACCAAAAAATTTTTTTTAATCAGAATTTCACATTTTGTGTGATGATTTTCAGCAATGAAATGAGAGACAGTGAAATGATTTTGCATATGTACATTTAATAAAAATGCATAATTACAAGAATTTTTCGCTTCATAGTGGAAATAGCGACAACTTAAATAATCCATATTTTAAGTATGTTTACTTTTTTATTATAGGTACCTACATTCAATTTCGTATGATGTAATTTATTTAGATGATCGAACAACCCAGAATCAAATCACACCTCCTTTGCAGAGTCATTAAAAGTGATGAAAAAAACGTAAAAAATTGGTTACATGCATAGGTTACGTTATGTTAGGTTATGTGCGATTTAAAAAAAAAACATTTCATAGCTTTTAATGACTTTTCATAGAGGTTTTTTTTGTTATTTGTTTTTGGGGTGTTATGCCGCGTTGCGCTACCTCCTTCTTTAGCCAGTGATGGACACTACGCAAATCCGGCAGATCCGGTAGATCCGGGCATAACACCCCGAAAACAAACGACGAAAATACTTTTGGCCGTGAAAATCTGAAAACGTATATTTCATAGAGGTGTTGAATTGACTTGATTCTGAGTTGGCATGGAACCTTTATTTAGATGTACGCAGACAGAGTATTGCACTCGCCGCTCTGCTCAGCTGAAATAAACAAACATCAAACAGTGTTAAGATGAAGCTAAAACTAACTAACTAACCATCACGCCGTTTCCCCGCAGGGGTAGGCAGAGAGGACGGACCGCCAAACAACTCGGTCTTGACACACACTCTTTGCCTCACTCACATTCATACATCGTCTCATACATACTGAAGCCATACTAAATAATGCAAAATCATACAAAATCACATGTTTTTGTTTTGAAAATTTGATAGCTTAGAAGTATTATAGATGCTTCAATTAAATACTGTGGGTAGAACATACCTTGGCCCTTAAAAATATCGGTCTTTTTTATAAGTCTTTTAAAAAACATTTAAAAAAATAATGTATAAGGTCTAAAAAAATACTTTCAAGTCCAAACTCTCCTATTTATAAACCCCTTTTCGGATTTTGTTTTATTGTAAAATGTGGTAAATTTAGTTTCTTTTTATAATAATCGCAAAAAAATTATATGTACGCCCGAACTTCACAAAATAAAATAAAATATGCATTTTCTCGTTGATATTTTTGATATCAATCAATACGGCCCTCACTCTACGAATTTGGATTCTTGAAGTGACCCTTATGGCATGGGCACAAGAACCATGCACTGGGCAACACCTATTTCGTATCAGTCACGCCCCGACCGGCGCGGGAGACAGTCGTGTGACTCCACGTCGCTTAGTTTCGTGAAATCAATTTTAAATTTCAGTTTTCTTACAATAAGCAATGCGTAACCAGGAATTAATATTTTTTACAGGCCTTTACGAAATCAACCTGAAAAAAAAAATCTCAAATACCTTTCCAAAAGCTTTTTCTCAAGTATTTTTAAACTCATCCCATAAAGGGCGTGAATTCCGATTTCGATTTTTTCCTGAACTAGTGGATCGCCTAAATAGGCTAGCATCTGTGTGGTTGAATTTCAGAATCCAGCCACGAGTGCATGTCGGACGCCACGCTAAACGGCCGCGCCTCAAATAACATCTGTGTATGTGGAATTCCACACAAAGCTACTGTTATAATTCGGTTTCAAATTCAAGAATTCGACACAAGATGTCACTACTTCCTCAGCAGCTCGCACATGAATGTTTCCTCCCTAGGTATAACCGCTACGGATTTATATATTTTAAGTATCCTTCCGCATTTGGAATATTGACGGCAATACTTGACGAAGTTGTTATAAATTACAGATAACGTCATTGCCTGTCTCGGTTACTTTGGCACTGTTACTTTGTTACGGTGAGTCACCGACGGTGACTAGCTGACACTGGATCACAGTTCACAGTGGATCCGAGGAACAGGCTATTTTAGGAACCAGTTCCTATAGGATTTATAAAATGGTCACAAACACTCAAAACGGGCGAAGCCGAACTAAAAGCCGCCCGCAGGGCCTAGCAGCAAAAACCTGCGGAGCGGGTTTTTAACTATCATTGTTTAGGAAAAATATGCGTAATATGTAGTAAATAAGTGCAATGTGACAAATTTTCTCAGGAAAATTTCAAAAATAAAACCTTAATCAATATCTTGCCGGTCGGCAACAAACTTTTTTGAAACTTTTTTGCAAATGTTTTTTTTTCGTAATAAATTAAAATTAGCCCCGGAAGAGAAATGGTTAAGGCAAATACTATGACGAGGCTTGCGAGAGGCCTCCGCAGGTAGTGCGGAGAGCTGACTGTGTGGAGTAGTGAGGACTGAGGACTGCTAGGATACGTATTACCACCCATACCTACCTCTCTTTATGACGTGCGTTAAGTAAAGTTACAATAAATAGACTAGGTACCTACAGAAGTGTCGCCTGCTGAAGCGCCACCATGTTATTTATTTCAGGCAAGTCAAGTGTCGGCTCAGTGACGCGACCAACACTACTGACAAATCCGATCTAAAGCATTTTCTTGGAAGACATGGGAGCATTTGATTTCTTCAGTACTTACTACGTATGTCAAAACACAATGCAAAATATATTGATGATAATTATTTAATCATATCGTGCGTGTTGACAGTTCCGAATTAGGCACTTTAGCCAGGTATCGCTACTTCTGAACGTTTATGAACGATTTGTTTGAATGAATTGTTTTTGTATTTAATTTGTAGAAATCAAATTTAATAATGTTATTATCAAATTCTGCAAGAATTTTAATGTGTGTTTTTGTTACAGCTATTTCGGCTTGCAAGGCCATTTTCAAACTATGGTTAATCCACTTTGAGACGACTAATCGAGTTTAAGTCGTCTGTATAAAATCACGAGGGTAGCTACATCAGCCACCTTTACTTTATTATTAATTGTTTTTGTGTTTAATGCGTAGAACTCCATTAATTTATTTTTAATTAATTAAAATTAAATTTAATTATGTTAATATCAAATTCTTAAAATATTTTAGTATGTATTTTTGTAAATAGACAACTTAAACTTAATACGTCGTCTCAAAGTGGATTAAACACAGTTTGAAAATGGCCTTGTAAGCCGAAACAGCTGTACCAAAAACACATACTGTAAAAATAAAAATAAATAAAATAATACTTTTGAATGTAGCTATACTTTTTGGTTATAGATAAATGAAACAAATAAACAAGTGGTTCAAACAAAGTAATATTGTTTCTTATTATTTTTAATTTATAAACTAAGGTTTAGACAAGATTTTTATGCATAGCACAAAGGATAACAATAATTATAAGCAATAATTATCAGCCTGAAACACACAGAAAAGATACTTGCCGCCAACGGGCGTCCCGTTGGCGGCAAGTATCTTTTTTCGGAAGATTTTTCAATGTTGATGAGTGTTTCAGGCTGATAATTATTGCTTATAATAATTGTAATATTGTTTCATTTATCTAAGTAAAATAAGTTTATGAACGACTCCGGTGGTGGGTCAGGATGAGCCAGCGTTTACAAAAATAATTTTTACCCTTAAATATTTCGTTATGACTAATTTCCTTTAGTTTAGTCATTTATCAATTGTTTATTCACAATTTGAGGTAAAAATTAATATAATCGGGAAAGGTTCAAGTGAGTTTCAAAAAAGTAAAAAAATATATAGTTACTAAATAAAAAAAGAGTACAACTGTTAAGATTGCAGTCGAAACAGTGGTCACTCTAACGCAAAAGGAATATTTATTTTTTATACTTAACAATTCCTTACAGGAAACATATTATCGGATATACCTGTAAGGAATTTCACAAAATCGTACTGTTTGATTTCAAAATGAGAATATGCTTAGTTCCTACCAGAATGTCATTTATCGAGTGCCTACCTCTCCCTAACCATAATCTTGCTGGAAAAATATTTGAAATTTGGAACAATGGCAATAAAAATAGTACAAATTCGTGTGCATTTGTTTTGAAAACAGAAGAAGGATTGGGGCTACCTCGGAAGCAAATGTGGTGTTTTTCTTGTGCATAGTCTCGTTTTTAAGCAAAATGAGGGAATTTTATCATTTTGGAGTACATAGTTTTATTCTAATTCGCTTTGTTGTGGCGATAATTACCTCAAGGTATCGCGATGAAGAAACTATATAACTATATTGTGATTGTGTTATGTGCTCATCTCTTTTTCCTTCTATACTTGTTCTTTCGTACACCCAATTCCAGCAAACACCATTTTGTCTCGTATAGTTTAAAGTATTTACAGTTCATTTTAAGTGCACCTGAAGCTGTAATTCGTAAGCAGTTTTGGATGCAACACATTAAAAATTGAAGAAAAGAGAAAAAATCTTGGGTGGAGCATAACAGCAGATTTTATTTTGTTTTGAACCACAAATTTTTAGATTTTAAGTGATAGATATGATTTCCAGACGAGAAAAGCAGTTTTATTTTTACGTTCACTATACTCTGGAGGCTCCTAGGTTTCCCCAAGGCTTTGTTGTCTTAGGAGATTATTGTGTATAGGGAATTTTTAAGTAAATTTTTAATGTCTTGGAAGAAGATGCTTGTATTTTCACTCGAAAAATGTCCACTCTGCACCTACAATTTAATATTGGGTGCATATTTAGCGTGTCCTGCCATTTTGGCGCCCGTGTAGAAGATATCAATGATGCTTATTTTTCGGAGCACGTTCCATTGATATACTTGTAGAACAATACCAAGCTTCCCGCAAGACGTCTATTGTTTACACAGTGGCATAGCCAGGGGGGGTCGGCGGATGGGGGGTGACACCCGATGGGGGTTGACACCCGATGGGGGGTGACACCCGATAGGGGTGACACCCGATGGGAATGACATGCGATGGGGAGTGGCACCCGATGGGGGGTGACACCCAATGGGGGGTGACACCCGACCATGAAAAAAAAACTTACGAATGTAGAATATTGCCACAAAAATATTTTACACTTGAAGACTGTCTGTTATTTATATTTTCATCGCTATATCCCTTGCTTGTCACCTGTGTCCTTCTCATTTCTTTTGTACATTGTGATTGACGTGAACTCGTGAAGTGAATTGTTACCTATTGTATTTCCCCCATAGGAGCCCAAACGGAGGTATTTCTTGAATTTAAAAAGTCTCTCTGTCTTCTACGCCACTGAATCCAATACGAGTTAATTTTATTTAGTTTCAGAGTTCCTAAGCCAAGCGACTGCCGCCTTTTATTTACATTAAAAAAATACTTGACGCCAACAGATAAAGTTTTCAGCCATTACTGGTTTGTGAAAAGTGACTGGCAAATTCCCAATTTGAAACCTCAAAGTATTTGATTAAACTAGGAATAACTGAAATGAATATTGATAAGATAATGTGAGCTTTGATCAAACAGCAATGAGAAGTTTTATCTGAATTTTATAACTGTTTGAAAAGCCAATCTCTTCACATACCGCAGTCGCTTGTTTACTGGGAGACATTTTTCTATTTACGAATTTGGGGCATCTGATTAAATATTTTTTGATAAGCGATATGTCAAAATATTTTAATTTAAATACATAATCCTGGTCCGGGATAGTTTACTTGACAGCAGGTACTCTTCTTATCACTCTTGATTTCTACAGAATCTACGCGTATGAGCTTTTTAACAGTGTAAACGACAAAAATTTTGTCGTTTTTGTCAAAAACGACCAAATTTACGCCAAAGCATTGCGAAATCGACGATCAATAGAAGATTTAGGGTACAATTAAAAAAATACTGCTCTGCTGGTTGAAATAAGTACATTTTACTGTCAATTTCCGTATTTTAATATCAATTATGTATCCCCAAAATGCCCTAGAACAGGGGTGCCCAAACGGTCGATCGAGAGTGCTTTTTGAGTCGATCTCGAGAAAAATTTGCCGATGTAAATAGATCTATTCACAGTTTTTGTTTTAGTTGATCCTCAATTAATAAGACCGCCCATTTTTCAAGCCTTTTTGTTTATTATTTATTTGTAACTCATATTGTCAATGGTTGCACCTTTTTGTTGTTATTTACTCTATCCTTATATACAACAACAACTACCGGTGTGACAACATCACATATTAAAGTGTCAAAGTTCTTAGCCAGTTTAAAAATATAAATCTGTACTTCCAAGTGATATATTGTGTGCAAACAATTACCTTAACAGTTATTCTGTGTACTGAACATTGAATTTGGTGGAATCAAGTGACAGGACATTATAAAATTAAAATTGAAGGTTTTAATTATCATCGCAAATAATATTTATTGTTACCCAACATGAGTTCTACCTGCAACCAATGTAGCAAGTCAGTACAAACGGCTGACTGTATGAAGTGTATAAGTTGCAAAAACCTAATGCATCTCAGTTGTGCCAAAATTACCTCTGCAGTTTTTAAGAAGATGTCTTAGGAGACCAAAGAGTCATGGATATGCGCTAAATGTAAAACAGGACAATCACCGCTCTCCGGCAATCTCAACTCTCAAACAATCGTCTACAATAACAGCACAATTGAAGACTACACCAATAAAATTCTGATACTGGAAGAAAAACTAAAAAAAATGGACAAACTTGAAGCCGAAGTAATTGAATTAAAAAAGACCGTTACATATCTGGACAAAACAAACAACGATAGAGAACAACAGTCGCTCATCAATAACATTGAAATCTTCGGTCTGACCGAAAAGCAAGATGAAAACCTAATTTCCACTCTAACTAAAATTGCTTCAAATGTCGGCCTAATTATTAAGGAAGAGGACATTGAATTTATCACCAGAGCCAAACCACGCCAACATCCTGAAGAGCGAATAGCAGCGGCTCCCCGTGACGCCCGCCCTCAGAATGTGGTGGCTAAATTTGTCAACAAAAGGAAGAAGGATGCGCTGCTGGCGGCCATTAAGAAGAAAAAAAAATCACTACCAAGGGCGTCGGAATGGCTGGAGCTGATCAGAGGATTATCGTTAACGACCATCTCACGCGGAAGAATAAATCTATACTGAGGTTCGCCAAAGGCTTTAAAAATGAACACATGTATCAGTTTTTATGGGTAAGAAGCGGGAAAATCTCCCTTCGGAAGAACGTCACTTCACCTCCCATACATGTCTCATGCGAATCGCAGCTAAAAAACCTCACCATTACCATGTTAAATCATCTATCCTGTAACCACTATTTTTCTCCTTATTTTTTTCTTAATTTTATAAATATCACCCTTTTTACATTAACCCAACCTGCTCATTGCTCACTATTGCAAAATCACTTAATTAATTTTATAAATATCACCCTTTTTACATTAACCCAACCTGCTCATTGCTCACTAATGCATAAAATATTTTACAGAAAACAAGGTTACATAAGTAATTCACAATACTTCTCAATGCTTGATTCTTTAATAATTTTTTATCAAAATGCAAGAGGTTTGCGCTCAAAAACATTGGAATTTCATCAGAATGTGCTGCTCAATAATTATGACTTGATTTTCATTACCGAAAGTTGGTTGGTTGATAGCAACCTAGATGAGGAATTATTTGATAACCGCTATTCTGTTTACAGAAATGATAAGGATATCCATCGAACTGGTAAATCAACTGGTGGAGGCGTAATCATAGGTATTAAAAAATATTTTTTGTTACCCCCCGCTCTTGGAATTCAAACGCTGAAGATATTTGGATAACTGTCAATACATCAAAATCAAATCATCATTGTTATAACATCCATATGTGCTGCGTGTACTTACCTAGTGTCGGTCTAAAATTAACGTCTTCAGAAAGATTAGCATTATTTACCAGTCATACGAATACTATTTCTGACTTAACAATCCGTTTTCCCAATGACCAGTTTCTAATCATAGGCGACTATAACATACCAAATTTTAAATGGAATAATCAACAAATGTCAACTAACAGAGACCAATGTTCACTCACGTTACTTAACTGCTTATATTTTACAAATTTAACCCAATTTAACAATTTACCTAATAACTATGGACAAATTTTGGACCTCGTTTTCTGTAACACTCCAGCTAAGGTGTCGCTTGCCGATCACCCTTTAGTTAAAGAGGATGCTCATCATAAATCATTGGTTATAGAGCTAGAATTTCCATCCACTAATGCAACCCTCTCAACTCCTCGAACAATAAAATTATTCCATAAAGCAGATTTCACCGAGATTAATGAGAAACTGAATGAGACCGACTGGTCTACCGTTATAAATGCACCGGATGTAAATACAGCGTTACATTCATTTTACGTTATAATTGAACAAATTGTCGATGCGTTTATTCCCAAGAAAGTTGTGAAATCTGGAAAATATCCTCTTTGGTACACGGCAGCCTTAATAAAAATAACTAATGAAAAATTAAAATTCTTTAGAGCATGGAAGCGTCACCGGAACCCTCTTGATTATCTGTCATTTTCTTTGCTTCGCAAAAGACAAAAAACGGTCGCTTCAGCGGCTTACAAAACCTACATTTCTACGATAGAATCTGGCATACAGCATAATGTTAGAAAAATATGGTCCTATGTCAATTTTCAAAGAAAATCTCCTACCATCCCCGATCATATGATTTATGGTGAAAAAACTGCTAATGACAGTAAAGGAGTAGCCAATTTATTTTCCGAGTATTTCGGTTCTGTACTTTCGAATGTTCAACCTGCTCATACAAGCAATGCCAGTGACTGTTTTAATTCTAATAGCGTTATTAGCTCAATCGAGATCAATGAAGACATAACTTTCAAATACCTTAAGTCCATCGATATCAAAAAGGGACCGGGGAACGACCAACTTCCAGGAATCTTTATAAATTATTGTAGTAAACAATTGACACCCCCCATTTTTGCCAACTATCGCTATCTGAAGGAACATTTCCTGACAAGTGGAAAACAGCCTTAATTACCCCAATCTTTAAAAATGGTAGTAAAAATGATGTCTCCAACTATCGACCTATATCCAATTTACCCATTCTAAGTTAAGTTTTGGAAAAAATTGTTTACGATCAATTATATTCTACCATCTCACCTTCACTCTTAACTAATCAACATGGCTTTATGAGAAATCACTCCACAACCTCGAATCTTGTGTCTTTTATAAATTTTCTTCATGCTCAAATGGATATGCGATGCCAGGTAGATGCCATCTATACTGATTATTCTAAAGTATTCGACCGTGTTAATTACTATACTCTTTTACAGAAGTTATTTAGTCTAGGAATTCACGGTGATCTCTATAGATGGATCGCATCATATGTCAGTAATCGGCACCAAATCACGGTTGTCAACGGTTTCGCATCCTGTTTAACGGAAATCGTCTCGGGTGTGCCCCAGGGGTCGCATCTCGGACCACTCTTATTTAATATTTACATAAATGACATATGTATGCTTTCAAAATAGTTACTTTGTGTTATATGCGGATGAGACGAAAATTTTTAAACCTGTACAGTCTTTATCTGATTTTTGATCATTTGTGCGCGTATTGTGAATCAAATTTACTGTCCTTAAACATTTCTAAGTGTCACTCAATTACATTTTTTTTTTTTTTACATTAACTCCACACAGGAGGCCCTGAGGAAAATAATTTCCCTCAGGGCCTATGTCATCTGGGATGCTGTGTGGAGGGTCTTTTTGAGGAGAGGAAGGAATGAACATTGGTCTTGAAGAGACCCATGTTGTAGGAAGGAGGAAACACAGAGGCCGGCAAATCATTCCACAGCCGAGCTGTTGAACACAAGAACGAGTCGAAGAAACGACCCGTTCTCATGTGACAAATGTCAACTGTGTACAAATGTTGGGCACGCGTTTGGCGTGTTTCCCGACTATGCACCGGTGCCGAAGGGATCAATGATGCTAGTTCCTCGGAGCATCTTCCATTGTAATACCGGTAGAACAAGGATAGCATTCCCACCCGACGCCTGTGCTCTAAAGATTGCAATCCGTCTGTTAAGATGGGAGAATCCATCAAACGGACCGCCCGTTTCTGCACAGAGTCGAGGGTATTTTTCAGGTATTTTGGAGCTCCAGACCAGAGGTGGCTGCCAAATTCAACCGTGGGGCGCACTTGCGATTTGTACAGGGTTAGCAGTTGTGTACTATTAAAGTATCTGCGGGCCCTGTACAGTACGCCCAGTTTTTGGGAGGCTAACTTTACTCTGGCTTCGATGGAGCCCCCATACCTGAGCTGGTCACTTAGGGTTACACCAAGCATATCAATGGAGGGCCTGTTCGGAAGATTGCTTCCGTTGAAAGAGACTAGATTTTCATTGCGATCCCTCTTAGACGTAATCAGACAAGATTGGGTCTTTGAAACATTAAATTCAACGAGATTATTTTTACCCCAAGAGAAAACACTCTCGAGGTAACCGTCTATTCTTTGCTTCAAAGCCTTACGAGCTGTTGGAGTTTGTGAGCCCTTTGGGGGCTTGTCAAACAAAAAGCTATCATGAACTGTACTGTCATCCGCATAACAGTGAATTGGTGCACATGACAAAAGGTCGTTGATGTGCAACAAAAACAAAGTCGGAGATAGAATAGAATCGACCTCTCCCTCAAAAAGTCGGCAATCCACGTACACAAGGATGCGGGAAGTCCGTAAGAATGCAGTTTATTGACAAGTCCTCGGTGCCAAGCCCGGTCAAAGGCCTTGGATATGTCCAGTGCAACCGTTTGGGTCTCACCGAAACGTTCCAGGCATCGCCCCCAAACATGCGTCACATACGCGAGAAGATCACCGCACGAGCGGTTCCGCCGGAATCCGTATTGACGGTCGTTAATAATTTTGTTCTTCTCGAGGTATGTGAGCAGTTTGTCGTTGATCACACGTTCCATCACCTTAGACAGAACTGATGTGATCGCTATGGGGCGGTAGTTGGCATGGGTATCAAAATCCTACAAGATGCTAGGTTTCCTATTAAGAATATGTAAAGTTTTCAAAAGTGCTAAGACTCTTGAAATGTTGTTTTGTTCATTGGTCAGAAGTCCACTGGAGTATGCGTCCCCGGTATGGAATCCTCAATATAAGGTCTACATAGATATAGTAGAAAGTATACAGAATAAATTCTCTAAATATTTAATCAAGAAATACAACAAAACTACAAATAACATGTAAAGTTTACAAAAAAGACGCACATTATCAGATCTGCTGTTTCTGTATAACCTGCTAAATAATAAAATAGATAGTCCTGAATTGCTATCCACTATTGGTTTAAATGTCCCAATGAGGCGTACCAGGCACACTTCTCTTTTTCATATAGAATCCAATAACACTAATGCAGCGAGTAACTTATCAATTACTCGCGCAATCATAACTTACAACCACTATGAAAAATTTATTTATTTATTCTAAGAAACTACTACACTTAGACATTTTTCATGATTCCTTGCAAACATACAGAACCAATTTATTAAATTTCTTGGCGTGATATAATTGTTTTAAAATTACTTACACTTAACTTTTCATTAAACAGTCAATTACAATTAGTGAGCAAATAATTCTTGATTTTGAAATGTCTCCTTATCTCCCCCCCCCCCCCCTCTTTTCTTCCTTTTTATTATTATTACTTCATTCATTCAATAATTAAGTTTTAAGACCGGTTCATATCTCAGGCGTAATTACCAAATGACATTCTATGAACTTACGTAATAGGTACATAACCATTTAATAATTTAATTTAACATACCTTATAATCTGTATTATAATGTACTGTGTATGTCTTAATAAACAAATAAATAAATAAATAAATATGGTGTGTGACGTCACAAGTCCCCATAGAAAAAAAATCGTCAAATATTGCATATTTATGGTGAAATATTGTCGAAAATTGCCCCCTTCAAAAGCCCTAAGTTATCGATCTGGTTTCTAGTGTGTGGTTTGGTTTATTTATGAGTCAGTCAGTCCGAGTTTTAACTTGAAGGAGATACGAAGTTTATTAATAAATAATACAATGATAATAAAACATGAGTGCGGTGAATAGATTCACTCTTAATTTAAAACCAGTTATGTGATCAGAATGTAAAATTCCAGTTGTGGATTTATCTGCTGACACGAACGAAAGCATTATTTTATTTCATTTTCTGAGTGTAATTTTAAATCACCGCATACAGATTTAATTAAAACCAGTTTGGTGTTCAAAATGTAAAATTCCAGTTGTGTATTCATCTGCTGACACATTTCGAAAAAAACATTCTCTTATTCGAAGTTCAGTTATAAAAATCTAGCTGCAGACTTTTTATGTACTGCCAGAATCAAAGAAAAACCATTTTCACGTTCTAAGTGTAGTTTTTATTTATCGCATATAGATTTCATTTGAACCAGTTTTGTATTCACCATATAAGGATAAATTAAATAACAAGTTGACCGTGGTTTGAGTGAAGCTTTGCATTTGAGTTGCATGTCATAAGCCGCAAAATTGACTGTTCCGTGTGTAACTATTATCTCGGGACTGCGCATGTGATATAAAAATGAGGTCGCAATAAAAAAAGGATTTCTACCCCCCCCCCCCCCCCCCCCCGAGAGTCGATTATTGGAGTGTAATAATATTGAGGTTGGTCGCCACCAGTTCAAGTTTGAGCACCCATAGAAGGACCGTAAATTTAGAATTAAACTTGATGTATCTTTTCCTCAATGAGATTGATAAGAGCCGGTATCCCTCAAGGTTCTATTCTCTCACCAGCTCTCTTTAATATTTATTTAAGTGACATCCCCCGCACCGGTATCCAAGATCTCCAAAGAATAGGAAACTTTGCAGACGATACTGCCGTCACTTCAACCTCGGTAACAGTAAATAAAAGCTACCCGTCAAGTTCAATCCCATGCATCCAAACTATAAATTTTCTTAAACAATGGCGAATTAGTATAAATCCTCCCAAAACCGCCGCCTGCGTTTTCTCGCGTAGATATCCTAAAAGGCCACCTAATATTAACTTGTTCGGAGAAAACGTCCCTTGGATAAAAGTATTAAATATCTCGGAGTAACTCTTGACAGTAGATCAACGTGGAAAAAGCACATAAATGAAACCCTATAAAATAGCAAATAAAAATCCTTGCAGCCCTTTACACCATGTTATGCAAAAGAAATCTAAAAACTATCAACTAAAAATAAACTCCTACTTTATAAATCAACGATAAGGCCAAAACTAACTTATGCAAGCGCCTTCTGGGCCCACGCTTCAAAGTCTCTTTTGAAAAAACTTCAAACATTTCAAAATAAAGCCATACGCATAGCCCTGGGTGCACCCAAGTGGATAAGCTTACCCCAACCCCACAAGATTCTGAAATTACCTTACTAAAAAGCACATCTTAAGCCTCGCGGAAACATTTTATGCGGAGATTCCCACCCATGAAAACGCGTCCATAAACTGCATCGCCCGGTATGACGAAAAGGTACGTACCACACATAAAAAACCTTAACCAATCCTCCGTAAAGAGGACCAAACTTCAAAAAGTAAAAAAAAAACTTAGAATTAACATCTGAATTAAGTAAATATTTTTTTTCATTTTAAGGTAATTCTAATTTAGAACATGGAAATAAATCTAAAAACATGATTTTCAGTTTATAATTTTGATTAATGCCAGAAATCTACGAATTAACCGTAGATTTTGCCATATTTTTAAAAATATTTTTATCGCTTTTATTGTGGCCCAAAAGAAAAATAAAACAATGGTAAAAAAATATTTTCACATCGTTGGGAATTAATAAAAAGAAAAAATATTTTGTAAGGACGAAAGCCAGTGATTAATTATTAATTACTTGGTGACAAACATTTTCTTTGATAAGGTCTTAAAATTAAAAGCTATGGTACCTATTTAGGAAGCCGTATGGATAAAAACCTACTAGAGTGCTGTTAACACGACACTGGGACCTCAAGAGACATATGCAGGTAGGTTTGAAAAGCACCAATAGAAGGATATATAAGATGGTGAAGAAACATCATTATTTCATATCTTATGGTCCAAATCCTAGTTTGATGGGAATAAGATATCGCTGATATACGAGCTATGAGTTCGTACGTCAGACTGTTACCGTATCAACAATAATCATAAGATATATAGAAGTTATATCAAAATCAATGGTAAAAACTACGCGGAAGAAGCTGCGCATGAAAAAGATTTAGGATTTTTCCGTCTTTCTTGCGAAACTTTCAACTGTCATATTCAGGAGTCAAGCAAATCTTCAATGGCAAAAATAGTATTAGGTACTAGGTCTAGAACGAGTGAGTAATGAAAAATATTATAGTTCCACTTTATTGAATTTCTAAACTCTAGCTAGTGCCATCTGTTTGTGGCAGCGTTATTGGATTAAATATATTTTATTGATGACATTTGAGGGGACCCCACCACCTCCCCAACGGCGTTATAAGGAAACATATGGTTTCCTCCTTCACCACACACGTCAAGACTCTACTTTTTTTTTAACGAAGCTATATTTATATAAATGACTCTAGACCCTCCAATGTCCATGCATACGGGGTTAGTAAGCAGTATGCAAGTACTTACATTAACATTATACAAAAGATAAATAGAAGTAGCGGCCCGTGGAATAATTCTTATGAAATGGGTAACATAAAAAAGAGGTAATAGTGTTAGTAAAAGAAAAAGAAAAATAACGGCTATAACCAGTCGAATAAACCTTCTGAAAATAAAATAAGCAATGAGGAAAAAACAGTTATATGATTATGTTATAATGTAAGTTATTACTATAATAACAGAAAAAAAATATATGTAAAAAGAAAAGAAAAGCAAGAGAAAGTATTCCACAGACCACCGGGCAGTCCCAATGAGAATGCGCATAGCTATCGGCCCAACCGCAGACGATGCTCGAAGTCCGCGCCCTTTAGCCTGCTCCCCGATTTTGCCTCGAAGAAATGTACTTGGGAGAGAAGGGGAAGTTTTTGAAGACCTTGAGGAAAAGATAAGCGTCGGGTTACCGGAGGGGGACGGAAGGGCACCGAGACCGCATGGTTACGCCTCAGGCCTACGCATGTCGTTGGGGGAGGCACGGGCGGATCGCGGGAATTGTTAACAATATTAGCGAACCCCAAAGGAAAATTTGAAACAGAAAAATTAGAAAAAGGTACGGTCGCATCTAGGAATTGACCCCAGAACCTTAGCCTTGCCGGGGCTCTGCTCTAACCACTGAGACAATTCGATCCTATCCCCTCCGATCACATTTAATTGTATAATAATTCGACTAAGAACTAGCAATACTGTAACCACTTTCTTAACGCATGAATTTGGATGTCTATGGTATTATCTATATGCACGATTGCAAGATTTTAAGATTCAAGATTTCCAAAGTGGTCCGTACGGACCCCTAGTGGTCCTCTGAATCATTCAGGGGGTCCGTGGAAAATTAAGATTGAGTTGGAGGTCCCTGAACAAGGGGGTCCGCGCAAGGTTTAATAGAAAACATAAAAATTTGTGACACATTTTTATTAATATGGAAGTTATGTTAAGTTACTAATGCTAATCAATATAATATACTCCAGGTGAAGTGCATACAACAAATTTCCCTAGTCTAGGCAAAGACGTTTTATACTGAAGACGCGGGGTAGAAATCTCAAAGTGGTAAGCCAGAAGCAAGGCAATTGCACTGGTCTAGATTTCTAGCACTTTAGTACTAAACTGTCACTAGTCGAGTAAGGTCGTTTCTTACCAGTAGGAAAATTGCATTTAAAAAGCGCCAAAATGCCCTCCTGTGTGACGAGAAAATGTTTCCATTACACGGCAAACAGAAGTAAAAGTGAAGAAAAAGCATTTCATTTATATGTACACACAATTTTGTGCTTCATTAGAGAAAAAACACACATTCTTTGATTGTCTTATGGTACGGCCACACTGAGGCCAAATTCCAACTTCAAACTTTCTGACGATTGTGTAGAAGGGTAATGTTGCTTACTTGCAACATTTTTTTGCGAGTATGTGATACTATGGCATTGGTGGGAGGGGGGGGGGGGAGAAGGGTCCGTGGGCCAAAAGAGTTTGGGAACCACTGTCTAGCCCAACTAAAAGCAATCTAGATAGAGTCATGGATAAGTATATACATTTTTATTTTAATGGGTGATATTTAATGACTTTTCTACAAGTCTAGGATGAATATTTTTTATTTATTTTCTTTTAAGAGTCGTTCATATTCTCTTCAATAATTAAATATTACAATTTGTGGTTTTACTCATTAACTTACTCCAAAAATGTTAAATTTATTCATTTATATTTAAAAGAAAAAAGAAACCAATTCCGAGGTGGCAGAAATATATATAATATTTTTTTTTTAAATATGGGTATAAATGACTTACGATGCGAGAGAGAGGGTTTAAAAATGTTGTATTGCTGTTGATCTAAGTGTTTCATATATATCATATATTTTATTTTTTTTTATTTATTTGTTAATTTTAAACGCCCTGATGGACTTTTATATCAATATTATTGCATGATACGGTGACAGCAAGAGTTTATAATACGTAGATTACAAGTATAAAAACCTTAAAAAAAATAAACATAATATTTGGTAGATTAGACAGTAGCACTTAAATGTATATAATATATTTTTTTTAAATGGAGATGAGAGCAAAAAAAAAAAATTAACCATAAAAAATAAAACTTAAATTGCAGACGGCAAAAAAATTATGTAAATTAATAATGCATAGTTTAACAAAAATACCAATATAAAATACGTGTAATCACTCCTATGCGATGCTCCTAAATAATAATATTATGCTACATTTAAATGTCATTCAGTTATTTCTCAAATACCGGAAAACTTATATTAAAATGTCGATATTAAAGGTTAATTTGTTTCCAAGTATGTGCAGGAATAGATGCATCTATGTGATCGTTTATCCCGAAATTACCGTTGCAGAAATTAACAACATTTTCCATACGCAAACAAAATATACCCAACAACTGCCCTAAACCAATCATTCACTGTCCACTTAATTTTAAACATTCAAGAAACCACATCTATTATTAATTGTACGTGTTCCACCCTCAAATCATCAAAAGTAGTTAAATATTTGGGAATAATCATAGACAACCAACTACGTTGGGAAGCTCACATCGGTGACACAGTAAAAAAACTCCGTAAACTCTGCCATATATTCTGCTCCCTTAGGTCCATTTTAGATTTACAGACTCTAAGAAGCGTATACTTTGCCCTTTTCCAATCCATAGCAACATACGGTTTAGTGGGATGGGGTGGTTGTGCTGAATCCATTATTAGACCAATTATTATAGTTCAAAAACTAATTCTGAGAATTATATTTAAATGTCAACCTACCCATCCCTCAAATGAACTCTTTGCTAAAATCAGGGTCTTATATATTCGACAGCTATTTATTAAAACAAGCATTTGTTATATACGAAAAAACAACTTACTAATCGCTCCACAACATCAAACACACACCCGCTTTTTATCAAACCTGGGTTGCGTGGTCCCAAAAACTAATACCTCATTCGCTCAACGGCAATTCTGGTTCATCGCTCCTAAAATATATAATGCTCTGAGTACTGACATAAAGTCAAGTAATTCTAATTCTAAAGTCTCTTTATATAGCACGTGTGCAACATTGGATTTTCAAAAGGGGACGAGCTTACTTCAAAGAACACACGAGTTCTTAACACTACATTTTAATTATTAATTTTTGGCATTTCAAAATTTTTATTTCCATTTTTATTTCTTTAAAATGTTATTACTATTTCTTTCTCTTAGTTTTTCACTTAATTTTATTTATGTTTTAATTATAATTTATATACCTATATGTTTTAATGTATATATTTGTATAGAACACTCGACTTCTTAACACTAATCTTTATTATTAGTTTATGTATTTCAAAATCTGAATTTGAATTTTTATTTTTCTTTAAAACATGATTTTTTTCTTCTTTATTTTTCACTTACTTTTAAGTATTTCTTAATTTTTATTTATTATGTTTAATTATCTGTTTCAATAAAATTATACGGACTAATTCCTATTTAAAATATTAAATGTACGACTACCACAACACGGGCTAGTGTGGTAGCCAAAAACAACGAAAAATCTGTAACTTATAAAATTTTATGAAATAAAATAATAGAATTATGTATTTTGCCTAGTTACTCGATTTGGTACTTTAAAGTCGTTGAGATGCAGGAGTTCACAACAGTCTAATTCGGAGTGAATAATTTTAAACAAAAAAGTTAAGCCACATTTGTTTTTCTTCTATTTTCTGGTGAGTGAATTTGAGTGTATTTAGGTGATCGTTGAGATGCAGGAGTTCACAACAGTCTTATTCGGAGTGAATAATTTTAAACAAAAAAGTTAAGCCACATTTGTTTTTCTTCTATTTTCTTGTGAGTGAATTTGAGTGTATTTAGGTGATCGTTGAGATGCAGGAGTTCACAACAGTCTAATTCGGAGTGAATAATTTTAAACAAAAAAGTTAAGCCACATTTGTTTTTCTTCTATTTTCTTGTGAGTGAATTTGAGTGTATTTAGGTGATCGTTGAGATGCAGGAGTTCACAACAGTCTAATTCGGAGTGAATAATTTTAAACAAAAAAGTTAAGACACATTTGTTTTTCTTCTATTTTCTGGGGAGTGCATTTTAAGTGCATTTAGGTAGTATGTATTTTATTTTATTATTTATATTATACTATGTATTATTTTGCCCTCGGGAAGGATCGGTTGCTACGAAACCGGTCGGCGTATTTAAAATGGTGACCGGATAATTCAGAATCAACTCAACCCAACAAATCATTTGAAAATACATTAAAAGTGATGAATAAAATATACAAAAAATGGTTAAATATGTTACGTTAGGTTAGGTTATGGGCTATTAATGACTAAACCATAGCTTTTAATTACTTCTCAAAGACGTGTTGAGTTGAGTTAATCCTGAGCTATCATGGAACCATCCTATCCTATTAATCCTCAAGATATTATAAAGGCGAAAGTTTGAATGGATGTATGTTTGTTACTCTTTCACGCAAAACATACTGAATGGACTTAAAAAAATCTTTCACTAATAGAAAGCTACATTATTTGCGGGTACTGTAGGCCGTATATATTGGTAAGTTCTGGCGTTATATTTATCATACGTTTTCTGTCCCTAACAAAATCGAGTTATTGCAAACGTCAGAAGAAAAGCAAATACATTGTTGCCTTGGAAACAATGTTTTTTTTTTAAATTAGGCAATTCACCCTAAAAAGAGTGCTTTGTTGGCGTCGTACTTAATATCTATCTCTAAAAATGAATCGCCGAAATGTATGTATGCGCATAACTTCCGAACGACTGCACCAAATTGGATAATTCTTTTTTTTTGTTCATTGTTTTGTACAATACTACTGTTCTGCTCTGGCATTATGAAATTTGTATAAAAAATTGTAACAGTTGGCACGCGAGGAGTTTGAAAACTACATGAATATGTGGAATGCGTGAGGTGGGAGGGGGAAGGGGAAGGGGGAAGGGGGAGAGGGTGCAAGGAAGGTCGTGGGGGGAGGGGGGAAGGGGAAGGGGAGGAGGGTGGGGTGAAGGGGGTTAGGGGAGGGATAGGGGGGTGGGGGGGAAGGAAAGGGAAGGGGGAGTGGTGATGGAGGGTAAGGGGGAGGTGGAGGGTGGAGGGGTAGATGGCGGGGGAAGGGGTGGGTGGAGGGGGTGGGCGGGGGATGGGGAAGAGGGGATGGGAAATGGAGTGGGGAGAGGAAAGGTGGAGGAGGTGGAGTGGGAATCCCCCTAATACCATGCGAGCGAAGCCGCGGGGAAAAAGCTAGTTTAAAATAAAGATGTAGTGTTTCAAACAAAGTCACGCTGTTTCATACTTTCTCTGTGGTCTGCTTCTTACATTAAGATTTAATTAAGAAATTGGTTCTGATTCAACAATATTGTTTTAACAATTTAAAAAAAATAGGTAGATATGTCGAGGAATAATCGTAGCAAACTGCGACATTCGTCTAATGATGACGTCAGTGATCTGGTATGTGATGACTTCGTCGCAATGACGTGTTTCGTGATCAATAGTGTACTCGTATTATGCTATTATAAAGCAGCCACTTTGTTTACCAGGAACACAGCATCTCCATTCACTGTGCATCTCTGCAACGTGAGATAGTTAGATAGGTATGGATGACGATTTTCCGAGAATGGTGATGATCACGCCTGAGACGTGGATGAATCCTTTTCCGAATACTTATTTCTATAAAATGACTATTAAGATGTTAAAATAAGTGATTCATGATAAATCAATGAGTTTCTTTCCCACATAGATCCACTTTTAACGTCTCCTTTCGGTAAAATTTTCATTTAGATACACGAGGCCTAATGTAAGATGCATAAACTGGAGCAATGCTGGAAGTGCATATGTCATGTTTGTGAATCGCATACTGGAGATTTTTTATAATCTGGAACAATGCTGGAAGTAAATATGTCATGTTTGTGAATCGCGGAGTGGCGATTGTTTATAATCTGGAGCAATGCTGGAAGTGCATATGTCATGTTTGTGAATCGCGGAGTGGCGATTGTTTATAATCTGGAGCAATGCTGGAAGTGCATATGTCATGTTTGCGAATCGCGGAGTGGAGATTGTTTATAATCTGAAGCAATGCTGTAAGTGCATATGTCACGTTTGTGAATCGCGGACTGGAGGTTGTTTATCGATTTCTTGGTGTAAAAGACGCTGAAACAATATTTTGACATCTGCATTAGATAGGCCACAATTCTAGTCATCTTACATTACCCGATACCTACGTCGAATTGCTAAAATTTGACATAGGCAATTCTAGTATTAACCCCAGATATACAAGTGTATATAATGCTTAGGAGGTATCATTGTATTCAGTAAGAACACACCAAATGAATCTACGTGTACATTCTTTTTGATCTACATCTTCTGTCCACGAATGTTTTTCCACGGATTATATAATAAATTTTGGTTGGCGTCTTTCTAATATTCCATTTTATTTTATTAACTTCACATAGGAGGCCTATGAGGAAAATTACACCCCCCAACCTATAGGGATGGTGAGTTTAGGGTTTTTTTGTGGAAAGGAAGGAGTGAACCTGGGGTCTTAAAGAGACCCATGTGGTAGATGAGAAGAAAAACAGAGGCTATCAAATCGTTCCGTAGCCGTGCTATTGAACTCAAGAACGCGTCGTAGAAACTACCCGTTTTCGTGTCAACAAATGTCAACTTTGTACAAATGTTGGGCGCGCGTTTGGCGGGTTTTCCAACTGTGCATCGGTGCTGAAGGAATCAATGACGCTAGTTCCTCGGAGCATCTTCCATTAAAATGCCGATAGAACGAGGACACCATTCACCCGACGCCTGTGCTCTAAAGTTTGCGTCTGTTTTGTTAAGATAGGAGAATTTATCAAACGGATCACCCATTTCTGCACAGTCAAGGGTTTTGTCAAGTATTTTAGGACTCCATACCAGAGTTGGCTGCAAAATTAAAAAAAATATTAGTTGTGTAATATTAAAGTATCCGCGGACACTGTACGTACAGTATGCACAGCTTCCGAGAGGCCAACTTAACTCTGGCTTCGATGTAGCCCCCGTACCTGTGCTGGTCACTAAGAGTTACACCTAGCATATCATTCAGGTCTGCTCGGAAAATTCCTACCGTTGAAGGAAATTAGATTTTCATTTCGATCCCCTTTAGACGTAAAAATAGTTTGATTTGATGATCTGTTTCTAAGTAGATTTTTAAATTATCGTAAAAGATTTTTCAGTCATGCACCTATTGCCTGTGTGTCTTCATCACCATCAACAGGGCTATGTATTCCAGTATTGTTCCTTCTTCACAACTAATCTGCATCGGCTCCAGTTCCTAGCCATTCTTCTTCAATTTTCGGGCCTTCTAATTCTTCCCCAAATGTATTCCACACGGTTAGTCCAACGCTTGGTCTGCCTTCAGGTCGCTTTCAGAAGGCCATCCACTTGTTCATTATTTTCTGTGTCCTGTCATTTGGAATTCTTCCTATATGATAAGCCCATTACCATATTTGAGACCGAAACACCCTGAGTATGGTTTACCGGGTGTTACCAATACCTTGCTATCAACAAACTTGGACTCGTTTTAAAGAAAACTTAAACTGAGACTACTCGAGAAGTTTTCTTTCTGATTTTGAGGTTTGCTCTCTATGTAGCTTATAAAGCTCACTGCCAAGCTAATTCGATGCTTTCTGGTATTTTAATATTACCTAATGCGTTCTTTGAAAGCAAAACGTTTCCGCTGGCTTTATCGCTTACTAACTAATTTTACGTAATATTTGTGGAGCTATCCTTGAAAACCACAAATCATTTTTATTACTTGAGAGAAAACTATTGTTATTGTTTTAACTTGAATTTTGAAGATTTTTAGAATCTTAGAACTCTTCGAAGCAGCTTTAAGCTTAGAAGGAGAACGCTGGAAACCCTTACCGACCTCTTCAAAAGAAAATAGTTGTTCTTTTTCGTAACATTTATATTATATTTTATGATTCCTCAATTGTCACCAGCGTTATGGACTTAAAGGGTAACATAAATAGCCCCGCTGAGAAAGGAGTAACTTTTAAAGCAACTAGGTAACTTTAGCAAAAGGGCATTTTGACTGTATAAACTTCAATTTTAGAGAAACTTTCAAAGCGAACATTTCCACAATTTAAAAAGATATTACTGAGATTTCTTTCGTTCCTTGTGTCATAAGAAAATTAAAAAAAAAACTAGCAATTTCATTATTTCCTCGGGTCTAGAAAACCCTTTCGGTTTTCTGAGCAATAAAATTTTTTCCTAGAACACTCGTAATAATTCATAATTAAGACTTTTACGAAATTTATTGATTTTTTTACATAACATTGTTAAAAATGAACACGAAAACCAGTTTTGTAGGTACTTTCAGGGTGGGATATATGGATTTTCATTAGATAACTGATCACTCGTAACAAAAAGCGGTAACATAATTTTAAATCATATTTATATTTTTTAATCTCACCACATCCTATACTATACTTAAGATATTACATTTTTGTACATTCTATAATATGAATTTTGCTCGTAGATCCAAATTAAAGGTCTAGTTCTTTCCATTAACTTAGAAATATTAAAATTATGTTTTCACAATTTCTTCGTATGCCATTATATTATGTTTTATTGATCAATATTTTAATTTAAATAAATAATAAATTTTAAGTATTTTCCCCTCATAATAAAATGAGTTATTTTTCTTCAATATATAAGTACCTATCTACGGCTCGGCTACGGCTTAAAGGTTTTTATTCCACGATGTTGTTGGTTATGTTGGTACCTGCCTTCTGAGATTTAGTTTTTATTTTATAGATAGGTAGGTACCGAAAATTTTTAAAGAAATATAAATAGCCGTAGAATAATGGAGTTAGTTGTTTGGTTACCTTTAAAAGTAATTTCTTAGTGAATTCTTGCGATTTGAATCTTGACTTGTTTGATATTATTATTTTAATAATTTGTCTACTAAAATTAACGATATATAGCGAGTTTGTGTGAAACTGATAGGAACTGCGCGCTGATTTTTTCTTCTTAGTAATTAAAAGGAATATATTATTATATTGATTGTAGAATCAACGAATTGTGTAATAGTGACGTCAGCAATACATATAATATTTATAAATATAAACATCCTGTTGTGATTGACGTAAAATTATTTCATTTATCCAAATAATATTCATTTAATCAAATAAGATAGATATTTTTAAACTAGCTTATTTTTTTCTCGTTGGAAAATCCTTAAAAATCATAAATAATAAGTAGGTGTCTTTAGAAATGTGTTTTAATAATATATTTTTTTAATTTAAAAAAATATTTATAAATTTCCATGCTGCCGAAAATATTGTAATTTTTGCAAAAAAAAAATCTAGACAGCCTTAAATACAACAGCCGAGTTAGTTGACGAAACTTATGTAAAGAATGTTGAGAAAGTTTGTTTTTTTTTCGGAAAATGGTTTTCCCCGAGAGAGTGCGAAGGATGTGATGGTTAGGTTCTAACAATGTTTAAGTGAAAAATTCCTCCAATTTCCTTCTGCAATGAAAATGGCGACGGTACCTACACTACCTATGCGGGCTGAGGGGGGGAGTGGGGGAGGGGGACGGCCGCCATTTTGTTCCTCACCCACACCATCACGCGGCGCCGACGCGGCTACACGCGGCGCTCGCACACACACTCCCACCCACCCGACCTTTGCTTCTCTCCCGGCCGATTAACCCGCTTTCCCGTCGAATTTTACCAAATTTCTTGTTCTCCCCCAATCCCGAGCACCCGGCCCAGCCCGGAGAGCCTACCAGTCCCGGTTCAGAGGTTCTGCTAATCGTGCAGAAATTATCCAAAGTTCGGGCGATAATGTGGCCGTGCGCCTGTAGTGGTGCGTAGTAAAATGTGTGCATGTGAAGGTCGAATATCTTGCCCCCTCCCGCGCCCCATTGGTGTTCACGAGTTAATGATGTGATCCGCGCATGGCGCCGCGCGACTGCCGTTCCGCGCCGCGTCCCGCTCGCTCTCCCCCGCGCTGCTCCGGCCAGACGGAGACGACACGCGGCGGCGCTCGCTCGCGCGCACGCTTGTTGCTAACCAGGCGCTCGTCCCTCAGTCGTCCCGCGACCCGCAGTGGGGAAGCTCGCCACTTGCGTTTTCCGTGTCTCCGCTTTCCTCCTGTGTTTCTTCCTTGTGACAACCGACCGCGACCCGCGACCGTGCGAAAACCAATCGAGCAACCGACCTATGCGGAATCAATTCTAACCGTCTGCGACTCGCTCGGCGCTCTTCTAGCGAGCGAGCAGCGATCAGCGAGCACTTGCTCGCTTACCATTCTCGCGCGTTGATAAACAATACTAAAGGAAAAGTCACTTTTCACTTTCGCTACTTTTTTCCTGCGCTGGAATTTGAAATAGGGCGCCATGACCGGCGGATAGCGCCTAGCGCCTAGCGCCTAGCCGATAGCGGATGTGCGCAGTTTTGGGTTCTCACGGCCGATTTCGCGCGATATCGCCTTTTCCACACAGTTTTCTATTGTCCGCCGCGGACGTCAAATTTTGCGCATTTTCTTGTTTGGCCTGAAATTCTGCACCAAAAACTTCTATATAATTATATCACTGGGCGAATATCGACCAACTTTTCCTAATGTTGCCGTCGCAAAAGATAATCGGAAGAAAAACTAAAGACTCAACACGACTGTGTAAAACCAAGTTTCTAACTGTGTTCTGGTGAATCTTGCCTTGTTCTCAACACACAGGGATATGTTCTATGGAATTAGAATCGTAAGTTTTTCTTTTTCTAATTATTTATTTATTTTCCTCCAAAAATATTTTTTTTGTTATTAACCACAATATATAATATATTTGTTACATACTAATTAACTAAAATAATTGTAGGATACACATTTATGAAATTTCACACGCAATTTTATTTAAAGTTTATATATATTTTTTTAAAAGAATAACCCTTTGAATAAAATGAATGGCTATCCATCGATTCACACACAATTTCCTTTCAGAACCTCTCTAATTGAAAGACTAAAAGGAGAAAGTAGGCAATCTTATAGTTCCTTAAATCATTTCCCATGTAAACTAAACAACACTCAATTACATAAGATACCCTCAAAAATACGCCTCTCCTTTCAATTATTTAGGGCTTCGTCCTCGGAAAATTCAACGCGTAGGTATTCACCAAACTTAGGTACTTGATACCCCAACTCCTGCGCGTTGTAGTTACAGTAATGTGAAGGGATTTTCCATTCCCGTTTCCTGAAAGATGTTCAACTGATCTTTCAGTACCGGACCCTCGTAACTTGAATTGCAACGATGTGGGTTTCATTTTATACCTATAGCGGTTACGTGTCGATGTGATATATACTATCTTTCATAATGGAAGAAATAAATAAACGTTCCCATTCATTACTATTAGTTTTTTCTTCGTTGTGAACCTACGTTTTATAGTAAGATATGTTTATGTAACTGTTTTTTGTTTATTTGAATCTATCTAAGTATGTATCTTGTATCCCAATTTTCTTAAATTTTTTATTTATTATTTTGTTATTGTTATATTATACTATATTATGTACTTCAATAACTCATTGTTTTATAGATGATCCTTTTGTATTTTTTTCGCCATCTCTTAATAGCTTATCCATAGGATAACACAAATTAATAAATAAATCTTCGCAATAGCTAGAGAACTCGGCTGACTTATCCGATACATAACTACTATATTCATAGATTCCAGGGCCGTATGCTAAACTCTTACATCGTTAATCGGAAATATACGTTATCTTATGGATAAGCTATGAAGGGGGTGGTGAAATACTTACCCCGATGTCTTATTTATTGCAGGACGACGATAAATTGCACGTTTTAAAATAATACCTAGATCCGGTCTTGTTCTGTTTCTAAACTAAGCCTATATTTTCGACGAAGTATTATTCAAGTCGAGGAGACTTACACAATAATTATTAATAGGTAATTAATTGTTGAATAATTTTTAACAAACACAAAAATAAAACAACCATATAAATATGGTTGAAATGAGAATGGGGCCTTTTTGGCCCGGAGCTCTGTATGCCATTATATCAAAAGTCAAGGTAATTGTGGCTTCAACTGTATCACTTCTGAGTTGAATAATAAATAAAATAACATTGATACGTTGATATGTATTGATTTTAGATTATGCTATATCGACTGCACATGCACACACGTTTTCAAAGTAAATAAATTTATGTCCGATTATAGAAATTAACATTCAATCGCATTAATAATATAGACAGCTTTTAACACTTAATCGTGGGTTGTTCAGTTATGTCCTTATGTGTCTGATAAGCTATTAGGGGTCGTCCATTAATCACGTGATGTTTTTTTAGCAACTTTTTAACCCCCCCCCCCCCCTGGTGATATGTGGTGAGGTTTTAGACTACCCCCCCCCCCCCCCCCCGCCGCACCCCCAAAATCACGTGTATTCTTTTAGTACAAAGTATTTTGAAATTTTCAGAATATTATCACGAAAAATAAATACACGTGATATCTCATTTTACCCCCCCCCCCCCCCCTCGTGATATTTCGTGATGTTTTCCGAACCCCCCCCCCCCCCTTTCGAGCCTCACGTATTAATGGACGACCCCTTAGCTACTTGGAAGTTTACCCTTATCCCTAAGCCTTACTGCAAAGAAATATACACATGACACGTTTGTTAGAAAAGCTTTTTTTAAAGTTTCTGAAATTACCTCTTTTTGTCATATTAAAATGTTCCTTCTTATTTATTTACTGGAGCCCTGTCGGTCTTTTACATAACGATTATAAATTAAATCGAAAACAGTATAACACAAATAAAAAGTTTTAAATAAAGCATAAAGTACAATATGTTGGTTAAGTTATTATCACATTAAATTTAAGGAATCCGTAAAATTTATATACGAGTAATAAAAAATAAAAAAATTCACTCAGGGTCTCCTGTGTGGAGTTAATGTATAATTATATATACATAGAATATATTCAATAAATTATGATTACTCGTTACTTTCATTAACTAAAAAGTGCTGAATTAATTGGCTTGGAATGTGTCAAAAATTAAATCGAAAAGTCTACGTATTCTCTTCATAACAGAATGAATTAAAAAAAATGTCTATAAAAAAGTTAATAAAACCATTTAATCGTTTTTTTTATATATCTCAAAGGCATTTTCACTGGAAAATGACTGCATTTTCACAGTCTGCGTACAACCCTTGAAGTAATGACGAAAGATCCTACTGTTTGAACGCCTTTGTCTAAAAAAACTAATGCAATGATAAACTTGACAGGTAGAAAATTCTGACGTCACATCGGAGACTTTACTGCTTCTATTGTTTTATGAACGGAGGTCATTGGCATTTCCGTCTTGATAATAATTCTAATTATATTTTCGTTGATGGTTACAGTTTTTTTAAACACGTCCATTTTATTTGTATATTTTGTGGATCACAACTGGCAACCGCACGTCATTTGTAATTGCTGGATTCAAACCCCAATGCGATTATTATGAAATATCATAACTACATATCATTTAATAAAGGAGTCGATCACTATTTTTGTGTTTTGTTATTTCACACTTTAATGCATTTAGTTTCCACTACTCCGGGAACCGTAGTTTGACAAGCTTTGTTTTGTGCCTGTCCAATCTCTCACACATACACTATAATTCGTAGAAGTGATGTTATAATATTTACTGATTGCACTTTGTCGTCCTTTTAAGAATGTGTGTAGGTTGTGGTTTTGAGAAGCCGTGAAACCATTGTTTAACAGGTTGTATGCCTGTACGATCTCTCACAGTGGTATTCCGAATGTCTAACTTTTTATAATATATTTCTCTTGAACACTTTCAGTTTTTAAGTTTTTAAAAAAACATGTGTTATTTATTTATGAAACGGTAATTATATGAAATTCCCTCGATAGAAATAAATCGCAAAGTATGATCGGAAATTTATTATTAACACATTTTTTCTATTATTTTATAAGTTTTACGTATGTATGTACGAAAAAAATAACAGTGCTTCAATAAATGCTATTTAAGACATTTCCCACTAAATTTTTGCTCTATTTTAAACGAATCGTGTTTTATTAAACATTTTCACAACTTTTAAAAATATTATCGTTTTTCCTATTATATCTCCCCTTCTCCATCTTTTTGGACGCTTACTACCGGGCCTTAATTCGGAGAGGTTATTACGTTATTAGAGTTACTTAATTGAAAATATAGTTTATAGATTTTGTGGAAACCCTTGTTTGACAGGCTATGTTCCTGCTCAATATCTCACAGAGACACTTTCTATAATATGTCGGAGAGGTGGTTTTTTTATTCGTTTAGTTTAATACGTTATAAGTTACTTAATTGAACACACAGTTTAGAGATTTTGTGGAAACCCTTGTTTGTCAGGCTATACTCCTGTTCAATCTCTCACAGAGACACTTTCGACATATGTCGGAGAGGTGTTTTTTTTTAATTCGTTTAGTTTATTACGTTATTAGTTACTTAATTGAACACACAGTTTTAGATTTTGTGAAAACCCTTGTTTGACAGGCTATGCTCCTGTTCAATCTCTCACAGAGACACTTTCTATAATATGTCGGAGAGGTGGTTTTTTTATTCGTTTAGTTTAATACGTTATTAGTTACTTAATTGAACACACAGTTTAGAGATTTTGTTAAAACTCTTGTTTGTCAGGCTATACTCCTGTTCAATCTCTCACAGAGATACTTTCTATAATATGTCGGAGAGGTGTTTTTTTTTTAATTCGTTTAGTTTATTACGTTATTAGTTACTTAATTGAACACACAGTTTTAGATTTTGTGAAAACCCTTGTTTGACAGGCTATGCTCCTGTTCAATCTCTCACAGAGACACTTTCTATAATATGTCGGAGAGGTGTTTTTTTAATTCGTTTAGTTTATTGCGTTATTAGTTACTTAATTGAACACATAGTTTATAGATTTTGTGGAAACCCTTGTTTGACAGGCTATGCTCCTGTCCAATCTCTCACAGAGGCACTTTCTGTAATATGTCGGAGAGGTGTTTTTTTTTAAAATTTAATTCACAGGTTCGACGGCGCTTTTGAGAATGTGACCGCAAGTTGGCAGGCAGTAGTGCGCCTGTCCAATCTCTCTCAGCGGCATTTTAATTCAGAGAGGCGGAGTTACCTATATAATATTATATCCGCGTGTCTCACGGTTTCGTCGCGAGATGGTAGATATGAATTCACATCATTTCAGTATTAACTAAATCAATAAAACTTTCTCTCACAGGTCTCCGATACTTAAATACTTGGTGTGCGAGTTCATTTGCATATATTATGGAAATATTATAAGGGGTTATTAACCTAACCGCCTAATACATAGACGTCTCTGACGAGTATAAAAATATAGCGACAAACATCTACATCTAATCATGCGGCGTTAACACACTTATTTACAATTTAGGGGTTAATAACCCTGGCTGGGTATCGAATGTATCAAATGTATCGATTGTAGTTGATAATGTATTTTCGTATCGACAAACTTGTGGGCACTTCCATATAAACCACCAACCGATAGCCACCTTATCCTCAAATCAATAAGAAACCATTTGGAGACCTCCATTCAAAAACTTTAAATTACGCCAGCGGTGCACTTAAACCATTGACCAAATTAACCAGGAATCGGTTTTAAGATTTGATCTGTTTCATGTTTCCATGGATACAAATGAATACGTAGCGTGTTTTTGACGGTTCCATGACAAGTCAACAAAGTGGCATTTTAAAACCCCTTTCAAAAGTTATTAAAAGTATTTTATTTTTATTTTAATTTTATGAGTAAAACCTCAAATTGTAACATTTAATTAAATGAAGACAATATAAGCGAAACTCAATCGAAAATCTGGAAACAGAAAAATCAGAAAAAGATATTGACACCTCTGGGACCAGAAAATAAGAAGATGGAGAGATACGAAATTACGTGTGTTGCCATTATTGTCGTAAGACTTAAATATGAAAGAACCGGTCATGTACGTGTAAATAAACATGCTTACAATAAATACAATTGATTGATTGTCAAGACATTCGAATGAGTTTGGGGACCTCTGAAATTCGTACTAGTATACTAGTATTATAAATACCCGCCGAAGCCACCCACACGCCACAGAGGCCCCACTGAAAAGGGAAAAGAGCTCGGATCTAGTCCAGGGCGATACTGAGAGCGGCCGGCACCCCTGCGCGAGTGAGACAGACGTGTTTTAGCTGTGGATAGAGGACTCCAGATACTAATATCTACAGCCTGTATGTCGGACGAATATGTACAGCTCATATGTTGAACTAATATCTACGAACTTCAGAGTGTTGACTAATATCTACAGAGCTAAGGCCGGACGAATATCTATGACGGTCCCAGTGTTGACTAATATCTACAGAGCGTAGGTTGGACTAATCAGCTAAATGTGTCCAATAGTCCGATATTAGGGATTTTTACATACATACTTACATAAACTGCATACGCAATATTACGTTATTCCAATAAGCTATACATAATTGCAAATCCAACCTCTGCCAGTGCTGTAGATATTCGTCAACACTTTGGATCTCATAGATATTATATTAGTCAGTAGTTTGAGCTGTAGATATTCGTCAACACTTTGGTTCTCATAGATATTAGTCAGTAGTTTGAGCTGTAGATATTCGCCAACACTTTGGTTCTCATAGATATTAGTTCGATTTTTTCAGTTTTTGGAATTCCTGTAGATATTAGTAGACGCCTCCGGATAGAGGACAGCGCGTCGGTCCATCACAAAGAGGTTTCCCGTTAGCGACTGGAATGCGGAGAAAGAAGCCTCTGAAAGAGCTCAATACGGCAGACAACGGCGAAGCAACGGATAACGACAACGAATTTTATTTTTATGTGGGTACCGCGCAAGTGTCCCAACTGTTCCCAGCCATCTGGAGCCAGTGAGACTATGGCATCCCAAAGTGGGGTATGTTTTGATGCTGAAGGTAGTGAGGAGGGGAAGAAGAAGGAGTTGAAGTACCTTTAGCACGGCTAGAGCCATTTCTAGTAAACTTTAGATTTTGATTTGTGGTCTTTCACCAAGGCGATGCTGAAAGTACCTATCTGCCATCGTTAACGGATAATGGAAACGACAACAAGAAACTTAAAGAGTAAACTTCGCATTTGATTGTGAATATCCGTTTTTCTCTATTTTTTGGTTTGGTCGTATCCGTTTTTCATTTTTTTTTAAAATTTGATTATTTTAAGTTCCTAAACAAACAGTTACATGTAATAATAATTACATTATATTATTATTTCCAATTATGTTCCAAAATTTGTAATAAATTTTGCAATTAATACATTCAATTTGGGAGGTGAATACCGCCACCCCGGCAACGGGTTCTTGGGGTCAGGTTTGTCTAGGTCTTGGCAGCGAGTGTGTTTGACCGCCTAGAGACCTAACCTAGACGTCTTCAGCCGGACAACCTCGACCCATCGCCTTGCACCGAAGGGAAGCGATAGATTCATATGTCCATCATTCCTGGACACATTGACACTCAGATTTCTACCGACCCCTCACAGTTTTTCCTTCGCAGTACTTCCTCTCCTTCATTTCTAAAAAGACCCTCTTCCCAGCATCCCCAAAGATCACATGTGCCACGTAATGTAACGTAAAAAAAACTAGGTACTATATTTACAAACAAAAACAAAAGAAAAAAAATTATAAGTTATTTAACCCTAATAATTTTTTTTTTAAACTGTAGGAGTCGTATATTGTGATCTGGGGTCCTAGCATGGTTGATCGATAAGGATTGATATGATAACTTTCGGTAACTTCTATCATCGTCAGTTGAAATTATTTCTATGGTACATTTTCTTATATTTTTACGGTTTACATACGTCACCTGTAAATTGTGTAAATCGCTATTTTTGTTTTTTTGTACTTTGGCACCAAGGAAGCCTGAGAAAAATAATAATAGCCTGTGTCATCTCCATCTAGGCATCCAGGGTATGCTTTGTGGAGGGTATTTTTAGTGAAAGAAAGGAGAGAATTTCTGTGGTGTGTAGGAATCTGAGGGTCATTATATCTAGGAGTGATGGACGTATGAGTCCATCCTCCCAACTGCGGTGCTAGGCGATGGGTCAAAATGTAAGAGAAAGGTCAAAAGGTCTACCTCAACCAATCTCTCTCGATCCTCCAAAAAGACCCGAACAAACCTAATCCCATGAACCCGGGCACCTATGGTAAACGTTTTGGTTATCCATTTTCCATCCTTTCCTTTATCCAGGTTCCCGGGGCGGCGGTAGCCATACCTCCCAATTAAATTCAGATCAACACTGTTTATTGTTTTTATGTTATTTGCTGTAGCTACAGCCTTAGTTTTATCAAATTGCCATAAAATTTGTGTATCGCTCCTATTTGTTGTTTTGCTCCGATTATGCAACTATTCTATCTTTAACTGTTACCGGGAAATATTCATTGGCCTACATTAGCATGACAATAGGTCGGGAATTTCGATTTAGAAAAAATGGGTCCTTCCGAGAAAAAAAGCTCTGATGATAATGCGGTCGGTTGTTGTGCCCGCTGTGTTGTGGGTCGGCTGGTGCAGGAGGAGGTACTAAATTTGGCATATTCTCACGGATACTTTGGACCCTAGCGGGGGTCATTGACTAACTTCTAGGAATTCTGTCTGAGAACGGGGCCCGGAGCTTTTATGAATAGAGCTTTTGAAATGACACTGCGCGGCGGTTGGCACACACCGTTCAGTGTCGGTCTAGGAGTCTAGGCATCATACCATCTTCATACTCTCACATTCCCGATTCAGTGAAACGCGCCGAACTTCTGCACGTCTCAGCTAATGCTTCAACTACACAATGGCTACTATATTAGCTTCTTTTACAATTTCATTATTTTCTATTACTATATTTATTTTATGAAAAATAGCTGTGGTTTCTAATAATAAAAAAAACACAAATAAATAATGTCTCGTAGCAGGTGGCGTTTCTAATATCTAAGTCGGTCTTCACTCTCATAAAACGCAAAAAACATTCAAAAACTAGGTATACATAATTTTCCGAACGATTAATTAATTTTCTTTTTTGAAGCTCGCAGTCCACAATGGAGTGCTGGTACCTACCCCGATGTACGGAAGTGAGGCATGGAACTGGTTGAGGAAGGATGAAAGTAGACTGAATGCTGTAGAGACCTGATGAGTTATTAAACCATGTATAATCATGTGAGAAATTTAGAGATTCGCACAGAAGGCAAGGTTGATGGTTTGGGCATGTAGAGTGAATGAACGAAGAAAGGTAGTGGAAGACGGGTACGCCCGAGGAAGACGTGATACGATCAAGTGAAACAGAGTCGGGCCATGTCAACAGTCATAATAACAGAATAGCACGTTTGAGACAATGCATGAATATGAATGAGGCAAAGAGTGTAGCCAAGACCGAGTTTTTTGGCGATCCGTACTTTCTGCAAAACGGCGTGATGGTTTTTATTATGGACTGAAACATTGAGGTATATAAATAGAGAAGCAAACTTCATTACCGCTCATCGAAAAAAGCGTAACCACTCTACAACTGCAACGACGTACGACGTAGCTTTGGAATCACTAAACATTTGAAAGTAAACATATATTTGTCTCACTTGCACAAGTCACGAGAACATTACCACCGCTAGGATTAATTAGACAAAGCCAGAAACGCAAACCTGCAATAGCGGCTTGGTGTTGCCTACAATGTGAAATTTTACCCAAAATAAACAATGAAATTGTTTTTTTTTTACGTTAGTTTGTAATAAAATAAACTTATTTAAATTATTTTTAATTTGTATTTTTCATTATATGACTAAAATAATGCACAACTAATGAAATAATGAAGTCATTATTTGTTCCAATATTCTTTATTGAACCAATAGTATATAATACTCAAACAGAAATTGTTTCAAAAGTGTTTTCAAAGTTCTTTACTCGGCAATCGAATTATTTCCACCCACTTCTCACGGCGTGCTGCATCTTATGGTGCCCTGCAAAATTTTTAATATAAAATACGTAAAAAAATATAATTACTTACAAGATTATTAATTAATAAACTAAAATAAGTTTTAATGAAGTATGTTGTATGAAGATTAAAACATAATTTTTATTAAGTATTTTAATATGGTTACCTCCATAGTAACTTATTCCATAAATTATGTATTCTCCCATTAATGTGGGAAAACCAAAACGACTTTTTAGTGGCAACACTGAACCTATATTAGAGTATTTGACATTTTATTTCATTTTCTGCTTTTTTAAATTAAATGTGAATATGTAAACAATAAACTTAGGTGTGGAAAGTAATTCCACTTGCTTTATTATGTTGAATCGCATTTTTTCGCGACGCATTTAACCATTTTGGTGATAGTTTTGATCGCGTATCGTCCGGCAAAAGTCGGTCGGCGTCACAATGAGCACTGGACTGACGTTAGCGAGGCATATGCTTTTGGACATATGTACAGCGGCAATGCTTTGGCGCGGTCATTAGTCATCTAGTATATATATATCAATGGACTGAAACATCTAAGTGAAGTAAACCTAGAACGTTGGCTACAGCAGCGAGCTTTTAAAAGGACGTAGCTATTGCTACAATAAAATAATTATTATTCCCCACTCGTATATGCTCATGTACTACCCACTCGTAGGCGAAAGTGATCGTTCTGTACGATAGAGTCGCGACTCCGATAATAATCTCCATTACAAACCTTTACTTCCTCAACATGTGTACCGATAACAGAAAAGCTTGTTGTAAGCGGTGACAAATAATAAATCGGTTAATTATGGTCGCATTCTGCAGAAATATAATGAGAAAATGTCCGTTCCGCCCGCGCGCATTGCTATAGTAATGTTTTACTACCCATGCTTTAATATTACCGGCGCCCCAAGTGTCAATGCACCGAGGAGTGGACTATGTGAAGCGTGTTATACAAATGCCTCTGGGTACTGCACTGTGGTTACCTGGGTGCATCCTACAGGCATAGGTAGAGGCACAGGCACAGGCCACACGCGCATGCTACTGCAGGCTATACGCTGCAGGCCTCATGGTATAAAGTACACACTCCCATGCGCACGTTGCCCGCTGCACACTTCTGTACTCCCGGCAGTTGTTTACTTGCGTTATTATTTTAACCCTTAGGCACCGAGAAGGATTTTACTGAATTGGCTGCCTGGAACGGCATGAATTTCTGTTGTGTTTTTTATTTTGGGTTTTTGTTTAAAAAATCATACAGCTGCACAAACCAAGTTTTCGGTTATAAATTTTGTTTTAATGCATTCTTAAATGTTGAATTGTTATATTTATAAATCTAATATTAGGTTTTTGGTTTCTGATTAGGTGTTATGTGAAATATAAACGAAAATTTACCTTAAAAATGCAGCCACCCGAATTATAATCACTCACAGTTTATTTATTCATTGTAATATCGAAGAATTTTTTTTTTTTACATAAATAATATACTTTTGGCAATCACATTATCAAGATTTATCTGGAGGTTTATTTACACATTGATTACAATTATTGATTTCTTACTACGCAGTCATTTTTTTCCGGTGATCACACATACACTTACGCGACACCATGTCTATATTAGATAGTGTCACCATAAGATTGTTAGGCGCGGCGGACGCTTTTAATAATTAAAACTTCTATACAGTATGATATATTTTAAAACAGGTAGTGGGGCATAACGCAATTTCGCAGTGTGAACACCAATAACGTGTCTGAACTCGAGGCTTTGGATTTCGCATTGAGTGTTTGCAAACATAACACTCCCGGTAAACTGTTTTTCTCTTCGAATTCGCAGACTGTGGAACATCCGACAGAAAATGTCTGGCAGTTAGCCTTAGCGGATATTCACCAACTCGATTAACTCTTTTTGTTGAGCCGGGAATGTGATGTTTTTGAATTAGTTGCCTTATGACTTCTAAATGAAAATCTGTTAGGCTTACTTCTTTTTTAGTTGTGTATTTATACATCGCGTGGGCATTTATTAAAACTACATCGATTGTCCGAAACGCAATTTTTTTATACCATTTAACGGTTTTACGAACACATTGCACAAATGTTATCAACATATCCGACCTATCAACACCCCCCATATTCTTATTATAATTTACAACACAATTGGGTTTTATTATTGGATCCTTTGTTTTCCAATTCACTTTTCCTGTTTCTACCATTGAATCATTGTGTGATGTAGTGAGCATATGAACATCCCTCTTATCGTGCCATTTTATTGCAAGTAGGCATCCAGATTTCTTCCTTTCCACATCTCCTTTTTTTACATCTCCAAATGATGGTAAACATTTTCGCGTTTTTTTAACAGTGCCACACGCATTAGTGTATTTATTGTGTAAATAACTAAATAAAAAAGGGCTCGTGTACCAGTTGTCCGTGTATACTGTGTGTCCCTTTCCTAAATAATCGGCTAATAACGAAACCACAACTTTTCCAGAAACCAACAATTGCTTTGATATGCCTTCATCCATATTTGGTATGTCTATGTTTGTTTTGGCGCCACAATAAATAACAAATTGTAAAACAAAACCGGTTTTGCAATCACATAAAACAAATAGTTTTACGCCAAATCTATGTCTTTTTGCTGGAAGATATTGTTTGATCGATAATCTTCCTTTGAATAGCACCAGCGATTCGTCAATACACAAATTCTCGAACGGATAAAAGTACTTTTTAAATTGGCCGCATACCATATCTACAAAATTTCTTATTTTGAAGGTCGTATCGCCCTTTTTTTGTTTTTCGTTATCTGAAAAATGGAGCATGCTCAGAATTGACATATAGCGATCTCTTGACATGGTTTCTCCAAATATTGGGGATGAAATCAACTTGTCCAGTGTCCAATATTGACGAATTTTCCCTTTTTTGCTTCTTGCCATAAGCATAGTAAGGGCAATAAATACGTACATCTCCTCTGTATCAACATCTTTCCATTTGTGTAAACTTGAATTTGGAGCAAATACTTTTTGTGACTTTACAGTGGTAAAATATCTATTGGTTTCGGTTGTAATGCAACCCACGACATTTGTATTTAGGAAAAGCTCAAAAAAGTCAATTTCACTACTCTCCGGATTGAGTTCACAATCTCGTAAACCAGATTGTTGGTTGAAATTGTGTACATCGGGTTGGAAATTTATTGCACTTTCCCATACTGGCGAGAAATTCATAAAATTTATATCAGAGGATAAATGGTCGTCCAATCCAGAATTGTTAATTTCATTATCTTCGTTTTCTGATTCATCGGAACTCTCCAAATTTTCTGGAATGTAGTCTTCTTCATCACTCATGGAGAACTCCGAATCGCAATCTAACACATAGTTTTCGATATCTTCATTATCCATTTTTAAGAATTATAAACCCACTGTACACTGATATACTTGTCTGAAATTATTTAATATAATAAAACATGGGCCACGAAAGAATATGCACCGCAATGAGATATTTTTAAAGTTACCGAAATAATAAATGTTCATAAATAAAATCGTAGGTTTCAAATTTCACGTAAATATCTACACGGATCTCATGAAGCCGACAAAGGACATAACTCATCTCAATCAGTTTATTATCCCCAATAAAAAGATAAGACCTCGCGAAATAATGTGCACCGCAATAAACGATATCAATGTAAGCACGCTTGCTCGGTACCGGCACGCACTAACACATCGACGCGCAAGACGAGACTGTATGCGGTCCAAAAAAACTTCGACGTAATTTGAAAGGTTCGCTATGATGAAAAAATTAATTTAAAAAATAACTGTAAGTAAAAAGGTCTTTCTCTTTAAAGGACATGGTACAAAACACTTGGTTTTATAATATGAATCTTTTACTACGAACATTTACTAGTAAATTATCTCAATATTTAGAGATGAACATGACGAATTCTCCAAACTACTAATACAGTGGGTCGGCCCACATGAGAATTTCCTTTCAACTACGTATACAGTTGGTCGGATCCTTCGGGTTAAGCTTGGTGACATTCCTTTCCATTTCCCATGAAATCTTAAACAGGGCCGCACTGACACGCCTCTAACGGGATATTTTTGGGACTGCTTCCAAACATCAATAAGGCAAGATCGTATGAATGGGATTAGAGAACTGTTCATCGTAAATCGTAACTACGGGTGTCATTAATTAATTTATTATTTAAACAGTTTATTTATAAACAAGTTCTGCTGTGTAATTATCATTACGCGTGATGTTACGCCTTCCTGAACTGATTGATGGTGATTATTTTGCTATAAATGTACCTAGTGTCTGTATTCGGAGTCAAAAAGTTCCTGGCGTGTTTTTCTTGCAAATGTCACCCTCAAAAAAATGTCGCCATGATTTCCAAGGCAGTTAATTCGAAAAGGCAGGAGCATAAAATAAAACATTGCTTTATTTAGGCTTTATTAATTTTTTCCAATGCAGTCAAATGCAATAAAGAGTTATGATTGATGATTACATCAGGCGCCGTAACGCAAAACCTCCAGGGCAATTGGTAAAGTCTGCTTATAATTTGATACGTAAGAGAAAGATTACAATTCTTCGCACAACACGAGCTTTCCTTGTTCTCGGCAATTATTTTATTACAAATTACGAATTCAAACGCGCCTCACTCCAAACAAAACTGTATCATATATCTGCATAAATGTAATATGTTTAATTCATATTTCCCGGGTTATTGTTAATGGGTAGGGTGTGTGTGTATTGGAGTCTTTGGAGTCGACAATAAGGCCATCACATGGCGGTAGGTGGCACAATACGCATAATTAAACCGTTTGTTTAAATACGAGCCGGCACACGTGTGAGCCTTGGTGAACGCCACTATCCATTTGTTAGACTTTTTACTGTTATAGTATTTCAGTGCAAAGGATCCAACACAAATACACCTCAAATTCTTGCTTCAGTGGGAGTCAACATTATCAAATCTGATCAGAATGCATTAAAATGGTTTATAAGGTTAGTCGTCAATACCTTGTAGAACATTCGTGTATCACATAACTCAAAGTACCCAACCTTAATCCTGAAATGTGTTTGTATATAATTTGTATTATATTTATATTAACTTCATAGAGGAGGCCCAGAAGTTTCCCTCGGGTTGCATATCATGGATGTAATTGCATATCACGGGATGTGATGGATGAAAGAAAGGTTTGAACCTAGCTATTAATAATACCAGTGTTTTCTGAGGAAGAAAACAATTCCACAGTCGAGTTGCTGAGCTTGCTGAGGTTCCAAGAACTCTATGTTTCCATGCAACAAATTTACGATGATCGTGTGCAAATTTTGGACTCACGCACAGTTTCCTGCGTGTAGTCTAATTTGTGGATTTTAAACCTTTTTATCCTATGTTGATTTCATTGAATGGTTCATCGGGCATTGGAGTTCATTCGCCGATTCATCGATTTTCAACCAGCCAATGACCTGGACGGTATCTCTTTACGCAATATTTTCGTGTAAAAGGTGCGGTGGTCATCGAAAGCGAATCTTGAAAATCGATTTTTAATCGGATCGCTTTCCTTTCTAATTACGAGATTAATTGGGGGAAATAACTTTACTCGTTTTCTAATCGTTTGGCCCCTGAAATTACTCGAATCATTTATTTAAAAACCGTAATAGTACGTACATTGTGAACACATTTTTTTTTATCAAAGCTTAGTGAATTTTGAAATATGTTCGGAACTATTAGACGTAAAAATAACACTATAGCTGCAGAAAAATTATCTTTGTAACATTTTTTTAAGTATCGAGGATTTATGGGTTCACTACAGCAAGCTTAGAATTAAAATGCAGATCAATTTGTTTAGTTGCATTTCGTTGATAATTATGCGAAGAATGTTAATTATTTTTCAATTGAGGGGTAAAGTTACACTTTATGTATCTACCAGATCTATGCTTTTTAACTCAATTTCAACACATGAGCTTTTCCAAAATGTGCTTTCTTCAGCGTTATTTGATTTTTCTTATAGTTTTCTTTCGTCACTAATGTTATCAACGCTTCTCCTTAGACTGAATAAGCAACTGTAGCATCTAATAATGTAGGGATTCCAATGCGGGCCAGACCCTATCCCATAGCAACTATCAACTATCCCAGCACAGCCACATCCACATTCAAAGACGGAGAAGGCAGCAAGCAACCGGCACCATCACAACTGCAGCTAGGTGAAGGGACTCAGCCGCCGGCGTGAGAGATCTCCTCTTATGGAGATAACTTAAAATTCCAAACCCACTTTCCTGGAACGCCTCGCTCGGTGTATCGGCCGGCGCTTTTGAACACCCATCGGCCCTTATAATGCGCCCATTTTTGGAACCTTAACTACTGTCTTGGCCAATAACAAATAAAGAACAACATTTTTCAAAATTCCCAGCATCCCTAATGGATCACGGTCGATTTTTCTGTAAATAGTGTCGAAGTTTGATTTCTAAACGATTCTTTGAAGGGGGCTTTGAAAAAACTAAAATAACTAACTAAAACTAACGGGAATGAATTGAAAAAATTGTCTAAAATCAAAACCTCTTAAACTTCTTGAATTAAAATATTGAAATCATCAGTATGTAGGTATATTGAAAAATATGTAGTTTAAATCAAAATTTTGTACAAGAACATAATCGAAGTTGTTCTAGATGTTTTGAACCAAATGAAGCTTTTGGTTAATTATTATATTAGTTGAAATTGAGAGTAACGCAAAAAGTTAGGATACGACGATCACACAATATACATATATCTACACAAAGATGTGGAACATAAGACTAAAAGCTTTATAATAGAAGTACTACCGATCCTTAATGTAATATAGAAGCTTGTAATAAATATAAGCTTTTTATTATTAATCAGTCACCTGTTCGTTATTTTTCTCATGACTGAACACCGATCCATCTTTTTCAGCTTTTGATTTTGTTCAGGTCTTTGAATAAAACATATTAATAGCTGGATGAAAGAATGCCATAAAGGAATTTGAATGAGATGATTCACGTCGGTTTTCATTCAACCCGACAATCATTCTCCTCTCCCATTGTAATTCATCACTTAGCGATGCAATTGCCACTTTGCTAGGATCTATATTTAGAGCAAATTCTTCGGTCAATTGCAGAAATATCCAGTGCACCGACGTAAAAGATATCATTCCTCGTGCACCCTCGATGAATTATGCTTCATCATGTTTCATTTAGTCTTATGTTGGCTCATCTTGTCAACGTCCTCTTGTAAAACAGAAATAATTATTATACATTTGCCAAGATAAGTAAAACAACCGACAACAGCTGTAGGAGTCAGGCTAACGTTGGTGAAATGATTGTAACTTCTACTTATTCAAAGAACACCGATACTTTTACAGGCGCTGGGTGTATGCATTTATGTATAAGCTTTTCGTCTTTGCTAATTAATCTCCTGGAATCAACACCTCGTGTTCAAATGGTCTTTGCATTATAAACAAACGATTGTTATGCTTCTCCTTTTAGTTAATCTGTCTATGTCACAATGCTTTCTGGGAGGCCTCTCGGGTGCCAGACATCAGACAATACTGACCGACAAAATTATTGTGTACATGCATTAGGAAAATCGTATTGCGTCTGCATAATTAATTATGGCGCATTAAGCATCTTATTAATAGACGAGCAAGATGCAATGTTTGTAATGAAAATCATGAAATAGTGTCATCAAGGCGTTTGCTTCCGACACGCAATGATAATATACTTATAGGGGATATCGTATTACAACGTTGCATATAATATGTAACAATTTAAATTCTAACATGTACAATAAGGGCCAAACATCGAGAATAGCAACTAGACACCATAGACCAACAACTGATAAAACTAATTCTGTCATCAACGGAATGTCTTCATCTTCCACAGAAGTCTTTGATAGTGCCCGACAACGGATACATAAATAACATATATGTATTTTAAGTACACATGTTCTCTGGGCGGCGTGTAATCCGTTTTGTATTATAATGCTGTAATCTTATGGATAGGTTTTATTGTGAAATAATCACTGTACAGTGTTGGAGCATGGCGAGCTTTGTACGCCTGGTTCGAACTGGACAGTTTTTCATTCACAGTTTGATCGTCGAACCCAATAAGTTTCTTCTTTAACATCTTAGCTTTTAAATTAAATGTAGTCAGTATCCTGGATGCACTCCATGTTGCGTAATTTATAATATTCACTTACGCAGGCCATTCGAAAATCACTCGATATCGTAATTGTATGATTTGACAAGCTGAAAGTATTCATAAAATATTTGCCTAAGGATCATTAATTGCCTTTCAAAAACAAATATTGTCAATTTTTCATCAGATTCGATCAGAAATCTAGCTTTAGAATGTATACCGTTAGTAAACTTATATTACTGCAGATTATTATCAATGAACACATCTTGTGATATTGTTTCTCTCTATTTATACTTATTATATATAATTCTGCATCGTCCTGCTGGCTTATAGTTGCTAGTTGCCACAGGTTTCTTACTTGTAACTCAATTAGACTTATTTTATATTTAACCAGAGTTGAAATGCCGCCCAGTACAAGGAGCATTGTGGCTTGGACTATCAGTGTTGTTGCGCAAGGGCCCTCATTCATATAGGCCAAAGGGAAGCAATAAATCACTTGGCATTCCCCAGGGCTGTCACTTGGCCCCTAAACGTACATAAATAATCACTCTTTCTAATTCAGCTGAATAGTTTTAAACATCGGCATGTTCTCAAAAGATTAGTAAATAAAAGTACAACTTTTACCAATAACCAAACAAATGGATTAGAACCAAAATGAATTAAGTCAATGGCGACGCTGGTTTCTATTAAAATACAAATGGAAGGCATTTCTAGCGTATATTATCCTGTTCAGTGGTTGTCCATATAAATAAAAATCAGATGGATAATATGGCTGTGAAACCATCTAGGTTGCAAATAACTTCGTTTACATCTTTGACATCATTAATAAATATGGCAGCCTTAAAAATGTGGGCATTATTAACTAAAACTGTCAAAGACGGCATTATGTATAACTAGGTCTCAGCAGCTAAATTGGGAAAGGGTTGTCCCGGTAAGATAGAGGATCTAGGTTCAATCTCCAATTGCGACCGTTACCATTTTTTGTATTCTGTGTCTTTTTCTATATCATATTTCATTGAGTTTGTTAATATAATCTTCTTCTTCAACGATCAAATGAATTTTATATTATGTTCACCGTTCACCTGACTCCATAAATGCGTTTAATCCAATTTAAAATAACAAAGTAAATAACAATAACTCTTGACACACAAACTACGTTTTACTTTTCTAGTCTGCGTACTAATAAATAGATGCCATTTACAAAACTATCATAATGTCGATTTGCTACCTCAGATTTTTAATACATAGTATGTAATTTATAAAAGCGTTATGAAGTAACAGCGAATTTGATGGTATAGTTTTTAACTTCTCTTAACTAGTCCTTGTGAATTTTTCTCGTTCCTTCTGATTACTTCCAATCGCTCTTCGTCGAAAATGAGCAACCCTGCCCGTCTTAATGTTCACAATTCATAAGCATAAGTCGTCAGTTGAAGTTGACAGTCTCTGCCTGATAATGAATATGGGAACAGCGGCTACGGCTGGCCCTATCATTATCCAACAATGTATCGTGATATCTCTCGCCTTGTTTTTTTTTGTAAATGTCAACAATAACACCGACAAACGGCTGTGTTGTTGTTCTAGTGCGCTGATTTATCTCCATCACTTTTATGAATGGACGTGGAAGTACCATAAACCTACCACATACAGCTGGGGCCAAGTCACTTATTAAACTGAACCCAAAATGTGACCTTTGGGAACACCGTAAACTCGAAACATGGATGAACAAATAATGTTTTTTGGAACCTTCAACCTATTCACATGCATTTATATAAATTCGCAAGATATGAGCATTGATCAATGCTGTTCCATTATTGAAGATTCATACTCTTCTTTGCTTTGGGGAGAGAGCACGATTCAGAATCGGAGCGTTGCTTCAAGATGAACCCATACTAAATAATGCAAAATCATACAAAATCACAGTTTTTGTTTTGAAAATTTGATGGCTTTGAAGTATTGTAGATCCTTCAATTAAATACTGTGTGTAGAACATACCTTGGCCCTTAAAAATATCTGTCATTTTTTTATAAGTATTTTAATAAGCCTATAAAAAAATAAAGTATAAGGTCTGTAAAAACACTTTCAAGTCCAAACTCTCCTATTTATCGAGTTTATAAATAAACTCTTTTTCGAATTTGGTTTTATTGTATAATGTTTCAAATTTAATTTATTTTATAATAATCGCAAAAAAAAATGATATTTATGCCCGAACTTCAAAAAATAAAATAAAATATGCATTTTCTCGTTGTTATTTTTTGACATCAATCGATACGGCCCGCACTTTACGAATTTGGATTCTTGAAATGACCCTTATGGCATGGGCACAAGAACCATGCACTGGGCACATCTATTTCGTATCAGTCACGCCCTAACCGGCGCGGAAGACAGTCGTGTGACTCCGCGTCGCTTAGTTTCGTGAAATCAATTTTAAATTTCAGTTTTCTTACAATAAACAATGCGTAAAACGGGAATTAATATTTTGACAGGCCTTTACGAAATCAACCTGTAAAAAGAAATTCTAAAATACCTTTTGCAACCTTTCCAAAAGCTTTTTCTCAAGTATTTTAAAACTCCTCCCATAAAGGGCGTGAATTCTGATTTCGATTTTTCCTGAACTATTGGATCATCTGATTGAGCAGCTCCAAATAGCTGGACACTTTTCAATGAACACGGTATCTGAACCTCGTATCCGACCTGCCTGATCACCGACTAACTTTCAACAGGACTGCCGGGCGATCCGAGCTGTAACACTTCTGTCTGTGGATCTACTGTCTAGGTACCATGATTGGTATCTCAATGTCTGAAAAGTGCTTAGTGCTTTATCTACATATATATGTTAGGGTAGGCTTACTGCCTACGTTTTGTTTTCTTTACTGTTTCTTCATTTCCTTGCCTAAAAGAGGTCCAGGTAAGATTTTCTTCATACTTACTAACAATTGTACATAGTAGCACTTGCATACTGCTACCTAACAACGTATGCGAGGGCAATGGAAGTCTAGTATCGTTTATTAAATGTAGAGTCGTTTTTATACAAAAAATTAGAGTCCTTGCAAGAGCCTTGAAGGGGTAACCATCTGTTACCTATACCAGGGCGGGTAAGTGGTGGGTCCTCCAATGGACACTTTTCAACCATCCTTCTACTTCTTCTCCTTCCCCAATTCCTTTAGCCTCTCAACATTTCTCAAAATGGGATTGATAGTTCCAGGCAGTTGAGATAGAAATGTTTGTATGTTTTACTTTTATTAATGAATTATTTTTATTTTGTCCACAGATACCTAAACGAAGCACAGTTTTATGACCGAACGCACTAAACATGTCTACAATGTAAGTTTCTGTTTGATCACATCTATGGCATGCCTACTGTTTTGAAAATGCTTTTGGTAACAATGGGGTAAATAAATGTTAAAAGCACACTGGAAGTACATATCGATCGTCCAGTTGATTAGTCAGACATCTCCGAAAAATCGAAATTTGAGTTGAGTATGCAGTAAATGTAAAAGTTCCTATACCCTCCATCTGGTAACTAATTTACCGGACCTGTATGCCTGCTGGTGTTACTTTATAGCACATTTAATATTTAAAACATAGACACTTGTCAATACTATTTGATTTATTATGTGCTTTCCAATATTGCTTTCCTCATGGTCTCAAAACTTTGGTTTCGGAGTGTTTGATGAAATCAACTGGACGATCGATATGTGTTTATGCTATATCGTAGTTAATTGTCGATATTTCACGGTCAAGCAGATTATGCTACCCTACAATATGTGTACCGATATAATATGTATGTGCGGTGTGATGTCCAGCCAATCAATGAACCCGCATGGCTCAATAAAACTCGTTATCGTAAAAGGGCTACTCACCATCCGATTTGCAGGACAGCATGCCGAACCTCAAATCTGATTATTATTTTAATTAAATAACGACAATATTAGCGATACTCAATCGAAAATCTGAAAACAGAAAAAATTATAAAAAAGATACGGTCACATCTAGGACTCGAACCCAGGACCTACGCCTTGAGGCTGCCAACTAAGCGTCCCTATCCAATTCGGTCATATTTAACTGTATCATACTTCGACTAAGAACTACTAACATTATCTTCATTTTCTTAACGCATAGTTTTATTGGCTGCAATCCTTATTAAGGCTATTTAGGTGGTTTGTTGGATAAATTTTACCTTTTTTTGATAAGTGACATCTATTGACTTTTCTTTAAGTCTATATAATATATATTCATATTCATCCTAATTATTATACGGCTGGCGGTTCTGCCTAGAAACGACCCTATTCGCAGAGACCCTGCAATAGTCCTGCAACAGTCATGTAAGCAGTTCTGCAAATTGGGCGGTGAGTAGGCCGTTTAAATGTTAACTAAGCGCCCTCTCCTATGCACTAAGCATATCTACTCTAGCCCTTCATTGTTTGTTGTAATCGTTCAATAAAGAAACATTTTGATGCTTTCATTTTTAATGTCTGCCGATCAAGCTAAAATAATAATTATTATAATATTTGGCTGATTTCAATGGCGCCGTTTTTGTTAAAAATCACCTCAAGGTCTCTGGACAAATCTATAATATATTTCTACAGTGCTCTATCTTATTTCTAACTAGAGACTAGATAAAATATTATAACAACTTAAGGCAAACTTGTTGCATCCACCGGTTCGTCAGTCACTAATATAAAACTATATGTACAATGCATTTGACCAATTAACGTTATGGTGCATTAAACTAACTAACTAATCATCACGCCGTTTCCCCGCAGGGGTAGGCAGAGAGGACGACCGCCAAACAACTCGGTCTTGGCACACACTCCTTGCCTCACTCATATTCATACATCGTCTCATACATCCTCTTCTATTATTCTGACTTTTGACATGGCCCGTCTCAAGTATCTGATTCAGTGATCGTGCCACGTCTTCCTCGGGCGTCCCCGATTTCTTCTACTATTCACATTTGCGTCATATATTCTCTTTACACTACTTTCTTCGTTCTTCCGCTCTACGTGCCCAAACCATCTGACGGTCCCTTTTTTAATCTTACTTATTATGCTTACGTCAGCCTTACATTCTTTGCGGATATCCACGATCATACATGGTTTTACCACACATACGCCTCAGGGATCTCATTTCAACAGCATTCAGTTTACTTTCATCCTTCCTCTGCCAGTTCCATGCCCCACTGCCATACATCAGGGTAGGTACCAGGACTGCATTGTGGACTGCTAGCTTCGCTTCTTTTGACAGTTTTTTATTAGCGGCATTCAGTCCTCCGTTAATGGAGTTACCGGCATTTACCCTTCTTTCAATATCTCTGTCAGCCTTCCCATCTCTGCATTAAAATGTAGTTATATAGATATTTATTTATATTCTGTTGTACAGGTAGGAAAACTATTCAGGCCCATACTTACCCGGAAGGTCAATTGAGATTAACATTATTGTTGATTAGAGAAATTTAGATACAGTTTGGACGCAAAGGACATAACTAGGATCACATTTGATTGGAAATGCATTATTTATTCCTGGTATATATTTTAATAACAATATATAATCTATCTATCTATATAATATCTATCTATATAAATAACGATGAATCGCCGAAATGTATGTACGCGCATAACTTCCGAAAGGCTGCACCAAATTGGATAATTTTTTTTTTGTGTTCGTTATTGTCAGGACAAGGTTTGTATAAAAGAAGCGGTGAGCTATGGCACAATGAAAATTGTATAAAAAAATTTCAATTAGTGGCACGCGAGCTGTTTGAAAACTGAATGTACCGGTACTGAATGTATGGAAAGCGGGAGGGGGGAGGGAAACTCGAGAGGGGGGTTCGCGGGGCGGGGAAAGCGGGAGAGGGGAATGGGGAGAGGGAAGGCGTGAGGGGAAGGGGATGCGGGAGAGAAAGGGGAGGCTGAGGGGAGGGGAGGAATGGGAAAGGACACGCAGGGAGAAACAATTTCTTTATTAAGTGTTATAGCAACGCATGCTGGGAACTCGCTACTATGTTATATATTCAACGTGTTAGGGAAAGCAAAAGCAAAATATTATGACATTCGGTTCAATAGTACTAAAGATTTCATTAGAGTATTTATCTTCCTAAATGTTATTATTGGCTTCTAATGGTTGCGAGCAGTTTGGACTCTTGTGAGGTATTTATATTGAAAACATTAAACATCTTACCCAAGATTGATAAGAGGAAAACCATTTGGCAACTACATTACCGTTTTTCACGAGTTTTTTCTAACGAGTCAGTGTACAATTATTTCTGTATTTTTTTAATAAATTGTATGAACTAATCTAATGAAAAAAATATATACATATAACATTAGCTCTCTCTCTCTGGGCAGATTGGTACTCGGTTTACGTAAACATTATGTATACAGTTGATGTTTCAATCACTGTCATGTCGCAGTCCATTTCTTACGAATCCAGTGGGTCAATAAACGGACGAATCAACAATCAACATGCAATTATGAACGTGCTCGAAAACTCGATCGCTAGCCTAAATTTCTTTCTCGGAAAACTGCTCGATGTAAATAGTGTGCCAGATAATATATACGAGACAGACTGCGCAAGACGTTTGCACGTCTGTGACGTTTCAACATTTCAATGGAAAACTTCGGTTCTTGGGAAAATTCCGATTCTTGGGAAAATTTCGATTTTTGGGTAAACTTACGAAAAATGCTATAGGGGCTGTTTTTGGCATGTAAACCATGCACTGCTGTAGTTCACCGAACAGTATAAAAACACGGGTGTCACGACGGTTTATCACCCAGCAATTGGCCTCCCGAAATTATAATTATTGTGATAATATAATTTTTTTTAATAATATTTTTTTTACATCAGCACCACACGGGAAGCCCTGGTGAAAATAATACTCCTCAGTACCTGTCATCTTTGGGGATACTATGTGGTGGGTCTTTCGAGGAAAGGAAGGAAATGAAGATCTGGGAAGGAAAAAGGTATGAGGGTTGGGTAGGAATATGGGGGTCAGTGTCTCCACCAGTGTTTACGGACGTATGCATCCATCCCTCCAACTGCGGTGCAAACCGATGTTCCGAGAGAATCCTGCTGGAGAGGTCAAAGGTCTCCCTCAACAAGTCTCTCTCGATCTAGCCTACCACCGCCAAGACTCGGTAAATCCTCACCCCATGAACTCGGGCACCGCTGCTAAGTCACAAACGTAGAGAACTACTCGGGGTTTTTGACTTTTTGAAATATTGGCATACAGAGCTCCGGGCCAAAAAGGCCCCTTTCTCTTTCATCATGAATTTATGTTAATGGTTGTAGAAGAAAATTGATTTATTTAGTTTGTTAAAATTTATTTGCAAATGTACATGGCTGCAATATGGGGAGGTTAGAATTTACGGAGGATTTGTTTTGGTTTTCTATGTACTGTTTTCGTCGTACCGGGCGAGGCAGTTTATGGACGCGTTTTCATGGGTGGGAATTCCCGCATAAAAAGTTTCCGCGAGACTTAAGATATGTTTTTTCAATAAGGGGATTTCAGAGTCTTTGTGAAGTTGGGCTACCCTCATCCATCTGGGGGCGCCTAGGGCTATACGTATGGCTTTATTCTGGAAAGTTTGAAGTTTTTTCAAAAGAGACTCTGAAGCGTGGTCCCAGATGGGGCTTCCATAAGTTAGTTTTGGCCTTATAGTTGATTTGTAGATTTACAGCCTTACTAATAACAAAACGCCTAAACGATGGTTAACCTGCATATTTGTTACTTGCGCGGTGCACTGCGTTTTTACATGGTTACTAATAAGATGATCACATTATTAGGTTAGTTGCATTGTTTTTGCTTGATCTGCGCATGCGCGCCATCATTAGCGGCCATTTTTTTTCTATAAATTCGCGGCTTTTTTACTTTCGTGACGTGTAAAAATATCATGCGCAGTTATTTAACGTTTTTAAACATGATTTCTGTTTATGATAGATTCACTGTTATATTATTATCATAAATGAATATAATTTCTGTTATTTGCGACATTTTTGTCAGTTTCTGTGCTTTTATAATGTCTCTGTTGTTACTTTAATTTGGTTAAAATAAACATATAGGTTATTTCGAATAAATTATTTTTTATCCACATAAGTTTAATAAAACTTCCATAAAAGTAATAATATTTAATAAAATAAAAGGCGTGCGTGTGTTAATAAATACCAAATTCGAGTTATCAACGTTTATATTGTTTGGAAGTGAATTCAAAGTGTCAGAATTTTTCTAATACTCTCTCGGAACAATTGTTATATTTTTTTATAATGTTTAATTGTATGAACGATATAAAAAGTGAAGTGACAGTTTTATTCCAAATTCATTATATAAAAGGACTGTATTTTTCAAATTTAGTTTTTTTTATAAATTTCTCTACACTTTCATAAAAAATATTTTGGTAAGAAATTTTTTTCCAATTTTTTCCGCGTTTGAATCTTAAAATATGGCAGTTTTTTAAAACTAAAGTGAATTTCAAATACAAAAATCTAAAAGGTATTTTTATCTAGTTTTCATAAATGGTATTTGTTTTTACGACACTATCAAAAATAAGAAATATATAGAACATTCAAAATACTTTGGAAAAATTTCAAATTTAGGTCAGATATCATTACTAAAACAGAGATAAACTACCCTCTCAGGCCGTGTAAACCAAGTGCATTTTTTTCCATGAACAATTTTTTTAATTAGTAATGTTTTCACATCCCCGGCCGTTTGTCAATTGAATAAAATTTTCACGGGGTTTTTTAGTAAGGCTGTAAGAGTTTAAACTACTCGGGGTGACCTGCGGCAGAGATGTAAAGAGAAGCAAACATAAAAAGTTAATCTAAAAAAATGTTTATTTGGATTGTTAGTTCTAGATCTGGCAATTTTGCTGTGTTCTTAAAAATGTTTTTTAATATAAACAGTTCCAATCCAATCCATTTTCAGTACCCCGTTTTATCAATTTTATCCCGTACTTTTCTGACTTTCGGACGAACACTGTAACTTCCTCTGATAACTTTCAAAATATTCCGGCTGAACCTCCGTCAATTTGACGAATTTCTTTAAAACATTTGGTGAGAGCATTCTTAACAAATGCATCTTTCAGAAAATGAAATTAAAAAATTGCAATTTTTTACTATCTGAATTTTTTTTAAATGTATTTTAATAATTTTAAACCTTTTTGTATAAAGCATCAAGCATCATCATATTATATATAGCATAGCGTATTGCTTGACAGCCGTTTCATCCACTAAAACATTACCAAAGTGTAGATTAACAAATAAATAATGAGTCCTTCCTCTTTCAAACCACCCCTACTGCCTGTCTCTAGTCCCTACTTAGATTTGACATCTTGATATTTCTATATTTCCTGTTTCCCACAACTAGAGTTGGAATCAGAACCTAGAACTGTAGCATTGGCCACTTTTTATGTCAAAACTGGACGTTTAACTGTCGTTCCATTTACCCTAACTTTAAAATTATTTTTACTATCTTCTTGTAATCATTTACATTGCTCTTTTCGGAATGATTTGTAATAAAACTCATAAATTAAATCAATTTTTAAAAAACTAAAGTTTTAACAAAACAAAAAAACTACTTAAAAAAATAAACTAAAAAGTAAAAAAATAATTTCGTATTCTTCTACAAATTAATAATCAACTTTGTTTTTCTACTCATCAACATGTAGGTACGATTGCTGTTTTTGGAGTCGGTGTGTGTGATGTGGGGGGGGGGGGGGTAGGAATCTGGGGGTCAGTGTGTCCAGGAGTAGTAGGTGATGTTCCGAGAGAGAGATCAAAAGATCTCTCCAGCAGAAATCCCATTGTTAGACCCATTCGCCGCCAAAACCTGGACAAATCGGGCACTCCTTCTAAGTCACCAAACATAGCGCACTTGGGGTGATCTGTGGCAGGGGTGTTGATTATCCAATAAATGTTTCCCGGGGCGGTACGCCTCCCAAATTCAATTTATACACGTGAAAGTGGTGTAACAAAATTATTATCATTTAAACATAAAAAATCTATTGGTTTTTGCCTCTAGGGTGATCAGATTATTTTCGGATTCTAAAATGTACAGAAAATAATTAGTTAGGTAGATATTGTAGACAACCTCTACGTACCTAAAGGGGCCACAAGGGCCCCCCGTATATCGCGGAGTGTTCGTGCCTATTAATATTTATTTTTCTTTCAGTAAAACTAATTAGACGTTAGTAACTATCTTCAGTTTTAACAGGACAGCCCTTTATCGCAAACCGGTGAAAAGTTATGGTACAACACCAAGCTTAAAATTTTATATAATCACACATATATAAAAAAAAATTCACACTTAAAATAAAACACACATTTCGTAACACTCCAGTAAAGTGCACATTTTATTGTATTTACTTTGTACCGATTTAGAGGAACACACAAGCAAAACATGTGCGTAGTCTTGTGAGCTTTATATATAATAATATCACAATGAATTTAGGTATTTGGCATAAAAATCGCTTGGCAAATAAAATCTGAAAACTGTCGATTTTAGCCCAAAAGCAGTTTTTATTTATTTGGTGAATATTTTCATAAGAGAGAAAAAAAGTTAATTAAGGGAAACTATCACACATAATATTTTTCATACATGCGTTCATACATTTCTAATGAAAAAAAAACATTTTTCAGAAGTTTGCGCTTGTATTTTTATTTTAAGTAATTAATAAATTTATTTTTATTCTGCTCAAGCGAAACTATAGGAAAAGCATCAATTTATCCAAAGTTCATTTTTCTGTATTCATAATATAAACCGATTCCTGGTAAAGATTAATCGAAAATAATTTAACATTCGACATTTACGATTATAAAGCTCTACATTTTGAACAGGTTAACAGTGTTGCGAACTCAACTATTTCAACATATGCTAGAGCGATGTGAAAAAGACCAGAAATACGCTAAATTACTTTATAAAATGCCAAAAAAATTGCCAAGAAGTTTTTTATAATATTCGTGCATTTTGTTCTATGCAACCTCATGTAATGAAAGTTAATGATTTTTTTACTTTTCATTAGCTCTATTGCTTTTCTGTGCTTTGTTAATATATTTAATATACATTAATTACGTGAGCAGTTTTTCTTCCAATCTAGACCCGTCCCCCCCCCCCCTTGATGAGATAAATTTGGACCACTTCGTATAATCTTTTCAAGTAACGTGAGATTTTGCTGGACCCCCCCCCCCCTTTTTGAGCTCACGTAAGCCCCTTACAATAGGCTTTCGAAGTATCGTTTTCAACAGGCTGCAAACACTCTTTAAAGTCTGCCTTTTTCTCCCAGTCTGACCGGTAAAATTGATAATACTTAGGCGGCATAATGGCATCAAAATCAAATTGCAGAAACACACAAATTGCACACTAATAAACTTTTTATCTTAAAACAACTCGCGAGACAAAATGCGACTAGTTAGGGGAATTCTATAGTATAGATAATCAATAAACGCTCGAAAATGGGTTGTCCATAGTGCGAGTGAGGTGGGGACACCAAAAAAGTTATGGATATCGTTTTTGTTAAAAAATTGGTTTTTACTATTTTCATGTTTCTGTAAAAATAAGCCAAATAAATATGCTATATGCTAAAAGCATAATAGGTATGCATAAATTTAGCATATAGGTACTATGCTAAATTGGCAACACTGCAGGTTAACTTTATAATTATAATAGATTCAAGGAACGTTTGGCCCGATTTCGCCGGCACAGCGCGCGGCGTGCCTAGTTCGAAGCAGCTCGCGGGACATCGTGAACCCCAGAAAAAGAGAAGCAGACGGATAACCCTGAGTTTAATTGAGCATTTAATCCACTGCAGGTGGACGGCCAGAAGATGACAGGTGATCGGACCCCACCGACCAGCGACCAGCGACCGAACAACAAGCCACTCGGGGCACGAGGCGTTTAGCGTTTAACCGACTGATTTCACATGGGCAGGAAATGGTTAAATTATCGAAAAGAGCTATAAATATATTAGGTTTGTGGCACACCATTTTTTATATCATAATTTTTAGTAATGTTTGCACTTTTTTTGCTAGTAGGTTGATAACAACCAAATAATGATAACCCCCTAAGTAGTAAGGGATTAAGCATACAGACATTCGGTCGTTTACACGTACACCATTAGATGTTTTATCACCCTCCATATTACGTTCAAATTTCGCAGTACCTATCACGATATCTAAGATTCAATCGCATTTAAATACCACAAGTCGCAAAAAAATCTGTAATGCTGCTCTCCTATCCTAACATTAATACATGTTTCTCTCAAATCAGTCAAGAATCTTAACCGCTTCTCCAATAGGTCGCCAGGCTGCATAGAGTTCATGTGGATTTAACGAAGATGTAACAATCGAAATCAAAATAAAACTGACTAATAAAATGAATGTTTTGTTTCGTATTGTCCCATAAATGTAATTAATTACAGATGTAACATCGGCACTTAAAATACACACACAGTAGATAGTTTGAAGAAACAGTACAATACGGCCAATAGTAATAAGACGGCCGGCGTAGTCCAGCGGTATGTAATCCCGGCGTGGCAAATAAATTTTATTTGATAATTTTGTGTTATTTCACAATTTATTAATTTATTAAATAATACCTATATAGTATATTTGCACGTTCCAGAGTGGAAGATACTCTCAGTATCGCCCTGGTGTAAGACCACCGTTCAGAGTTGAAACGTTGCTTGAAATGGCATTAGCTGTGTTTGGTGACCAGATCTGAATAGCCAGGTACTTCCTCACCTTCGAATCTCATTCCCCTCCCCTCTACCTTCAGCCTCACAACATACCCCAATTGGGGATGCCATAGTCTCACTGGCTTCAGACGGAAGCAGTCGGTACTCTTGTGCGGTATGCATATATAAAAAAAATATAATAATAATTACAGAATATCTTATACAAAACGCATCACTGGAGCATTCGGTTCCTAAAACAGGTAATCTGCCTAGCTAGGAACTAATATCGACCTGACGAGACATACCTATGCGTTATCTGTAAACAAAATGTAAAATAATTAGTATATCGATGCCGTGAAAGGCAGTGAACAGTGTGACAGCTCTCAGCTGCAGCTGCCGGAGTGTCCAATACCCTGACTCGTGCTAGGTACTCCTATCTGCTATGAGCTACGCTATCCGCAATCTCCCTCCAGTGCAGTTTGCAGTTTGACCGCATCAAGAGCCCTTGACACAGTGAAACGAGAATATCTGGTTTACTTGATCCAGCCATTACCCCTGCACAGTGTAGTCTGCTTCCTCGTCTGTCTTGCGCGCAATACTCGTACACGCGTAGTGGAGAACTGGAATTTTCTTGCAATTTATCACTTGGGAAAGAGCTTTGAAAGCGTTGTTTTCTGATGGAGACAATTCCCTTACTAGACCCCGATAACCTTCTTGTTACAAACTATTAAACCATCATGCCAATTATTTCCATGGGTAAGCTGACGATGGAATTCCACAACTCTGTCTCGGCTTATAATCCATACCTCCTATTTCACCTCATTCTTCAGTAACCCGGTCCCTTTGTTAAAGTTCACCAGAGTTGTCATGTATTGGATATTTGGCTATGTTATTTCCTGCGTCCATAATATGTCTTCCCAGGTGTCTCAGCCTTGTTCCTATCAGGGCGAGATATTGGCACTATGATTGAACTAGAGTCTCTTCATCCTCTTCACATTTCCTTAATCTGTTGATGTTTTCCACTCCCAAGAGCTGCCTGCACATTATGTTTCACGAGGTGTCATTTTACCGTTAGTAGTCCTACCAGTTCCCTCGTTGATTTTCTGTCCATATTGCGTACTTGCCTAGTTCGTTTAGGTACAATTTATATAATACGACTCATCACATGCTGCGAATCATGTATCTACTTGATTCGGTTAACATCCCCGACTACTTCTTCCATTCGTTTGTGCTCAAACTATCCAATCGTCCATGTCTTAACCTCTGATCTAATTTTCCTTCCTCTGCAAGTTCCATACATCAATGCCTTTTAGCGGGGTTAGTTTCAGAACTTCTGGCTACTCAGCTTGCCTCACTTCATTCGTCCCTCGTAGCTTCTCGCAAAGCTCTTTAGTACCAAAACCTCCTAGATCACATCATCCCGTGACCTAGGAGGTTTTGGTAGTACTCGTGGGAGTTGCTTGCGTTTTAGAGAGAGACCCTTCGTTAGAATTGGTCGTGTGAGGTATGAGGTACCTTCCGGTAAGGTAAGGTCCAAAAGCTCACCCAGCCCAGGTAAGTACCCAATAACTTTTAACGTTTGCATAAGAAAGCGGGCATTCCTACGCGAAGACGATAATTACAGTTTATCGGAGGATGAACGAGGAAAATGATTATTTCAGCTTTGCTCGTCGCCTTTGTCGGCTTGTGTAAGTGCTGACTCGTACTCCAGTTAGAGCGGGGTTTATTACCCGGTATCGGGAATTACGAGTAGGCAGAATCGCAATTTGCATTAGATCCCCGTGTGGTAGGGAGGTGTTCTTTTCTTTGTTTTATTGCTCTCGTAAATGCCGGTTTCGTTTTGTTCTTCCATTTAACGATTAAATCTGTCGGCAAACCAAAACAGTTTTTGCTAACAACATTTCGCACAATTACTTGAAACACATTTCTTTTGATTTTCTTTATTCAATGAAACAATAAACAGTTTCCTTGCCATGGTTTATTTTGGTTTCTTATTTCTCCAATTATAATTTATTTGCGAAAGATCCGCACGTGATTGACCTTTAAATCATTGGTGTTGCCGTGCATCACGTTCTGGCTGACAACTACCACGCATTTCCAATTATTTGTTAAAGTGAAAACTTCTTTAGCACGGTTGTGATTTGAAACTCTACGAAACGAAAAAGGACACCAAATAGATACAAACACATACATCTGTAGGATTTAGCCTGCGAGAGAATAAATTAGTATAATCGGTCTCCCCTTTGTGCGGTGCTTCGTAGTCTTCTCTCACTCTTATCCACTTTAATTTTCTGAAGGTTTCATTTCTACCATGTGTGAATTGCACTCTCCTTTTTTTATTCAGCTTGAACACTAGATCCCTCAAACCAAGAACTGTCTTCTTAATTTGAGCAAGTGTGAAGATAAAAAGTATATCACCACTGAAAAGACCTGAAAAATTCGCGTTTGCGATAATGCGAAGTTTGACACGAAATTCGTAATTTTATGCACATTTAGATGTTCTTTCTCTTTTGATTTTTTATGCCCAGCTGGGCCTGGGCATAAAAAATAAAAAATAATTTTACAATTTTCGCGAAATTCGCATTTTTTCGGGCACCCTTTCTATATTTCGAGAATGCGCCTACATGTATAAATATTCACATTTTCAAGGTTTCTATCTTTCATTACTAACACTGTTTCAATAATAAATATCTCAATGCGAGAGTAAAACATTAATTTAAATTTTTAAAATAAAATAATAAGTCATTATCAGTGCGGTTCAGCAATCAGCACACAATGGCGAAGAATTTATTGAGGTCCACATTTGAGGTGGTAATTTCATTCATAAGTCTGTGTTCACAGTCCCAGTTCATTAAGTCATCTCCCATACAAGTGCGATGCGACTGGCGGACTGGCGGAGTGGCGGACCTACTTGCAGCGAGACGAGAACATTTCCTGCAAATACCTACACAAGTGTTGATACATTCATAAAGTTACAAACAAAGATCTTAACCCTCCCACAACCAACAACCACATCGCAATATTACTTCAAAAAAAAATGTATTATAAAATGGACAAGGACAAACCATTCGTCAATGTAAAAATAAAATAAAAATGCAGTTAACATCGTAATTTTTTTCCTCTCTTCATTTCTCCGCCATTTTTTCGACGGTAAATAAACTTGAATTACCCTATTTGGAGATCATTCTGTAGAACCTACACAAACATTTTTTTAATTGTATTTTAATTAATAAGTTTATTATTATATTGGTTTAAAAATGCATTTTATTACGTGACAGTATATATATATCATTAGCCCCACATTTTTACACGGTTGACATTTGTCACATGAGAACCATTAGTTTCTTCGACTCGTTCTTGTGTTCAACAGCTCGGCTGTGGAATGATTTGCCGGCCTCTGCATCTCAGATGACATAGGCCCAGAGGGAAATTATTTTCCTCAGGGCCTCCTGTGTGGAGTTAATGTTAAAAAAAATTGGATTGTCTTGCTGGACTGAAGGAAATGGGTAGACGGAAGAGATGGGAACGATTAAGGTTAATGCCATATAGGCTATTCAACAAAGGCACCTTTTAATTATATTTTCTAATTTAATTAATAATCTAAAACACTGTCATGCAGAATCGCCACCGAATGTATTGCACTTCACCTCCGGAAACCTTGAATAATATTGACTGCCTCCACGGTCGAGGGGTAAGGCTCTTGACTAGCAATCCAAATTTTGATTTATTTTCACAATTTTTTCATTTGGAATATACTATCAGTATCGCCTTGGTGTAAGACCACCATTCGGAATTGAAAAGTTGCTTGAATTGGCTTTTGTGTTTGGTGACTAGATTTGAATAACATGATACTTCCTCACTCCTGTTCTCCATCTATTTCCTCTCCCCAAAAGCCTTACAACATACCCCAACTGGGGGTGCCATAGTCTCACTGACTCATATAAAAAACTTTTAAATTGAAATATAAGATAATAAAAATGATAAGGTCATTTTTATCATCTTATACCGCCCACCAGTTTCACAAGCGCATTCACCGAACTCTTCTCACCACCACTCATTCACCAAATCATATGAGTCGGGGGTTTGTCTTGACCTCCGCCGAACCCACGAGATTGAGTCACCGAACCCCTGAGGTTCGATCGAACCCAGATTAATAACCACTGGCTTAGAGTGTTGTTCCGGTAAGGCAGAGGTCCTGGGTTCGATCCCCAATGCGACCGTTACCTTTTTTTATTTTTGTGTTTTTTTTTCTATTTTCCTTAGATTTATTATTATTATCTTCATCAATGAATAATAAAGTCAATATCTTATATTATTTTCATCAAATTTTATTTTAAACCTAATATTTTTTTATTAATCTACCTATAATTTTCGGGTGTTTCGGTCATTTGGGGTTAGCCGTCTTGAGCCGGCACATGTGCGTTGTGCGCCGGCATGAGAAACTTTCCCGTCCGCGGTCTACACGGGAAGTTGTGCGGGCGGGGGGGAGGGGAGGTGGAGGGGAAAGGTAAAAAAACTAAGCCACTCAACCAGCCAACCAACCAACTGTAACAAGGATTAGCCACTGGAGATTACACTGACTACAATAATTACGATTGCCAGATTATTTATTTATTATTTTATGAACGAATTGTCCAAACTCATCACACGAATGTAAAAAAAACACAGATTACTGCGACAGGAGAACACTCTATGTTTTGTATGAATAGCAATGATAAAAAAGAAAAACAACTTTTTATTCATTGAAGAAAAAGAAGATAACACTAATAATCTAAACGAAAATATGAAAGAGACCAAGTCACAGAAAAAAAAATGTTTGCAACTGGAACACGAACCCAGAACCTCTCAACTAACCGGGACGGGCGCCTTTAACAATTCGGCCATTGCCACCTTCCTCATAATATTGACAATCTCATATTTAAAATTTTAGAATTAACAATATTATCTGCGACTAATTTTTCCATATTATAGGAGCTACCTTTTTCATTCGAAACAATCGTTCAAAGAACTGGTTTGTAACCTAGAGAGCGTCTCGGATAAATATATCCGATTTTATTTTTACATGGAACATATTATTATATTGACCTTTTTAAATAAAATAACCTTCAAAAGTTATAAAAAGAGAATTTTTCTTATAAAAAATTGAACTTTTTTTTATTATTTACTATACTTATAGTTTTCGGCTTTGAAGATTCTAACCTCTTAGTTCCATGATTCTAACTAACTAACCATCACGGCGTTTCGAGCGCAGTAAAGAAAGAGGCCGGACTAAATACCAAACAACTCAGTCTTTTCACACACTCCTTGCTTTATTCTCATTCATATATATATTCTTCTATTTTTCTGACACTTTACATGGCCCGAATCAAGTATCTGATACACTTGATCATGCAATGTCGTCCCCGACTTCTTCTACTATTCACATTTGCGTCATATATTCTCCTTACACTCCTTTCCATAGATAATATTTTTCAAGTCTTTCTCACTAGATCCCTGTGTTGAGACAAAATTGGTTTTGTGTATAGGGTTTTCAGTTTCAGCGACTTCTATAGTTCAAGATTTGTGTAGGGTATTTTTCGTAACATTTACGATTTTTGGCTTAGATCAGAAGATGGCATCAGGTGGACCACGGTGCGAAAGCGCCAAAGTGTGTTAAAACTATAAAGCTTTTTATATATTTTTTCAGCGTCGTGTTATAAATGTCAACATTATGTGGTTTTGCTTTAAATGCAGACATTTTTGTGGCCTGACTTTGAAGTATTTTAAAGGATTTCGTTTTAAAAATACCTTTCAGATTTCGGGTCTTAATATTGTTCGAAAATTGGTTCCGAATGACAAAAACCAATAGCCAATACCTAGACTTTTGAAATGAACTACTTGTGATATTGTGTATACCTTAGAGTATGGTAGAATCATAGTTCCATGGTGTATACATTTATTTACTCCTAGCTGTAATGTCCAGATGTAAGATTTTACTAAATTAACATAAGCCCCCTTTCCTTGCTTTTGCACGTTGAACTCTTCCAACGAAATATAGTTAATTAAGAGATTTTTTGCATATGTTTGTTCGACATCCACTCTTCCTCTCAAATCCTTGGCCTGAGTTGTTCATTATTATTAGTTCATACCACACAACAACAATATTTAAGACAATAACACACACCATCCCACGCTCACACACAGACACAAATACAGGCACACGGACAGGGACACGTGACGTTTGCGTACAACCTCTCAGTCTTCTCAATGGGGATTTCTTTTTTTGCCGCACCCACTCGCCCGAGATGATATTCAAACAAACCTTATGAATGGCGGTAGTGGGTGACTCGAAATAACCATTAAATTCTTACGAACTTCAATTATTATTTAACGCCCATAATGTTTCTAAGAAAAATATTTTCGATGTTCATTTTAAACATTGAATTCAATACTTGTTTTTAAAGATTAAATTAAATCTGACGACCCCCGTGGCTCAGCGGTTAAGATTGAGGTGAGAGATCAGACCCGGCGAATGAAAATAGACTTTATATTATTCTATACGTGTTATCTAACACGTGTTTAGTACATTATTTACGGAATATTTCAGTTTTGACGAAACTCTGTTTCACCCTGATGAACACTACCATTCATTCGAAACTGGCTTGAATTGTATTAGCTAGGTAATTCCTTACTAATCTCCTTCATGTTTCCACTTTCTTTAGCCCCCAGACAAACCCATATCGGGAATCCCGTGGTCACTTTGGCTCCGTACAGGATGGTATCAAAAATTTCTTCGATTTTCAGTCCTTCTGCAAAGTTAACCGTGTAAAATTGCACGGAGATTGAACCCTGACCGACGAAATGTTGTGTAAAACCCTCTCAAATCTCTCCGGCGACATTAACCGGGTCAATTCGTCTTGAAGTGTCGGCGACTAGATGGAATAATGAAGCCGAAGGAAGTGACCGATCGCGTGCCGCAACTTGCTTCGGAACATCCGGTGGCTCGGTACCTTCACTTCCGTTGTCTTGGTACCGCGCTTCCGGTATCTTGGTACCTACTTGGTACCCCACTTCCGGCCGCCTACACACCTACACAATAATGACCCTTCTCATGCCGTCTGCGGCGGCTCTTTGCCGTTATTATCTTCAGTGTGTTCTGCCTCTTGCCTCGCTTGTACCACGCATACAATCAAACCGTTATTACGATATACCCGTACAATAAAGGGGTTATCTTCTGAGAATCCATTCGATTTTATTTAGCATAAAATCACAAGTCTTTCTTTACTAGATAGTAAATTTCATTGGAATATCTGGAGTCCTGAGTCGAAAGGATACAAATGCAAATTAACGAAATTTTCATTCAAATTGGTAAGTGTAGATTGTAGATCACACTTTATCACACACACACTTCATCACAAAATTTGTTCTTTTCTTGATCCCAATGATTGGAGTTTTGACTTTCTCTCACTTTATGAAGCGAACAGGAACATAGAACACCTCAAAGGATGTTACTTGAAGTCTTGCAAATAGCATTAGAAGTGCAAGGCAGATGTTGTCAAATGTGGTGGAGTACAGAGGAAGTAAGTTAGCAGTGTATGTAGTAAGTAACCTTATTCTAAATTTGATAGTATCCTAATGATAGAGACTTTAGCTTTATGAGGCGTACAGGAACACTGAAACTTTGTAAGGATATCGTAAGGAGTTTTATAAGGGAATTCAGGCGTAAGGCAAATATTGTCAAAAGGATTAGAGTAAGCAAGTAGTAAGAAGCGTAGCTCTAAATGAGGTAGACGATCCTATTGACTGGGGCATTAGTTTTATGAAGCGTACAGGAATATTGAAACTTTAAAGACTAATGTCCAAAGGAGTTTTGCAAGGGAAATATAGGCGAAGGCAGATGTTTTAGAGTAAATAAGTAGTAAGTAGCGTAGCTCTAAATGAGGTAGTTGATCCTAACGACTGGGCCTATAGTTTTATGAGGCGTCGTCGTCCAGGAACGCTGAAACTTTGTAAGGTTCTTGTAGAGAGTTTTGCAAGGGCATTATAGGCGAAGGCAGACCTTCTCGAATGTATGAGAGTAAGTAAGTAGTAAGTAGCGTAGTTCTAAATGAGGTAGTCGATCCTAATGACTGGGGCTTTAGTTTTATGAGGCGTATAGGCTGTACGCCGCCGCGGGCCATGAGAATTGAAAAGATTGGTGTATATTATTTGTCGGTCCGTTAATTTTTCAGCATGTGTTCCCTCCGAAGGTATTATGTAAATGAATACGATTTTAATAATGTACGAGATATTTTGATACGACCGCTTTTATCGTTATTTAAGTCCGACATAATAGAAATTGACCATCAAGTTGTTTTATATCACATGCCTGCTTTCAAATGGTTTTAATTGACCGGTTTCACGAGACGGTGGGTAGTTCCTAGTTCTTACGGTACCTACCTGTCTGGTACCTACCCACACCCGCACTTCTCGCTCACCTGACGTACACCGTGTACCTTCGAGATCGAGTCATCATTAAACCATGCTTTTTGTCTATGAAAACACGAGAAAATTAATAATTATAAGACAGTAAAGATGTCAGATTGTGTACCCTTAATATCAGTGTACGGTCCTGTCATTGAGTGCCTACCTATTTTATGCGTCGTTTATGAGAAGATAGAAGTTAAATCAGATCTTTTAGGGTATATCGATGGTGGTAGGTATGCCTATATTGCCTACAGTAGTTGCTTTCTTCTACAAACGTGTTTACGTTTTCGGAATCTTGTAATTTGCGTAAAATATAAAGATTCAAAGCTATTTTTCTGTTATGTCATGTCTGAGGATGTGTTTGATATATGTTTTATTTATTGTTTACATTATGCTATTTGCTTTCGTTAAGCTTTCTAACATCTGTAACAGGAAATCTTCAAAATTGTTTCTGTAACTTACACTAACTAAGCTAATTTAAAAGTCAAATGAGGACACAACGAACGGAAGGTAGGAACTTTACAAGCAGAAATAAAGGTTTAGAGTGGCTAAGTATCGGGATGTCCATCGTAGGTTTATGTTAGTGTCTTCGAACTCAAAGTTATGGGAGTTCAATCTAATTGGTGATAGATCCGTTGTTTCTTGTTACTTCTCATAAAAGCCGTATATAACAGAAATAGAGGTTACAACGGGGCTCTCGCGATTACCGTACGAGTATTTCCGGTCGAGCCTAGTCTGTGAACGTTGTTCAGACGTCAGTGAAGCAGTCTGTAGGGACGTTTATTTCTATTTTGGATGCATAATATATATTTCTATTTCGGATGCAACAGGAAGACCCCCTTCCGTTTAGCATCATCTGGAGATGATTGTGCGCCGGGCACGCAGCACGCCACGCGCACGTGGGTGCATGTGCACGTGGTGGCGCGTGGTGCAGCGTGTTCGCGTGGGGTAGCTGTGACGTATCAGCCACCTCGAATCACATTTCTAGACATCCACTTCCGGAGACGGACGGCCGGGGAATTCCAAGTGAAACATAATCGTTTCGGCAAGCTACCGGCAGCTAAAAATACTAAACAAATATATCTCAAAAGACAAATGCACTGTCTTATTGTCTTGCACACGTTATATTATTATGCCGTAGTCACTGGGAAAATACATAAGAAAGTATTACGGGTTCTTAACTTACTATAAATCTCGTAGGTACGCATTAAAATCTAACTTTAAGTGCTACTAACCTTAAATTTATGCACACGATACTGCCGCCATGGGAATTGTGTCCCACAGTGTCCTTCTTGACAAAATCATGGAGAGTACTATGTTTTTACTTATGTCGACAGAATAGCACCATGCGAACACTTCAGCTCAGGTTTTCCAAGTGAGGTGTTCACAAAATGCTAAAACTAACCGTTGTAAGTTTTATATAGATAGTAATTAATGTATGCCCCCTTTTAACATTCTTAACATTTAACATTTTTTGTAAATATTAACCACTGTAATCATTTAAAAATGTATGTTCAAAAATACATTTAAATAATAATAATAATTAAATGTCCAAAAACAGAAACAATGGAAGTTTTTGTTACTTCATTTAATTTTAACAACACATACTTTTTATTGGTGTACCTTCCTAAAACTGTACAATACCTACTTAATAAAATATATCATTTAATAAAGACCCCGTCGAGTTAAGGCACTAATAATGTTATTACTTGCAACATGTACGGGTAATTAATTTAGTTAATATACTAATATATCTACGTGTATGGTATTATAGAATTGTGTTCTCATAAAATTCCTTTGTCCTTTTACAGATACTCTATAAATCCACCGAATCCAGTCGGACTGGACTGGAATCGACTGGACTCGACTGGAATCAATTCAACATCCCAGCGTACATTCTTCTTGACAGACGTTTCATATTTCTCGGTAAGCCTACATTTTGTTAATGGTTTACTGGACCGTTGAAAAACCCTAAATAAAACAAAATATCTAAATAACGAAAAAAAGGAAATGTATTAAAATGCCATTCACTTTTACGCTTTGCCTTCTAGAAACAAATATATCAAAGTATCAGGATATCATAACCGCCAAGTAGGTGTGTTTATTTACTAGAATCGTCTCTCGTCTTTATTTGGGTGTACGGAGCACATTTTGCGCGCGAACGCCGAGAGCTTCCTTATTCAAAACGATCCACTTCCTGTCTGTCCCCCCCCCATTTCCCCCACACCATCCACTTCACCTCCCATGCACAATTCCCTCGCGCGTGACGTCACATCCCATTCATAATACTAACCGACTGTGGTACACACAAACTCACACACACATTAATGAGGTCAGTTCACGTAAATACTTACATTTTTCGCTTATAGCGTTATGGTCGCCTGGTAAAAAAGACTCGTATTTGTATGATTTTTCATGAATTGCGTGTGTTATTTTGGATTTTTCGAACCTTGATTTGGTTAAATGCTGGAAAGTCAACAAATCGCACCTCTTTGATTTCTTCGTTTATCAATGGAGGTCATTCATCATTCATAACTCACAATGCATAACCATAATTCAATGGTGTTGTTTGATTGTAGCTATATATCTATCTACTCCATGTTTTGATCAGCTATGATAGTAATGACGTGGAGCATTGGAGTCTCTAGAAGTGTCACTTAGACTTGATTCTATTGATATCACCAATTTGCATAAAACTTTTCGACTCCTAGGTCTCAGACGGGCCAAAGGATCACATTATCTGCTCAAGAAAGAATTTTGTTACTTGAAAATGACTGATCAACTTTTCAAAGCCCTCAACATATTTCTATAGCTGTATCTCTTCGGTTGCACAAAAGCTTCACTGATATTCTAAAACTTGTGTGCTAAACCAACTTCAAAGACGAAATAATAATCCCAAATAACGACTCAAAGATATGCTTATCTGTTTGCTTATCTGCATTTTTTTGTTATGCACAGTTCCTTTTTAAATATCCTAGAGAAGAAAGCCGCTTTCAGATAGCAGTCAGCAATAAAAAATAGCAACGCGCACAGCCGGAAAAGGAAGACATCGGCAATGACACAAGTCATCAAACTTTATGCATGTCATTATGAGGTTTTTGACTCCTGTAAAAAAAATCTCAGCCATATCAGAAACGTATACTAAATATAGCAGCCCCATCCTTAAACGCGCACGTGTTCTGGAACGGTGCTATAGCAAGACGTGCTTTCTAAGGCTTGTTTAGGCGATCTGACAACTACTGCTCTACCCACGAAAAGACTTAATATTATTACATTTATTACCGAGCATTTTGACATAAGTTCACCACATGAGCGTCCCACCTGGCCGTAGACGAGCTAGAGATTTAATAAGATGGGGTAGGATTGTAGGGAATGGAAAATAATAGGGGAGGGCTGGCAGACAAATTTACTCAGAAGACATGTACTTTATAAAAAATATTTCATTTCCGAATGACAGTCTTTCTTTAGAGCTTAAGAGCGTTTAACCAGCCAGCGGACGAAAATCCACATTTCGTCGAAAGTTGTTCTTCCGATCGTGCAGGACGGTTACAATGAGAAAGATTAATTATTCCCCGTACCAGCTTTTTTAAATTATAACTCAATATCGAATTTATTTTAATCCAAATTAGCTTTAATTTATACCTTCATCCAAAAATGCTGAAAGGCGTGATGATAAAACTATTAAAATAGTGTACTTTTTGTAGTTATTTTTTGATTATAAGTATTTATCATTTTTCAATAATGTCTAAATTTAATAAGAATGTTAAAAAAATCTGAAATATATTAGTTTGTAAGTGCTCAAATAAATACACAAATGGACCAATTTTCGTCAAGAAACACATGTACGTACATATTTTTTAATGATTTTATTGAAACTAAAATTAAAATTCTAATACATAACTTTGCTAGATAATGTATTGATTTATTTTACTGCATGATTACATTATTTGAAATGGGTGTGGTATAATACAAAAACTTTTTTGAAAATTTAACAAATCTGCCAACGACCCATGGAATAACCTTATTATACTAAAAATTAAAAAAAATTCTAAAAATTTATTACATACGAATGCTAGATAAAAGAACAATCTTTCGAAATCCATTTATAATTTTTTGTGGAAAAGAGTCAATACGTCTAAAAACTTTTTTGAAAATGACGTATTTCAGGCTTTCTTTGGTAATGCCCTCTTAAGACTTACCTTCAAACAACTCCATGTTGAAGTCGAAATTATAATAGAGATATTGATAAATATGTATTTAAAATTTGTTTCTGGAGGGTTACTCCAAATCCAGAGACTCCTTACATCCAGGATTACTGGATGAATTGTTCAGGAAATTCGATTGTAAAACATTTTTCCGAAATATGATTTTGAAATAGGTACGCGTGTGATGGGTTTAAATGCCATTTATAGCATCAAAAGAGGGAACATATTAGAGAACTATCTTGTTACCTACCTTCGTACTTATGTAACTTAAATCTGCATGACATTGAAACTTCTGGCATTTCATATTACATAACTCCCAGTTAAATAAGTTGCCTGAACATATACAGAGATCATGCAGTAGAGATGTGTGTTTTATCACGTCAGGAAGATATATCATGTTAAATGTACTTTATAAATATGACGACCTCCGTAGTCCAGTGGGTGTAAGACTCTTGACTCACAATCCGGAGGTCGCGGGTTCGAACCCGGCATGCGCAAATAATTTTTTTTTGATTAATTTGTGTTATTTCACAAATAATTAATTTAAAATAATATATAGTATATATGCGGCATGTTCCAGAGTGGAAGATACTATCAGTATCGCCCTGGTGTAAGACCACCATTCAGAATTGAAACGTTGCTTGAAAATGGCTTTAGCCGTGTTTGGTGACCACATCTGAATAGCCAGGTACTTCCCAACCTTCCTCTTCCCCACCTCCTTCCCCTCCCCACTACCTTCAGCCTCACAACATACCCCAATTGGGGATGCCATAGTCTCACTGGATGAGACGGGAGCAGTTGAGATTCTTGTGCGGTATTCACTGTAAAAAAAAAATAAATAAGAATAAATAATGTGTAAATTTTCTCAACTACGAAGGCTTTAAAAATCTGCGTTGTGTTGATATCTGAAAAAGATTTGATCGCGTAAAAACATATACACATTGACGAAATGATTTGCTCAGAAGTTTAATTAAGTGAATAATTTCAATGTTCGAACACAAATAGTTCCTAGAATGGCAAAGTCTAATGATTTGGAAACATTACACCTTTATGTACAGTGAATGAATATTTTCTGAAAATATTTTAAAATTAAAAAAAAAATAAAACGTTTTTCATTGTTAAAATTATTTTACAAAATTATCGTTTCGACTTTAGAATCGCTCGGCTACATAAGAAAAGTTATTCAAAAATAATATAAAATTGATTTTAAATAATTTAGCCACTTAGAACCGCATTAACCTTATTCAACAATACTTATTCAACAATTTATTTTATATTTTTTTATATTATTTTATTTTTTTATTACATTTGATTTATGTAAGTACGTATTTATTTATTAAAAAAAAAAAAATATTTTCTCTTCCCTTTACACACGAGTAGTTACACTCTCGTAAAGGTTATATATTATATACCTACATATATATGTTTATACTGTTCCTAATCAATGTTGCATGTTAGTATTTAATGATTTGAGTTTAATCCGATTGTAACCTGAAAATGTAATTACTCATGATTATATTACATGTATATGTATATAAAACAAATAAAAATATACGTATATATATATGTATCCTTGATGCATTTGAATGAAAATAAAATGTTTTTATTTTAACTTTATGAAAACCTCAAATTGTAATATTTAATTAAATGAAGACAATTTAAGCGAAACTCAATGTAAAATTTGGATTGAGTGTCGCTTATATTGTCTTCATTTAATTAGAAAATAAAATGTTTTTATTTTAACTTTATGAGTAAAACCTCAAATTGTAATATTTAATTAAATGAAGACAATTTAAGCGAAACTCAATGTAAAATTTGGATTGAGTGTCGCTTATATTGTCTTCATTTAATTATAAAATAAAATGTTTTACACATTTGTTATTCGACGTTACGTTCTCTCTGCATATCACTTATAGTTATATTTTGTGTAAGAAGGTACACCGTATTTTCCCTAAATCGACTGGATTTTGTATATAAGTATTCCAAGGATCAACTGTCACGGAATCACTTGGAACAAAGATCCAATACTTTACAGGTATTTAGGTACTATTTCTGCAGGCGCCGCCGAAACGGTTCTATAGTTGCTTGTCGTTTGTCGTTTGTCGTTTGTCGGTTGTCTGTCAATGTCCCCTTCTTACAGTTGTCCGTGAGGCGCAGTCCAATATGTGTTCAGACGCGATAAATTTAGTCTTTGACGTTAAAAAATAATATTTAAAATTTGGCTTGTTTTATGTTTTTGTTTGATAAACCGTTCTGCGCACCGACGCGTTCACACACTCTCATGTTGATACAGTTCTGCGCACCGACGCGTTCACACACTCACATGTTGATACAGTTTTCTTTGATGGTCAAACCGGGGGCCATTCAAGTGCACAAGGAGGTTTCTCTTTACTTTATTATCATCTTACAACCATTTATTGGATAACCAAAACCTCTGCCATTGGTCGCCCTAAGTGGTTCGCTACGTTTGGTGACTTAGCAGGGGTGCCCGGGTTCATGGAGTGAGGTTTGTCTAAGGCTTGGTGGCAGATTCGTTTGTTGACACTGATCTCGGCCGGATCGAGATTTTGGTTGATGGAAGCCTTATGATCTATCCAGCCGGACTCTCGGATGGGTTCTAACTTCCGTTGCTCCGGGACACACTGATCTCCTGCCCACCCCTCATATCTTTTCCTTTCCAGAACTTTCTTTTCTCCCTTTCCTTAAGAATACCCTCCACACAGTATCCCCTAAGATAATACACACCCTGAGTGAAAATGGCTCAGGTCCTCTTGTGTAAAGCTAATATAATTTTTTTTTTAAATTTTAATGCCGCACAAGAGTCCCTACTGCTCCCGACAGAGCCATTGGCATCCTCTATCATTCTAAATGTTGTGAAACCCAAGATGAGTGAGGAGGAAACGACACGGATTTTTCTTGCATTTCTTGTTTTATATTGCGAGTGTCTGAAGTAAAACCAATGAACCTTATTTCGGGTGAAAATTGGTAAACTTTAAAAAATTGGTTAACTTTTTCTTTGACTGAAAATTAATTTCAAGTGCTGTCTGGGATCCAGGAGTTGAAAGTATTCCTTCAATTTACCATGGAATCCCAGAGATGTTCATTGATAGGCTATTACAAAAATCCAATTACACTAACAACAAATGAACACTGAATTTCAAAATCTAATAAAGTAAAAAAATTCCAATGTGTTTTAAATGAATATTCATGAAAGTTACTTTCAGTCACTGCATCTTAACATTAAGTATGTACATTTTTCTCTTATGACGGTTTCCCCTTAAAAACTCGACCACGCTAAAATGGGTAATCCCCTCGACTGGGAAAATCCATCTGCTTAGTACGTCCGAAGAACGTAGATCGTGACATCACGTGTCATGAGAACAAGCTAAAAGTTATTTATACTCAGACATGCATTATGTATGCCGATAATATCTGAGAATACATACATTCGGAGGATATTGCGACCTAACATTCCTAAACCCAGTCTTATCGGCTAGTAGCCGTGTAGTTTAAAGCATCGGGTTCTCTCTCACCCAGACGTTGCAAGTTGAAACTTCTAGTTACGCCCTCCTTAAGCAACATTTCCGAATAAAATTATGGGAGTAAAATAAAATCAAATATTGCAAATGTAAAGGGAATATTCACATTATCATTAACTTTTTACAAAACACATTTCGTTACTATAATGTAATATGAAAATAATTACCTTGCCCAAATAATTCATTATTTTCCCATCAATAGTAATTAATGTTCTAAATTACCCCGGATTATTAATGTATGTTATTATTATTAATAGTTCATAAAATTTTAACTGACCACTAATGGATACACTTTAACTTTCAAACCACAGGGGGTTCTGTGTCGCTCTCGTCACTTCTTGAATTCGTGCCACTCCGACTCCGGAAAGCTGGGATTCTTGTCCGGTATTCACGGATTCCACTTTACAGCGTTCTCTGTAAAATCGAGCGTTACAATTTCACCCACCCGTCCGTTGAAACATTAATTACATACAATATTGTTTTGAGACCTTCTCTGCATTATGTATTCGTATGTTTTGGAGTCGCGCAGCCTTGGTATATCTACGCAAGTCGCTCAAATCTCCGATTACAAGGGAACTACGCAGTCACTAGTGCGCTGCACTGAGCGCTGTACGATCTACCGGTCTGTTGGACTCGTGTGTACACGGGCCATCATCTCATGGCCACAGTGGAGATAACATTATGGCCGTATTACTGTATTATGCATATTGTTGAGGCATTTAAGGAAATAAAATGAAAACAAAGATCAGATGTTTCGTTCGCTGATTTGTTCAATAGTAATTGAGAGGCTTGGCACGTTTAGAGCCAGGCACTGAGCCGAATGGAGCCTGAAACAGCTTATGAAACAGTTATGTTTTGCTCCTTTTGATATACGTACCTAATTTTTGGTTTTCTACATTTGGCAGTATTTATTATTAATTTAGCGATAATGTTGAGGCATTAGAGTAGGAAAACCAAATCAAATGTTTCATTCGATGATTCGTTTAACACCACTTTTTTAACACACAAGAGTTTTGGCAATACAGCAGAACGGACCATGAGCGTAATGGTGCCCAAATCGCGTTCATTTGGGGCTTTTTGATATATTTTAAAAATTTTATTTTATACCCCATCTAGATATGCATGTGCTTTTTTGCTATGCATCATTGACAGATAAAATATTAATTAAAAATTTACAGGCTTTTAAAAGGTTCGGATTTCGCGTTCCGACTTTTCTCTCAATCTTTTTAATTTATTTTTTTTATTAACCAATACATATAATGTATAATTAACCAATATATATAATATATTAGTAGTAACAATACCTCTCTAATTGAGAAATTATCGTGTTTAGAGAGAGAGCACTATCAGATTGACAGTAGGTACCATACATACTTGACAGTTGATACAATTTTGATGTATGTAGCACTATTTTTTTTATACATAATGAATAATAAGTTGCCAATTTTTTTTTGGTTTGTACATAATGGAAAATTTTTATACATAATGAAAATATAAGTTGGCTTTTTTGTACATAATGCGAATTTTCATACATGGAGAAAATATAAGTTGGCATTTTTCAAATTGCAAATATATTCCATATTTCCCCAAAAGTGAAAAAAAATCAGGTACTCCGGGTTTGCTTTCAAATCTTTTATCTATGTTTGGACTTAGTTTGTGGTTTAGGGTTTTTTTATACTCTAAAAGCTCGATCTCTGAAGTATCTGAATTCTAAATAAGTGACTAAAGTGTCTAAACTTCTAAACTAATAAAAATATTCCTAATGTAAAATTCATAGGTGTTTATGGTGTTTGGTTTCAATATGAACAATATTAATGGTTTTATGGTTATTTAATGTTTCCATGGTACGATTTAGTGGTTCCAAGCCCAAACAACAGATAGTGGCTAATGATAGCGAGGTTCATTTGTCGGTTGGGAGTTTATTTGCGATTGTCTCCGTTACTGTGAGTGGTCAGTTAGAGTTAGAGCGTCGCGACGGTATGCGCCGCCGGTTAATAATAATTGTTCTAGAAATACAACTGGCATGGCGCTGTGATTGACTCACTGTCTGACCTTTCGTCAAACGATCGACAAGTTCAGGTGGGACGTGGGACGGACTATACTCTTTTTCACAGCCGTTTCATCAACCCTACTGAAAGCTCACTACATTGGGCACGAGCTTTAATACATCTGACATACTTCGATCTTTATTTCATCTTTCAATCTTCAAAATTCACTTTATCGGGTAAAGTTGTTCGAACTATGCTGTATTATCATGCAAACTTCGAGCATTATTTCGTTTGGTAAACATCGAGCTTCACTTTATCGGATATTCTTCGAGCTTTATCTTATCGTGCATACTTACGTCGAGCTTCACCTTTTCGGACAATCTTTGAGAGTCTCTTCGCAAGAAAATTATGAGCTTGTACACAGAGTTTATTGGCAACATTTAAAATTTCATCCAATAACGATGAGTTTATGTTTAATGAAACGTACTAATATGTGCACGCATACATATTCCCGCGTAATGCGTAAAATTCTTCAAGTTCTATGAACTTATATTTTTCAAAATTTGAACCAATAAGAATTAAATTATAATATATCAGAAAAGCGGTGACTTAGGTACCCACCAAAATTTTTTTTTTTTTTTAATAAATTTAATAATAATAAGTTACTAACCGTGTTCGTTCGAATGGTAAATTTCTGATAGTCTGTAATTATTTTTTGTGCGCAATTAACTCTTTTATAAATTCCTTTAACTTCACAAATCCTACAATTATAATATCCAGTGTTTTTTACGGGTTTGCGCTAGTATACCATAATATCTTGACATTTTGTGAGAAAAATTAATAATCATTGTGAAATAAATATTTACGTGTAGACATAATTATTACTATTACTTATGAATGTGTTTAATATATACATAACATAAAGTTAGTAATTTTTTTTAAATGAACCAAACTAAAACACTTCATCATCAATACATTCATATCTTGCATTCTCTCTATTAGAATAAATAAAAACATATTCAATCCCCTCTTTTATGTAACAGAATGGCCTGGGATTCCCGTGAGAATTTATCTCCTCATGGATTCATATTCATGCTGGTTCTTAGTATAGGATAGGTACCCACTAGCTACCTACGATTATTAATTTTATTCATAACTGTATTTTCTCAAAAGGTGTTTGTTTCCTGTGTATTGTTTCTACCTAATTTCCTGGCTTTTCTAAGAGCTCTGTGATCTCTGATTATCTGGATTTTTGTTATCAATGTAATTAAATATCTCCATTTGCTTAGGTAATGTATTGATATGGATCTCGTACCTTAGAAAATTTAAGGAATTAGTAAAATACGCATGTACCTCTTTATATATGTAACGCATGCAACACTCATAAGAAATTATATACATCAAGATTACAGCTTTATTTATATTATACATTACACAAAATGTATGTAGTGCAGTTATCTCAGGCAAGTTCGTAATTATTGTTTTTGGGTACGTTAAAGAATTGCACTAATGTAATTATTTTAGAAAAAAAAGCTTTTGACATGTTAGGTTTTAAAATATAAAGATTGATTGTTTGTTTGTGCCTCCACATACGATTTAAACACGAAAAAATAGTTTTTTCGTACAAAAACTCAATTCTTTCGAGAAAAGCATACAAATACAATATTGAATTGAATCACAGATACAGTAATGTATTTGTATCCCTTTCTTGAAATAATTGAGTTTTTTTATACGGATAAAACATTTATTCAGATTTATATTGCATAAAGAAACAAACAATTCACCAATTTTAATATTTTAAAGCATAACTTGCCATAAGCGTTTAAAACGTGTTTTTTGCTAAAATAATTAAATTAGCTCCATCTATGATCGAGTGGATTATGAATTATTTTAAGTTTTAATATATCTATGCGAGCATTTTTTTTTTAAATTTATTTTGCAGAGTAGGTTATTTATTAGAAGGATTAGAAGGTATTTTTTTCATGCTTACTTTTAAATTACTTAGGTAAAAAATAAATAATTATTCTGAGCAGCGTGCCAGGAGTACATACTTTGCACACAACATATGAATAAAAGTAATGCATACCACCCGCAACAAAATCGAGTTGCCTAAAAGAAAGTAGGCAAGAAAGCTGGTCCTGGGTAAGGAATGTGTTTGCCTCTTCCACACGCGCGTTCAATGTTCGGTACCAGGAGCACAGAGAGCGCGGGAGATAGGCGCGGGTGGCGTGCGACTCAGTGTTGCCAACAGTTAGCTATGCCAAATTGCTAGACATCTTACAAATGTTGCTAGATTGCCAGTTTTTTTACCCCAAATAGATGCTAGAAGTAGCTAAACGTTACAGTAGGTAGATAAGGGAACGTACCCATACTACGTGACCAACTTTGTGCAATTTTTAACCCCCCCCCCCCCCCCCCCGGTGACCAAAAACCTAAGCACTTCGCCGCTCATTTGTACCAAGCGTGGTATTTTGAAGACCCCCCCCCCTCCTAAACGTGTCACGTAGTAAGGGGGTGTTCAAGTATTACGTAACGCAATTTTGGAAGATTTGTATCCCCCCCATGTAAATCACAATTAAGTTGCGCAAAGTACTGGAAAGTCGCTTAAATACCGTTTTTCTTGTTTTAATCACGTTTGGGTTAATAAATAAAACAAGAGATTTCAAGAACGAAAAGGAATAAATAAATACAAATAAATAAATTTGGACAACTTATATAGCGCTGTTTTTGCTAAAAATCGCCTCAAGAGCGCTGTCAATGCCAACTTCGAAGATTTTATTTCCCTCGTTTTTTTTTTATATAAATAAAGAAAAATATGTTACGTAACGCGTTGTTCGAACCCCCCCTCCCCTCCCCCCCCCCGTAACGCACAGTAACGTTTCACAAGACCCCCCCCTCCCCCCCCCAAGTGCGTTACGTAATACTTGAACGGCCCCCAAGGGTACGTTCCCTAAGTTACAATAAAATGACAAATTCTGACAATCGTTTTTATTTCCAGGTTTTATATGGATAAAACAAAACAACACAAGGTAGAATAAGAGTAGTGCGTACTATTTTGGTTGTATTCTGTCTGTCGTAGCTAGCTAGCGCACAGAACAATATTACAGTGCCACAAAGTTATCTGTTCCAGTGGTGGTGTTGCTAGTTGTGAACAAATATGTCATAGAAATATCAAAGTTTGTGGCACTGTACTCCAAAAAGGGAGAGCTAGTGCAGCAGGAAACGGGGATTTTCCGGCCAACGCCACTTATACCATAGCGTCTATGACCATAGAGTCGCGTTTGGTTTTTACTTTTTACTATACGACGTAGCGTTTTATATTCTCTCATGACGAAATCGAAATGTCAAACAATGACGAAAAGTTGCTATAAAAAGTAGCTAAAAAGTTTAGCTACAAGTTTCATTAAAATGTAGCTGTCGGACATCAAATAATAGCTAGATCTAGCTATAAAGTTGCTAAGTTGGCAACACTGGTGCGACTGCCGCCCGGCGCCAAATCCCACGCTCCCCGCTCGGACTTTTCCGCCGGCGCTCGGCTAACTCCGCCGTCAAAAGCCCCGCCACTCGCTCGGTCCAAACAAACCAACCCAAAGCTTCGCCGGTTTACCCGCCCGCTCCTTGCACTCCTGGTAGCGATGGAGGAGATTGCGAAAGCTCGGCCTTTCGTCGACAAAACTCTCTCTAAACGCCATCGGAAAAATCTTTCAAAATTAGGGGCAAAGTATTTTTCATTCTGTTGTAAATAAGTTTGTGCTTTTGATCATTTGGCTTCTTATCATTCGTTGGACTTATAATACTTATATATTTTATCCACACAAGTTTGCTAAACCCACTCTCAATTTCCGTGAAGTTCGTGTGAGATTCTCGCCTGCTTTCTAATTAAATATTTGGCAGCTTCTAATCGGAACAAGATTTTCTTTTTTTCGTAGCAGATGGTGTCGGCTCTATTGCAAGCGCCGCATTCCGCTTCGTGTAATTCCACAACGTGACAGTTCCCGGAAGAGACTGTCCAAAATCAGTATTCAGTCACCATAAAATGATATCTGGCTATGCTGCATGATTTTATGTTTCTTTCGGTGAAAATGGGTTTTTTTATGAAGCCATGTTTAACAACTAATAACATTATAATGTAAGTATTACGGCGAGAATGGGGCTTTTCTCTCGGACGTGTCTAGACGTTTGACGTACAGAATACAACGTGTTCCGCGCTGAATTGCCTTTTACATCAGGCCGGCGCCGCGCCAGTTCATCGTGACAATGCAATTGATTTGTGTAACTCAAAGACTTGCCAATCCACGGGACTAATATGGGCAATCGGCAATCGTGCCCATATCGCGGAACGGATTTGGCGCCATCTCAATTGTTATTGTTACCCCGGCCGTCGTTTCTTTTTCCTTGGCGAACTTCGTCTCTCATTCGATCTTTGAATGATGCCTAATGGTTTATGGCTAATTCCAGCCACCTTCGTTCAAGCCCGGGCCGACGCTTCATTTTCCTTGGCGAACTTCGTCTCTCATTCGATCTTGAATGATGCCTGATGGTTTATGGATAATTTCAGCCACCTTCGTTCAGGTACTGCCCGATGTTTCATTTTCCTTGGCGAACTCGGCGAATTCGTCTCTCATTCGATCTTGAATGATGCCTGATGGGTTATGGTTATAGTTATTATAACAAAGATATTGTTATGTTTAATGCCAGCCACCTTCGTTCAGGCCTGCCTCATCACGGTTCATCCAGAGCTAGTGACTAGTAAGACGTAATATTAACGTTATCGCCCGTCAAGTCTTCATGCCTGACTCAAAACCAAACATTATCTTACGGCATTAACGTCATACGATTGTGTTATTTGTTTCAATGAACACTCGTAAACATTTTAAGACGTCACTTATTTGTTTACTTTTAACAACCATGTAACAATTTAATTACATTTGAAATACATCTAAGAAGTTACTGATAATATCTTGAATTTTTTATCAAATATTTTTTTTCACTTACCAGCTCTTCCTTAGAAGAGTGATCTAAATGGAATATGACGTCGCTAATTTACATAATGCCTTTTCTACTCCTATCCTCGAAATTCTGCTCAAGAAATAATTTCGACATATTTATGACAATTCATCAATTTCACCAAAAGGAGAACGAGAATATCCGAACAGAGAACGATTACTGGTAACAAACTAGCAACAGAAAACTGATTGTGGTGAACCTAATTTCCCTCACTTAAGAAAAACGGGAAAAGGCGATACCCGAACAGAGAACGATTACTATTATCAACTAGAAACAGAAAACTGATTGTATTCCAGAACATCAATATAATTTTAAAAGTAAATTTCATTATTAAACGAACGTATACAGAATGATTAGATACTGGTAAAAACTTTAAACAGAAAACTGATTGTGTTCCAGAATATAATATAATATTCATCGATTCCGCTTAATTCAGATATATATCGAGACCCAAACATTTATCGTTTTTATTTTATTGAGCTTTTGTATACGTATAGGTACATATTACATTTATTAGAATAATCTGAAATCTATTTTTAAACTTTATTAAATATTTGAAAAAAAAAAAATATTAAAAAAATAACTATGAACCACAATCGGTACCAAAATCGATTTGAAATTTTTTTCCCATTATAGAAGTGTGGAAAACCACATTTTTAAGCAGGAATTTGAATGGAGACTTCAATTTTTTTTTTATTTATCAATAAAAATTGATCATTATTAATATTTATTTATTAATTATTCAAATAAATTAATATTATTTTGAGGCCCACCTTAATTTTTATGCTACAAAATAAGTGTTTTTTTTCCACATTATTAATTGCTTGTATCCTAATCCTGAAAACAATGGGATTTCCTCTCCTCACCGCACGCCCGTCATTCTTAAATAAAAATCGTTTACTGAGACACGTTTTGCATTGACATGAGATCGGAATTTGTCCCAATTAATCGTAATGGTGTCCTAGATTACCGAAGTAAAGTAGTATTAGTTTCTTTATTTGGTTTCTGTTCCTTGGGGTTTGTCCCAAATAACCGGCTGTCCCGATACATCGGTGTACTGATTAAGCGGAATCGGCTGTATTTGAAAGAACATTTTCTTAAACGAGCATAGTGTCGAGAAACGGAGAAAGGCGATACCCGAACACCGCTTGCTCTTGCTGTCGGCCTGGTGCCCGTAGCCCGACATTCCTGCGCGGCTTACAATTAAACAAGACATAGGAGATGGATATTACCCGCCAACTTTCTACTATATATATCAATAACTACCTATTGTTTTCTTATGCATCAAGGTTAAAACGTAAAGCTATTCTTGGGATAATATTTCACAAATCTTGCAAGATTCACGTCAAACGTTTTCTGATGTTTTTGAAGTTAAAACATCTTTAGCACCGTTGTGATTTGAAACTAGTTGAAAAGAAAAATAGCGACACTAAAAAGAGTAATACATCTGTAGGATTTAGCCTGCGAGAGAATGAGGTAGTATAATCGGTCTGCTCTTTATTCGGTGCATCGTAGCCCTCCCACTCTTGTCTAGTTTAGTTTTCTGAAGGTTTCACTTACGTGTGAACTACACACTCTGATTTTTTTTTGTTGGTGTTATAAATTTAGTGTGCTAGCATAAACTTAGACTTAAACTTGAGAGAAGTTTTTGTCCAAATCTGGACATCAGAAAGCTCAAGAAGAAGAGGGATTTTCGGTGCAACATGGCACAATGTTAATGTTTACGTAAAACTAGAAGGGATTAAGTAAAAGCATTTCAACCTAAGTGTACGAACAAAAACAAAGCGGGTTTCGGTTTTCGGATTAGTCAGCGCATGGGCGGCCGACTGGCGCAGGCGTGCTGACAAGAATGTTTGTATGTCAACGTATCAGACCGAACATAGTGAAGGCAGGTTCAGATTTGTGTCCGCGCGAGGCGGCGCCGATAAGCTTTAACGGAATGAATTCTTAATTCCTGCTCGCCGGTGACGCCGGTCAGAATCTGATGTCAAAATGAGCGACCTGTTAATTGCCGCTGTTTTCAATCAATCGCCAATCTGGGATAAAAGAAATATATTCCATAGCACCAGCAATGTTGTTGACAAGTGATGGAATGAAATCAACAAGATAAAATTTTGAAATAACCTCAAATGTCACAAGTGAATTCCTTTCAGGCACGTACTTAACATATTATCATGTTCTCCTGAGGTTTTTTTTTTCATATTTAAAGATACCAATTACCAAATAACATTGTTTTATTCCTTAATTTCAAAAAAAGGCTTCTCCAAGAATAAATAATCGTCGTCTACGAACTCGACATTTCGTAAAAACTGAAAGCTGCTGTCAGGCTACCGCGCAGGTAGCGCAAGTTTTATCCGCGTTCTGTTTGTCCACACCTCGGCATCAACTGCCGCCGGTGGCACTGAACGCCGTTAATCTGAAAACCGAAACCCGCTTTGTTTTTGTTCGTATCCGAACGCAGTGTGCCCAAATCTGCGTACCTGTGTACGTTAGGGAGTATCCCTGTCATTTTACAGATTCCTATCCACACCTAGTCCCCCTAACATAGGTGAAATCACAAGGTCAGTGCATTCACAATCTTCAAGTGACAGGTGTTTTAAGCTCAGTATCTCGATTTCTTGATAAAATTACGAGTTATGTAAAAAACTTCAAAATTACAACTGGTGATGAAAATTACAATCGGTGTAAAGTGGAAAGTTGAATTCGGACAAGAGACGTCATTTTCCTGCCTTCAGTGAGTATCTGATTCCTTTTTTTCTACATTCAAGAAAATTCCTACAATATATATGTAACTTTGTACCCTTCATTTCATTTTGCACCAGTACGCCAACCGGTTTCAGCACAAACGAACATTCGTCAGGGCAGTTATCGTAAACAAATATGGTATGGTAAGGTGTATTATTTGTTCTGAAATTTTTTGATATTTATTATTAAAATAGTGGTTAAAAAGAAGAAATTTGTTATCATTTAATTGAATTGGTGCCACAAAGTTATTTTAAAATATTATTTATTGAGGAAATACATTGCATTTATAGATTTAGATGTACACACCTGCTGACCCTGTACAAATCATAAGTGCATCCCACTGTTGAATTTGACAGCCACCTCTGGTCCGGAGCTCCAAAATACCTGAAAAAATCCTCGACTCTGACCCTAAAAAAACATAAATTCCAGATAATCCTATCTTAAAAATCGGATTGCAATCTTTAGAGCGCAGGCGTCAGTTAGGTATGATGTCTCTGTTCTACCGGTAATACAATAGAAGATGCGAGGATCATTGCAGGATCACATTATTCGAGGAACTAGCATCATTGATCCCTTCGGCATCGGTGCATAGTCGGAAACACCCCAAACGCGCGCTCAAAATATGTGCACGGTTGACTTTTTTCATATGAGAACTAGTCGCTTCCACGATTCGTTATCAAGTCCAATAGCTCGGCTGTGGAACGATTTGCCGGCCTCTGTGTTTTCTCTCACCTGCAGCACGAATTAACGAAGACCAGTATTCATTCTTTCTTCTCCTCAAAAAGATCCTCCACACAGAATCTTCAAAGATGAAATTATTTTCTTCATGGCCTAGTCTGTGAAGTTAAACCTAACCTAACCTAAAAAATATATCTATCTATCAATCTATCTATCTTCTATATCAATAAAAATGGATAGCCGAAATGTATGTACGCGCATAACTTCCGAACCACTGCACCAAATTGGATAATTATTTTTGGACAAGGTTTGTATAAAACTATTGGTGAGCTCTTGCATAATGAAATTTGTATAAAAATTGCAATAGGTGGCACACGAGCTGTTTGAAAACTGAATGTACCTTCCGGGAATGAATGCATGGAATGCGGGAGGGGAACTTGGGAGGGGGGAGGGGAACCTGGGAGGGGGAAGGGGAACTTGGGAGAGAGGGTTCGCAAGACAGGTGAAGGGGGGGAGTGGAGTGGAGAGAGGGACGGTGGAGGAGGCGGAGTGAGAACGCGAGAGGGGAAGGGGACGCGGGAGAGGAAGGGGAACGGGATGAATGGGAAAGGACATGCAGGGAGAAACAATTTCTTTATTAAATGGCTTTGCAACGCATGCCGGATACCAGCTAGTATGTGTATAAAACATAGAATATTATAGATAATGGTTTATCACAAAGTTATTCTTTTGCATTTAACTATTTATATGAGAATCCTGAATATTTAAAAAAAAAACAATCAATTAAAATAATTTTTTAAATGACCTTTTGAAAATAGTTTCGTAAAAACTATTTATTGACTGACTGTAGTAATAGTCGCCCCGGTCTAGAATGTTTTAAGTATCGCTGGCCCGGGGCTTGAATGAAATCTCCTGCATTGGGTCAATGAACGTTGCTTTATTAACGCTTTCGCGCCCGGCCTCTTATTTTCACGTAGCCTCATTGCATCTCAATAAAGTTTAACATAGCAAATAAATTAATATATAGATACATTTTAAAAATGAACTTTGCTCAACTTAAAGCGTGAAACGTCATCTTATCTCGCTGTGATATTCAAATAAAATATTTTTACTTTTTTTTTAAAAATAAATATTTAAAATCTTCGAAAATGCAAATTATATTCTTGTTTCACTTAAAGGTTCATAAAACAAAACTGTCGGGAGATAATAAATTATTTTATCATTGTTTAATTAACAAGGCAAAATATTACACGCGTTTTTCCGAAGTGTTCATAAAGTTTTACGACTATATAAGACGTCATAGGACGAAACTTGCCCCGTTTCTTCCACAGATCACGAATTAAACGCAACGTAAATGTCACAACATATCGAATGAATTAAATATGGTCTTAATGTAATTTTTAAAAATACACTATTTTCATCTGCAATTTTTAAGTGGATATTCGTAACGACGAAGCCTCATTTTCAGCCCTAAATACTTTTCCAGTTACCGGAGCAGTTTTCTTCTCGGCATGGGCACCAGTGCACAGTGCACAGCCTCCGCAGGCCGTAGTGTCGCGGGCCGCAGGAATGCGGAGAGGTCAAGGCTCCCGTGCGGACCTGCAGACCTGTCGGCAGGGCGCGGGGCGGGGGGCGGGGGCTGTCTGGAAGGGCGGCCCGGTGGGGGGAGGAGGGGACCGCATTCCGGCGCGAGTTATGTCATCGATCTTTCTCAGTCTCAGTGCGCTAGCAACCTCTTCGCAGACTTGCTGGCCGTCTTTCTCCGATTCTGCGCTCCCGGTGCATCCAATGCGGCCACGAGGCGAAGAGTCGCTCAACAATGTGAAGAATGCCGTCGTAAATTATTCATGAATTCGGCAAAAAGTCTCCGCTATAATATCATGCTTTCCTCGTTGATCAAAATGCTTAGAGGGAGCAGCAAGAGTTACTTTGGTAATCAAGTTTCCTAGTTAGTTGCGTGAAGAAAAGCTAGTTTTAACCACTCTTATTCTGCGATCCCGGTCCGTTTCCATGAAAATGCTGAAAATCTGTGGAACTCGTGAAAATTCCATCCATTGTTGTTAAACCGGGCTGAACATTCTCGTTAAATCAGGAAACTAACTTTACGTGCTCTCCTGGTCTGTGAAGTCGAAATTTCTAAAATTCTGTGGAAATTCTAGGAAAAGGCTTTTCTTCTTTCCTTCGCAGAGTAGAAAATATTTTGTAACACACCCCCGGAGCTTTATGAGCTCCTAGCTGCGGAAATCAAAATTTCTGAAAATCTATGATTTCCTGAAAACAAACGTTTATTTTTCACCGATTTTCAACACTTCTTAGGCGTGTGTCAAAAAAATTATTTTATATGTTTTTTTTATAAATGTGAATACAGAATCAATAAAATAACCAAAGACACCGCCGAGGTGTTATGTTATCCTAATCCTCGAGGCCGAAATTCCGTAAAAATCGTGAACATTCCACCGCTCCAGCATTCTTTTCCAGCACGTTTCAAGGTATGAGGAAATCTGTTTTCGTACGAAGAATATGAATAGAATAATTACGACCAATTCACAAACAACATTCTTGGGGCCGCATTGCATAACCGCCAAGAAAGTACCAAGGGCCTACGAGGCAGATATACTAAAGTCGACCGGAGTTGCGCAACTCTCGTGGTGGGCTTCTTCATCAAGGCCATCTCCGGTCCCACGTTGCTTGTTGCTTGTCGCTCCGGCCCTCGGTCCGGCCTAACAGGACTGGATGCCGCAACAAGCTAGTTGGCAGATAGATACCTACATTTTACTAGCCGAGTCGAACAGCCGTTATTATTTTGTAATTTCCCATTCCTAACCTCCGTCAATGTTGGGTTATTGTTAATAACAAATAACATCGCTGCATCGCGTAAACACGCCGGAACTGGTTTTGGTAAAATTGCGCTCGACGCTCTTGAGGCGACAAACATTACTATTGTTCAAATTCAGTCATGTATTTGCGCTGGACAACAATAATAATTAAAAAATACCATATTTTACAATTAATTTATGTCACTTGTAACATTTTCCTAAACCTAAAATCATAATTCTTCTCACACACTAAGATCTTAAATTTGTTTATATAGCTACGGTTGTTTATGAATCATACCGATAGGGAGATACTCAATGTTGCCTTGGAAATATTGCCTATAAAAGCTCACGTTAGTTGAAATCACTTTGGCCATGTTTCACCAGATCCAAATTTGCCAGGTTGTACTTCCGCTTACCCATCTTATTCAACTCTCACTCCCTTCATCGTCACAAATATAACCCATTGAGAATGGCTGTGGCTTCGTGCAGTAGATAAATACAAGCACGATAAAGAATGTTTACGATAGACGGAAAGAAATCCTTGATCCTCGAAAAGATCAAGGACGAAATAAAAAAATCGATTCTAAGGGCGGCTTGTTTCACAGAATATGAACAATTCATCAAATTTCAAAGTTAATATTTAAGTTCTGTTATTTTCCAAGCACTGATTCATGATGAAATAATAACAGAATTCGAATAAAACTTTCACAGGACTTGAATTTTAACTTTTAAATTCGATGAATTGTTCAAATTCTGTGAGCATCGACTTCATTTGAAATTCTTCGGCGCGTTCTTGAATGCGGGGACTTCGATGTTTTTACTTTTGAAGTTCAAATTCGTAAATTCCGGCCGCGGGCTTCGGGAATGGGAAAATTCCTCGATAGTTGACCGCCTCGTTCCGAATTTGAAATTCTCTCGATGCGCGCATTCCGCGGCGCGGTTGCGAAAGTCGCCACGTGCGCACTGCGATCCAACCAACCAACCAATCATCAAACCAACCAACAAATCCACCTACTCTACTACCTACCAACCAGTAACCAGTAACCACCGCACATTCCTAAAGCTGCGGCTAAACGGGCCTGTGCTGTGTATTGCTTAGAATCTCGTGTTACTGAACGGACAAAACGTGACCTTATTCATTAATTTCTTTGATGTTTTTAATGTTATTATTACGCAAGATCTTGTTGTTCGTATCGTAATATTCATTAAGATCCAGGGCATGAGACGTTTTCACATGTCGACAGATTGTCTAGGATCCATGTTATTGAATGCCGGCGACATGGATTCGGAAAAGCGATGCACCACGTGTAGATGGCCTTAAGGTTTCAATTCCCGCTTAACACCAGCCGTCTGTTTTGATTTAGACAAGAAAAAAACGTCGCCAAAAAGTGTTTTATTTTGTTTTGCGAAAGTCAGAAACAAATATTTAAATGTTTCACCATCATTTTCTAGAGAACTTAATTTTCACATTATACAATAAAACCATAACCGGAAAGGCGTTTGTGAGAAGGAGATTTTGAACTTTACGGTTTTTATAGGTCTGATACTTTATTTTTTTCTGGGCTTAAAAAAGGACTTATCAAAAAAATATTAGCTTATTTCGAAAGGCCAAGATGTGTTCTACTCGCAGTGTTTAATTAAAACATCTAATATTTTTCTAAGGGGTCAAATTTTCAAATCAAAAACTCATGATTTTCCATTACTTCGTAATGCTTAGTTAATGCATTCCCGATAAAAATTCCGGTACAATTAGCAATTATTTCTCAAAATCGATGGTAAATTAAAATACCTTCTTGATTCGATGTGGCAACAATAAAACAGTTTGAGGTACTACCGACTGAGGTACTGTTTACTGGTGAGCGGTGACTTGTCGGGCTAGTGGCATTGGTGTTAGTTGGTTGGAATTCAGTTTAGCAACAAAGTAGTAACTAACAACCTGTCATCTCGTCTGACAGGCGTTGGAATGTTCGGAGATACTCTCATTGTAAAATGTGGCAAACAAACCAGATTCTTATTGGCTTCTCGCGCAGTCGCGGTGGAGTCACAGAGGCGATAGGCTTTCCTTCGCATTCAATCAGCGAGCGTTCAGCCACGCTGCCACGCCACCACGCCACCACCACGCCACCATTACTGCCACGCCACTCGCCGTGCCGGGAGTTATTTGCATTGTGCCGCTCGTCTATAGACAGTCGTCAGTGGCTCGAAATAAATACTAATAAGGTCATTGGTGTTCATTGATTTGAATATTTGCTCTGAGTTATCGTGAAACAAACATTGGATACAAATTCAGGTTAAGTATACAGCGTTCCAAAACGGCACGTAAAGATAGTCTTTTAACACATTTCCTATTGAAATAACTTCCTCGGCGGGCCCCATCTCCGCCGACCTGAACATTATTGTTGTTTTTAGATTGCTCCGAAACAGTCAGTACTCCGCGACTAGATTGGGTATTGGCTGTTGAATAGCCGATCGGTATATAATAATGCTCTCGCGCGTTTCTACGTCAACTTCTAATCGGAGACTTCTTATTACCATATCAATATCCAAATGGGATCTGCTTGACTTCTATGTTTGGTTTGCTTGGAGAGTATCTAGTGTTAGTATAGTGTAGTATGTAGGACTTTGGCTGCCATTTAGCATTTAGCAGAGTGGAGAGAGAATATTTCCCCGGACATTGAACCTTTAAGCGCTTCTATTTGTTTGTATACATTTAAATTACTTCGCAAATTGACCGGAACGAATCAGTAGACATATTTATCACCGTTCAACGTAACAGCTTGAATGCCGTGTATAAATATTCATATTGCAAGTTGCAAGAGATGTCTCACTCAGCGAGCCAGCGTCGGAGTGGTAAAGGCAGATAGCTCTGATGGATGGACAGTGGATAGTAGACACTGGACAGGTCTGCGTTGCTCTTTGCAAGTTTTGCATTTACCATTTGCATTTCAAATCGAGGGTAAACTAGATGGGCGCACGAAACACGGTGCACCTACGCACGTGCAACTATGATAAGTCGTGAACCGTCATCATCGCATCATTTGCTTTAGGACTATAATAATTTTTGATCATTTTAATGGGAAAAATGGCATTGTCGGTGTATCTAAATAATTAATTAATAATAGTAATAATAATAAAAACATACATCCATCAATAGATTTTGAGAATGTTTTATATATTATTTTAGTTTTTATTGATTCTATTGACAAAAAATCCAGAATGTACTGCTCAGCGGAACATTCTGGATTTCTCCTGGAATGCAGATGGTTTTCAGCAGTTCCTCTGATATAATGTACAAAATAAATTAATTGAATTAATTACCTTCATATATTTATTTCTACTAATAGAGTGTTAAATAAACAGTAACTATAACTGACCACCATAACACGGGCATGTGCTTAGCATGGTGGTCGAAAAATCCACAAATTATGTAACCATAAAATAAAGAAAAAAATGTAAATGGTTAAGAAATAATGTTTTGTGAACGCCTTACTAGGAAAACTGTGCTGAGGTGTTCGCAAGTTTCAGTTAAATTGTTATTATATATTAGGTTAGTAGCGGTTAAAATGCATCATAATAGTAAAATATGGACTATTATTTTTCCACTTCTCATTGCTTTTATTATAATAATATTTAACAGTTTTTTTTCTTCCTTTTATTACAGATCATTGATTGTCTTCATGTTCAACACCTTCTCTCCGTTACCTGAATGTCGCTTCGTACCTCTTCATGCAGTGACACAAGAAGAAATGGATCACATATATTACATAGGAACAACAGGTACTTTAATGTTTTATTATAATATCTAACTATCTACATGATTTGTTTGCATAATGCGTAATTTCTTGTGAGTTCATAAAATCATCCTTGCAAATATTGTCACAAAAAAAAAGAAATTGGTGCCGAAACCAGCGATGAATTTGATCCACTGAGTAAGGGGTTTTGCGTCCTTGTTGTGTAGAATATTGTAAACCTTTATGACAATATATTGTTATGATGTTGTGCATTGCGTGCGGTGCGTGGCGTGCGGTGAGGTGCGCTAGGTAACGGGACTTCGAGTCGTGGCACTCGGAATTCGAAATGAACTGTTTTGAACTATATTCACATTTCGCGCGAGATATTCTTATAACGTGTTGCCGCGTCGCGAATAAAATCCGCGAAAATTACGCAACATTTTCTTTGTTTAGCACATCCGCGGTGGGTTGACTGAAACCACCTAGGTGTGGGTGAGCCGAGGTGGTGAGGGTGAGTGTGCCGGTGTGTGGGAGAGTGAGGCTCGTGAGTGATGGTGGCAGACGCTCACAGCTCACAAGTGTCTAGACAAACATTATTTCGTCTGCTTCCCAGCTATACATTCTGCTCGACCCAATTGCGATTCTGTTCGTTTAGCATAATACCGATATTTCAGTCGCAAAACACACAATTCAGTGCTCGGCGCGGATCAAATTGTCGTCCAGCGAAATATACGATTCAAATTTGCTTTAAACCAAACCGATCGTAGCATTTTTACGAGTGAAAGTAGGCTTGCTTACAAGACAAAAAATATATTCCAACTATCTACTTTTACTAACCTTTCTACGTATACGTTAACACTTTCCATCTATCCTAAACAACAAATCTCTTGTCATTTGACATACATCAAATCCTTTATAACCCCTGCCCCTTCCTCTCATTGAAAAAAAACAGAGTGTGCAATTCACACGCGGTAGAAGTGAAACCTTCAGAAAACCAAATTAGTCAAGAGTGGAGAGGCTACGAAACATCGCACTAAGAGGAGACCGATAGCCTACGGAGCACTACACAAAGAGGAGACCGATTATACTATCTCATTCTCTCGCAGGCTAAATCCTATAGATACATATTGTGTTTGCGTCTTTTTAGTGTAGCTATTTTCGTTTGATCGAGTTTCAAATCACAAAGGTGCTGAAGAAGTTTTCACTTCAAAAACAGAGTATGCAATTCACACGCGGTACAAGTGAAACCTTCAGAAAGTTAAAGTAGACGAAAGACGGGAGGCTACGAAGCATCGCACAAAGAGGAGACCGAATGTACTATCTCATTCTCTTGCAGGCAAAATTATAATGCCGACGCCGAATATATTAAGAACACTTAGTCATTATGAACCGTTACTAATTCGTTGGCGATCTGCAAACATGCTAGGGAACGGAGAGAAGTTACCGAAAGTTATCCTATCAATCCTTATCGTTCGACCATGCTAGGACCCCTGGAACATTAGCCCCGGGTCAAAGGTCAGTAAAACTGCAATCTTGAAACGTGGGGCAAGTTGGTCAACGAGACTAGGTTTATTCACCCGCCGATCTGACTGCCATTGGAACATTGCTCTGCAGGTGCATAGAGGAGAGGAAGTTGTCCTCGCGAGGTCTTCCCACGTCGCGGTATAAATACCCGGTGTCAGTGTGCCTATAAAATAAAAAGTCGAGAAACACATTTTTAGTCCACTTTTGAAAGGGATAAGTTATGTGTCTAGGACGATCGCTGTCTGGCCGCGGAGATTTGGGTCATCCTAGACTCGCCTGGGGAGGAGGGTGGGGGGGGGGAGGGGGAGGGGGCAGACAACAAGAAGTAAAACAGACATAATATTGTATTAATATTAGTCTGCAAATGTCTCCACACGGTGACGACACTTGAATGCTCCCCCGCCCGATTTTTTACTTATTTCCAGTGGAGATTTGGCTCTTGTTCGTGCAGAATGAAACTGTGATGTGTGGCAGGGAGTTGAGTGTTAGATCTGCGACAATGAATAACAGAATAGTGGTTGACCGTGTGTGCTTTGGATTGAGGTGCCCCTGTATTAAAATTGTTCCGAATAAATAATGTTTAAATTAGTTGAAAAGTATTTTCTGATTTGAATCAATAGGTACTAAAGGAAAGTGACTAAAATTGTTCTTATTTTATGATTTTTTATTTACTTCTAGGTTTATATATGTTGCCTGGAAACCAGTGGTGCAATCTATCACATTTACAGCTGATTTTGCGGTATAACCTTTTTTTTATTTGAACTTCCGTTTTCGAGTAAATTCAGTCCCAATTTGGAATTAGGTAAAGTTTGAAAAAAAGTCGGCCGTTAAGAGGTTACATCAGCTCTTTATTAGCTTTAAAATGCGTCGAAAGTAAATTGTAAAAATAAACCAAATGCTCAAATAGATTTTGTTTATCATCGAAGAAGACGATAATACTAACAAATCTAAACGAAATATGAAAAAAAACAAGACACAGAGTAATAAAAAGCTAACGGTCGTAAGTGGGACACGAACTCAGAACCTCTCGGGTTACCATACCTGGACGAACTTCTTTACCAATTAGGCCATTGAGATCTTCTTTTTAAGACGAAGCCATAGTAAATAATGCATAATTATACAAAATCATATGCTTTTGTTTTGAAAATTTGATCGCTTAGAAGTATTATAGATGCTTCAATTAAATACTGCGTGTAGAACATACCTTGGCCGTTAAAAATGTCGGTCATTTTTTTATAAGTCTTTTAATAAGCCTATAAAAAAATAAAGTATAAGGTCTAAAAAACACACTTTCAAGTCCAAACTCTTCTATTTATAAACCCTTTTTCGGATATGGTTTTGTTGTATCATGTGGCAAATTCAGTTTATTTTATAATAATCGCAAAAAAAGTTGATATTTACACCCGATCTTCCTAAAATAAAATAAAATATGCATTTTCGCATTGTTATTTTACAATTCGGCCGCTAGTCGACGAATTCGGTTTTTCAAAGTGAACCCTACCGAAGAACTACTGTCCACGCCACAGTCGCCACACCTCAGTCACGCCCCGAACGGAGCGGGAGATGGACGCGTACCTCCGCGTCGCTTGATTTCGTGAAATCAATTTTAAATTTTCGTTTTATTACAATAAACAATGCGTAAAAAGGGAGTTAATGTTTTTTTACAGGTTTTTACGAAATCAACCTGTAAAAAAAAATCTCAAATACCTTTTCCAACCTTTCCAAAAGCTTTTTCTTAAGTATTTTCAAACTCTTCCCATAAAGGGGCGTGAATTCCGATATCGATTTTTTCCTGGACTATTGGATCGCCGTAAGTCATTTTTTCAATCTTGGATAAAAAACAAATGAGAATTATCAATATTTATTTATTTATTTTCGGGAAACCGACAGTTTAGGTACATTTTTCCATTTTTTACATGTTTGTATAGCCAAAATTAAACAAATTATGAATTTCTTCCTTGTGACTACCTCTGATTAAAAGGAGTATGAGACCAAAAATTATATAAAACAAAAGATTAAAACTAAAATTTACGTAAAACATAAAAATATCAATATCTACAACCGTAAGATTACCAATGTATTGATATCATCAAATAGTTTTTTTTTTGCCTTATTTATTTATTATGATTCACCAATTTCCCGCTAGTTCCGGACAAAGTGTGTAAATGGTGACATTGGTGACTAATATTAATCTAAAGGTATAAGTGTTAACACTACTTATTACAGAATAGTTGAATAAATTGGATGCATCATTGTTGGGAGGCTAAAGTAAGTGCATCAATTAATTACAGTCTTTATTTCGTTAAAACCTCTTTAGGATAAAAAGCAGATTTTTAAGGATATTCAATAGAATAATTTGTGACTTATTGATATAACCTGCTTAATAATAATTTTAGATGGCACAGAAGACATTGAGGCATCTGATAAATAAATTGTCAGATCTGATATCTAATGAACAAAACAAATCGACATTTTCACCAAGTCCTCAGACGGAACTGGGTTTGCCAGCGCCGCTATCATCGCGGCTCGCGCTCCAAATAGCCGGCGTAGTGCCGCTACTCGCCGCTAGGGCCGCCGCTCGTGGGCGTTGCTATTTTATTTCGCGCAAAATAATCTCGCCTACCAAACAGCTGACTATTATTTGACTTAACGAATTTCATTTCAAATAACATTGTGGTAGGTAGTTACATTTCTCGTGGTTTTATGAATAAAATAGGCCGTGTCATTCTTTGAACCGATGTTATGATAATCACAGACTATTTCTAGTCTCAAGGTTCACTGTGTTCTTTTTTTCTATCAGCTTCTCTAAAGTTGCGGCGTGTTCAATTATTCATCCATTAACATTGCTATTTCTTCATCATTTCCTCTTTGTGTCATTAATTTCTGTTTTTTAAATAATAATTCCGAATTATGGAGAACACATGCGTATAATATACAATGTCTGTATGTTGTTAATGTTTCATTTATGACGTTCCTTCGTGATGATTCTTGACTTTTAGTGAACCTAATCGTAAAGGAATTCCGATCTAGCATTGCCCGTAATTAGTCGTCTCCCGCCCCCTGACCCGGCCCACTTGTACAGCACTCTCTGCCTGCCCACATCGCACTTCCTTAATAGGTAGCCACGCTGGAACGGATATAACGTGCGATAGGAAACGGAAAACACCATTTTAGGCACTTTCAGAGGTTCCACTGACGAGTTATAAATCGTAACTAACAACTAACCTGTGTAGATATTTTGTAATTTTGTTTTTCTAAAGTAATTAGTAATTAAGTTACCGCCATCAATGAACGAGCAGATTGTAAAATATTTTATGTTTACCCTTATTTGTTGTACTTTACAGTAATTTTATTTTTAAAAAGAAGTAAATCAGGTACACCTTGCGGACCTTGCGGTATTCCACGATCCTTGTCTGTGAACGGACGTAAGTATATCAATTTAGAACTTCCATTCAAATCTTGTTATACCTAAACGCCCATAATCAAAGTTTTGGAATTTTTCTTTGAAAAGTGATGATATCGGCTTGATTGTCATTTTCACTTATCATTGTGTAGGAGTTGCTGTCATACTTTTATCTATGCACAAGCGCACATGGCTAGAATTTTGGAACTTGTCGGTCTCCCTGTTAAATTTAGCGAGGTGTTTGTTGGTTATAAGTTATGAGGTAGGAGTCGCAGATATGATAATGATATTGTGACGGAAAGAGAAATGGGCAGTGGGCAGTGGTCGAAAAGGAAACGGAAACAGGAAGCGGTGGCGTAAGGCAGGAAGTGGTGGGAATGAAGAAGGTAGGCGGGGCCGCCTCAGCCTCTGTCAACACCTCCACTGACCTAATAAGAGAAGAACCTCGGCACTAAACTAGAGTTGTCCATTCGAACCATCCCACGTGCATACTTTGGAACCTCATGACGCCAGCATTCAGACTATCTAGGTATCACTCCACACACAGAGACACTAGCCACTAATAAAGCGTGCGAAGGAAACAAAACCATGTGTATAAGTCTCTACAAGACTCGCATTGCTGAACTAGTAGTTTCTTTGGCGTTAATGGAGGCGGAAGTGTTAATTAGATGTTTTGCAAGTTCGTGGATTCACACGCTTTTGAAATCAGATCAAATTAAGTGGTCGCCTGTACTAACGAGTCGCACAGATCTGGTGTAGGAAGAGCAAAATACCGAATTCCCATTATTTGCTGATGTCCTGTGTTGAATCGAGTGAACTATGTAACCTACAGATTAAAGCAACTTACATAATTCATATGTTTCGTTATTTCTAAATAAAAACCGAGTCAAGATTTCTAATCGAGATTTCTCACCATGGCACCGTTGGAACTTGGAACATTGGAAGGAACTGTATAATATTATGAAAAGTGTTATTTCCGACTCGATGAATGAATCTCAGAATGAATGAATTATTGTATGAATCGAAATCAGATAACGCTGAATAAATAATAAGTAGTGAGGTTTGATAAAGCAAGCCATAGGAAGTGGTCATGGAAAATCCCGCAATGCAGAATAATGTTTTAGTTTAATATACAAGACATTATGATTGCGATATTTTTGTATAATTTGGCATGCGATCAGTCCCGTCTCAAAGAATTAGAATCATGAACTCGTATCGTTAAAACTAGGTTTTCTGTTGTTATCGTATCTGATTACTCTACTGTCTGCTGGAATTGGGGGCTCTGTCATCCCTTTTGCCTTTACTTCTACCCTATTCCCAGGAACTGCAATCCACCAGTCTCCAGCAGTGTTCTCCAGACTTGTTTTCCTTGTAATACGTCCACGTCATGGCGGTGCGTGGTGTCAAACGCCCGCCGTGTTGATGAGCCGGTGTGTTTAATGCACTAGAATCTTGAACTACCCGTATCGTTTAAACTGGATTTTCTGCTGATATCGTCTCTTATTACTCTCCTGTCTGCTGGGTTTGAGGGCTCTGTCATCCTTTCTTGCCGTTGCTTCCACCCTATGCCTGCAATATCCGGTCTCCAGCAGTGTTCTCCAGACAGTTTTCCTTGTAACGTATCCACGAAATGGCGAAGAGTGGTGTCAAACGCCCGCCATGTTAATGAGCCGGTGTGTATAAAGATGCGCTAGAAGATAAACGTTTTATTTTTAATTTTCCCGATTTATTTCGGTCCACTCCTCCGCTCCGGCGCGACGTGTTTGAGAAGTGTCTAGTCGAGAAAGATCATTGACTGCCAAATCTAACGAACTATTTTAGCACAATCTAAAGGGTACACATGAGACATGAGCTTCTTTGTTTCCATCGAACTTCCAGACACTTCGGTGTTTCTTCTGCTTCTGACCTGAACTTGGTTACTTCTTGGTTTAGTTCTGTTGCTTGAAGAGTCAGGTGAATGAATGATAGCAATTAATAGTTCCCACGGTTTATCTTATAGTTTTTTTTGCTGTGTGAGATTCATGCTAACTGAAAACTCTAAAACATTTAACAAACATCTCCTGAAAAAAATGTCCATCAGTTATTAGTGTTATTACTTCTGTTTTACAGTTAGGTAGGTTCGTGCGCCGCGCCGTTTATGAGAAAGGAGGAGAGGTTACGACGGAGCTATCAGTGGTATGCCTTGGCCTTCAGATAGCTACACGTGTTTTTGCCAACGGGCGCCCTGGGAATTTTATCTAAATGTGGTTAATCTGAGTTCAACCAAACACGGCGCGCTAAGTAACTAACTACTCATGAATCAGAATGGCACAATCTCCGTCTTATGACCATTAGTTAGTTAAAGTATTGACGTGCTCATTCTGCGTTCTGAGGGCACAGGACGCGAGGACGGAGGACTGAGGACTGAGGAATGAGGAATGGGGACTGAGGACTGAGGACGTGGAGTTTCATTCATAAAGTAGCGGAAGTGGTCTTGAATGGCCTCGTGATTTATCATGGAATTGTGTTATTTATAATACAATCATTTGTCCCGCGATGCGAGGTCTATCATCGCGCGAGAATTTATTGTGCTGTCGTGTTATTATCATTTTTATGAATTAATTGAAATTTATTTGTATGAATTTAATACCCATCAAATTAACAATTTTTCGAAGAAGACCTTTTAATTAAAAAAATTCCAGTAACTAAACTCGTCTTGAACCTAAATTTAGAATGTGAAATTGTCGTTCCAAATTTTAATGTATAATTATTATAATTTCATTTGAAGTACCTAACTACCTAGTATTTTTATATTTATGAATTGATAACCAAAATATATCAGTAGGTGGGTACTCGCCTTGAACCTAAATATAGAATATAAAATTATGTTTCTAAATTTTAATGTGCAATTATTATAATTTTATTTTAAGTAAGTAGTATTTTTATATTGATGAATTGATAACCAAAATATGTCAGTATAAACCATTTATTAACACGTGCGACATGACATTATTTTTGCAAAATATTCCTTTGCTCAATTTCCTGTACCTCTTTTAGAGGCCAGAAAATTTGCGTGTGTGCGATTGTGCGTATTGAAGTGCCAACGGACGCATTTGATATTTTACATGTGTTTTTTTTCGTTTTATCTAATGTTAGATACCCCAATTATGTCAGATAAGCGTTATCACCGGCCTGGGAACTGTACTAGAAGCTTTTCTAGAATCACGATTGAGTTCCGTACGCCACCTGTTGTCGAAAAGATATATTTATTTTACTTGTAAAGACTTGTTCACTGACATCTATGAATGAGTAGATATACTAAGTGAGGAGAAATAATGGTTGTAAACTTTGATAAACTATATTTTAGCAAAGACACTCCAAACTTTACGTTTTTGAAGATTGATAATATTTTACACTACCCGAGAAATCCTTCCTTTACTCTAACGCGCATAGATGTCGCTAATACTCGTTGTTGATATTATAATATAATATTTTTACCGGTCGTTTAAAATGTTTTGTACGTGTTATTATATATTTTTTAAATACGTATAATAATATGTTATATATTTAGTTATAATATGTTATGTACTAGTATTATGTAAAATATATGTAGCTACCTGTATGTATTTTTGTAAAATATTTAGCTTTTCAAATTGATTTTGTTGTTTCTTTTGGTTATTATTATAGGTATAGGATGTAATTTTTCAAGATTGATCCAATTGGAATTTTATATTTCATGTTTTCTTAGTACCTACATGCATTTTATTAAATAAATTCTGTTTGTTGATTGTCAACTTTCAAACTTTTGTATCATCTCTCGTTTTCATACATCTTCAGTTGTTTCCACAATAATGATTTTGAAAACATCTTTGTTTTTCTTTAGTAAATTATGCTGTTTATGCCCTTTACATTTAAATTTTGAATAACTTTTATTTTTTCATATTTTCAGGGTCTTTGGAGGTGGAATCGAAGCAACAACAGTGCAGCACAGTGACAGCACAGTGACAGAACAGTGACAGAACTGCGACAGCTCCATTGATGGGAGAGCTCTTGAAACCCTTCTATTTCTACTATGCTACTTGCCAATACCACCTACTGGATGAAGATATGTCATGAAATCTACAGCCTCCAAATACCAACTCACCTAATGATTCCTATGGATCCGGAAATACAGATGCAAATACACCCTATTCATACTGGTTAATGGGGTGGACTCTGAGTGATTCTTTTGTCCAATTTGAAACGGTAAACGTAAGGACCAGAAAATTCAAAAAACGTTGTTTTAATGCGCAGATTCAATGATCAGATTGGAATCGAAATTTGGATTGAATCTTCAATCTAATCACCAAATCTTCGAAAATCGAAGAATACCTCGCAAGAGTACCAGCTGCTCCTGTCTGGAGCCAGTGAGACTATGGCATCCCCAACTGGGGTACGTTGTGAGGCTGAAGGTAGTGGGGTGGGGAAGAAGTTGGGGAAGAGGAAGGTGGGGAAGCATCTGCCAATGCAGATCTTGTCACCAAACACGGCTAACGCCATTTCAAGCAACGTTTCAATTCTGAATGGTGGTCTTATACCGGGGCGATACTGAAAGTATCTTCCACTCTGGAACGTGCCGCCAATATACTATACATCATTTTTAAATGAATTAATTGTGAAATAACACAAATTAATTAAATAAAATCTATTTGCTCCTGTCGGGATTCGATCCCGCCACTTTCAGATTGCGAGTCAAGAGCCTTACCCCTAGACCATGCCGGCCATCAAACCTATTAAATTACCAGCCTTTTTTAATGGAAAAATTGTGAAAATGTCACGCCACAAATATTAACTACTGGCTGTTATTCTGTGTAATCTAAAAGTTTGTCTTGGATTACTGCAAAAATGTTTTTTTTTTCAAATGCTGTAATATTCATGATATACTGTGAATTATTTAATCAGTAACATTCATATTTTATTATTTGTAGTGTTAAGTTAACTAACCAGATAATGCTTCATTTTTCCTCAGCTGAGCGGAGTATTAAATAATGTAAGTACTTCAAATAAGTCCTCATCAATCATCACATCATCAGAACATCATTAGAACATCACCAGAACAACAGCAGAACTACATTAGAATATCATCAGAACGACAGCAGAACATCAGGAGATCATCAGAAGCTGCCATCGACAGAACCAACACGAAACTGGTTTTCATAATGGTTTGACAGATGCATTTGATTTCTGAGATCATTGTGAAAGCTGATTTTGTCGGTCATTCTGCTCCCCGCCCTCAAAAACCATAGTTGGGTACAGGCGCGGCTCGTCCTAAAGTGCACTCGTGCGCCGAACCGCCAACAAAATAAAACAACATTTTGCAGCTCATCATATTACATAATATTTTTAATTATAAAATTGCGCACATTATTTTAAATTAAAAAATTGACTTCCTATCTAAATATACATGAATGGTAGAGAATAATAAATTATCGTGGCCCAAAGCATTGCTTCCCGCGCGCAAGTTATATCGGCTAGGAACCGAGGTACATACCATTCCACGCGTTTCAGCCGAGCGCCCCATTTGAGAATTATCTTTTGTATGAAGCCCCCAGCAACATATTCAGACTGTCAAAATACAAAATCGTAGCGAAAAAATGGCGACTGCCGTGCGCCGCACGGTTGACGGAAATGCCCGAAGAATTCCGAAGATATCGTTCCAGCGAAATGACCATTCGTAGTAGGATTTGAATAGGATAGTAATTATATTTTTCTCTTGTAAAAATGTAACGATGAGTCAACGGGTCAGCGGGTGCGATATTATCTTGATGGAGAGGGAACCGATTCGACATTGTCATTATTAGTTTTTGTGACCTTTTATTTGTGCATTTTTGTCATTGCAAAATTCACTCAGTAAAGGGGGTTTACTATCGCGCGGGGGGCGCGCCAAAAAGAACCGTTTACTGTGTGTTGTGTTATTATTCGATAGATATCGCTGTTTTAAATTTTCTTGCCTTTTTAAAATTAAAAGTGATATAATAATAAATATAGACTATATTAAGAATATATGAACCATGAAAATAAAAGCAGAATTATAGCCTATGGCCCGCCAAAACTACATTTAATTATCAACCAAGATAGTAAATCCGCAAAGAAAACTTTTACATAAAATTATAGTAATAATAAATGAATAATTTGTATAGCGTCGTTTTTCTGTGAATAATCACCTCAAGGGCACTGTATGAGTTAAGAGTTACTAGGCTCTGTCTAATTTTATTTTTTATTTATTTACCTACTTTTGTTTTAATTTTTGATGAATTACTCAGTGAACCACCAAAAATTAAAGGCACCGGCCGCGCCTGGTTGGGTAGTCAACAGTCATTACTTCACATGGTTATTGTTAACTGAAGGACCCATAACAAAGACTAATCGATGTGATAAAAAATGTAAAAAATTGTTAAGTACTTGGATGTCTCAATTATCTACTAATTACTGAATGTCTTCCCAAATATTGCACAATGTTCCCAAATATTTGATATTTAATTAAACTTGGGATACACCAGTTGGTGTGATATTAGTTTTTTTTTTTAATATAATTAAAATCAAATAACTTTGTTTAAACCACTATATAATTAACAATATGAATTAACATCTTATCCTGATGAAAATAACATTGTTATTGAAACACGTTGATATTGTTAACTATATAGTGGTTTAAACAAAGTTTTTGATTTTCATTACACAGTACAATCTCACTAATCCGGCACTATTAAAAACTAGAGGGTGCCGGATTATTGGAATGTTCGGATTACTGGATTATAGAGAAAAAATTGTAATAAATAAAACAAAGCATTTCATAAATAGAATATACACACTATTCACACTTCAAAATAACAGGTAAATACGTACGCACGTGCACATGTGCACATGAGATAAGTTTTGAGGTTGAACTGCTAAACGATGACGCGGCGATAGAGCGCATAGGCGTAGAGGGGCGAGGGAGGCTCGGGCGAAGGGTGCCGGATTATTGGACGTATCGGTCTATTGAAGTGCCGGATTAGCGAGATTGTACTGTATTAATAATGATGCCACAAAGTCGTTTTGCTGAGTTTGAAGAAGTTAGTTTTTTTATTCCCCTAAATTATTAGGTCTCAATCATCTTCCAATACCTGTGCGAGGTAGTTTCCAATGAAAAATCCATAATCGCCTGGAACCCATAATACAATATTCTTATAGGTACAACCTCTTGAAAGAGTACAAAATAAATTCTTAGTTTTTATAAATTTAAAAATTGAAATTTCAGCAATTTTCATAATGACTTAGAAAAAATCGTGTGGATAGATTTTACTACTAAGATTATGAAATGTTACAATTTTTTTTAAAATAAATAAATCCGATTTTTGGGCTCATGACGTCACTACACAAAAATGTTCCGTCTCAGAAATATTAAATTAATTTTGTAAAATTCCACACAATATTTTTTTATATGGCAACTCTTTGATTTCTGGCGAATTTTTTTAATTTGACACTTAAAATTCACTAGATTTATTGTTTGTTACCTTGTGAACTTATGTTTGGTTCGACGTTTTGACAGATGGTATAAAGTGAACATCGCACAGATGCTTTCCGCAGCGGCTGACTTAGGAGCATAATGGTAATAGTCCTGATTTTAAAAGTACAAGTTTTAATAAACTCCAATGTAATCATTGGATTTAGTCATGTAGACGTCGAACATTGTAACATTGTAATGGTTAATGTTCAATAAGATGGATCAAGGAAACAAATATTTATGATATGTAATTTTTTGGTACGCCTTGTTATTCTCCTGTGCCATTCATGTGGAATATGTCGGTTTTTTTTAAAAATGATTTTCAGCTATGTAATTATTTTTTTCCACACCCATAAAATTATGTCCCGTCTTTCCGATTTATAAAAAATGGTCCTATTTTTCTTATTGAAAGTTTCAAAAAATCGCCAGAGAATCTAAAATACGATAAAAAAAAGACTGAATGTCGTAGAATATTTGCCTAAACCGGAAAATTTAAAAAAAAAAGTGTGCAAGTGAATTTGTATTTTTATATACAATTATTTCCACTTTAATTTATTTGACCGTAACCGGTTTCAGCCTGTTAAGGCCATCCTCAAATTGGTACAGATTATTCATAACCTACGGTTTGTATACACAACATATGGGCGAGGGGGTGAGGGGTGGTCTACATGGATTTTATTCAATATTCAACTATATGGGTTTTCTTACAATTGTTACTAAGTTGTCTTTGACTGTCGAATTTCTAATTATTTTGGTTATTCCCTATAGGCTTAACTACCTCGGGTTTATAGCATTACTTCAATATTGTCCGGGAAAACCTTACAAGTAATATGCATTATTAATGACCTAGTTTTATTGTTGTCAAATCGTTATTATATTTATGGTGATGGAATTTTTGATTGATTTTTGAAGAGACCTATGTATAAACAAAATACATATTTTACATTAGAACATATGATGAAAATTACAATGGATATAGAAGCGGAGATTTAGCAAATGATTCTAATTTCTTATTTATTACAAAGTTAGGGTCTATTTTTTTATATAAGTTATAATATATATGTTAGGCGGGTAATTTCTAAGGATTCTAGCCTCTCTAGTTTATGAGCTTTATTAATAGAAGTATGGAGAACTTTAACTTCTCTGTCTGTCGTTGTCAAACGAGTGTTTGTTTTCTAATAGGTGTGACGCTGCATTCGGCAATTCACCTTTGTCATTCGTCCAATTTGTAAAGTGTTCTTTTAAAATATTAAATGGTTGATGGTCCAGAATTGCTTGCATTGATATTGGCTTTCGGATTCTACGACGTAATACTAGAAGTCGGGATTGATTTCAGTGTCGAAATTCTGGGATTGACTACCATATAAACCTATTATGTAGTCTTCTTTGCCCAGAATACTAATGGAGGGAAATAATTATACGAATTCAGTGGACATCTTCAATTTGTCAATAAACAAATACAAAATGTTGCTACTGAAGCAGTTCGGTTATGTTCAATAATTACTATCCATGTGTAAAAGCCCCTAAAAAGGTCGTTAATAAATAAATGCACACTGTAATTGGGGAGCGTTTTCCCAAAGAGAAATTTCTACCCAATACGGTATTTTTTATTCTCTACGTAGGTATCTACGAAAAGGCTAATTCAGATTTTAAAAGGGGGTCTTTTTAAGGTATGGAAGGAGAAGAAGTTCTGGGAAGGAAAAAGATGTGAGGGGTGGCTAGGAGTCTGGGGGCCAGTGTGTCCAGAAGTGACGGACGTATGAATCCATTCCTCCTACTGTGGTGGGTTAGACTCCGGCCGGAGAGCTCAGCCAGTCTCTCCTGATCCGACCTGCCATCCATACCCACCTAAATTCCCAAATTGTAAAAATAAATCTGAGTAGGCCCCCATTATATGAAAATAACTAAACTTCGTATCTGATTCTTTACCATAATTATTGTCTATGTATTATGTATTACCTATGCATTTTTTTGTACGGTTATATCGAGGAAGGTCTTATACGAGGGCTGTCCTTAAAGTAAGGTCTTCAAGGTGCTGCGGTCGTGAGGAACAATTTTACGCGAGATCCGGCAACACTGGCGTGTAGCCAGGGCTGGGCAGTATTTGAATTACTTGTAATTGAAATACGTTTTTGAAATACAAATACGTATTTTGTATTTGTATTTTAATTACTTCCTAAAAATGTATTCTGTAATTGGTATTTCAATTACCTGCTGCTGAGGTATTTTGTAATTTGTATTTCAAATACTTATGGCTTCAAAATACATTTTCAAATACATTTAGCGATAAATAAAGGCAATGAAAAATAAACTGGCATAGATAATACATAAACTAAAAACGCCAGAATCCTGTACTATTGTCCTGTGCTATAGCATTCTTACTAATGATTATTTGTAGTTCTCTTATCATTGCTTTATAATGTACAGTTTGTCAAATAAGAGTAGAAAACATAGGAGGGCGCCACTGTGGTTCAAATGGCAATACTAAACATATAACTCATGGTGTTGATGTAAAGCTGCGTAACCTACATTTTTATAAAAAATTAAAAAAGCATAAAAGTGAAAAAAATATTTTTTCATTACAATATAGCTACCCACTGATCTCAAAATTAGAATTGCGTATAGGTATATTATTATTATACCTTCGAAATTTTGTGTTAACATAATGAAGAAAACAATAATGTAATAAAATATAAAGCACAATTTAGAAATTGCTCACATTTATTTAATACTAGCTTTCGTACCTAGCGTTTATATTTAAAAGTGAATATATTTAACTCATTCAGATCTAAACGTAGTGTAACTAAACTCACCGTTAGTGATTTATCCTTTCCATCTACTGTTAAATTCAAATTTATGTTAAATTAAATGAAAGCAAATCGCTTTATAAAACACATTTTAATCAAATTTATGTCATGAACAAAAAATGTTTTTTAAAATGCGGTTTACTGTGTTCTATACATTCAGTGACATTGCACTTTAAAAGAATATTTGACAGTTAAAATTGGTGTTGCCAGCCTACAAATTTTGTAGTTCAATTTTTTTATATTTTCTACTCTTATTTGACAGACTATACTGTACATTTTTTTATGTCATGCTAGTTATTATTATTGTCCTGTGCTATAATAGCACTCTTATTGTACATTTTGTATCATACTATATTATACTAATCATTGCTTTGTATTGTACATTTTTGTATCATAGTATTAGATCAAGCACTATAGGAATAATTTGACTGAATACTAGATTATTTTTAAGTTAATTACTGTAGAGTGCACTTGAAGTGAAATAACACAAAACTGCGCTATACAAATATCATTTATGCATGTAAAAATGAATCCTTGTTTCCCTTGGTCACGCCATAACTTCAGAACGACTTTTCCTATTTCATTCATTTTTTAATAGTTTTCTAATACTTTGTAGAAGGTTCTTACGGAAAGAAAATTACGCAGCAAATTGGAGAATTTCAGAAAACTTAACGACTATTTTAACTTCGCGCGTTTGACAGTTCACGCGTGTGCAATGAAATTGAAATTAGAAGGCAGCTGTTTTTTTTGTAACAAAAGAATTGTCTATGGATTGTTTAAATTTTAGATATTTTAAATAGGTACCTATGTTAGGTACCAGATTTGATTGATTGTTCTTATAATATATAAAAATGAATATTTGTAATATGTGAAAAATGAAAATTTTAATAAAAAAGTTGTAATAGCTGGCACGCGAGTTGTTCGAAAACTGAATGTACTGGGACTGAATATATGGAACGCGGGAGAGGGGTTGGCGGGACGGGGGAGCGGAGAGGGTAGGTGGAAGGGGAACGCGGGAGGGAAAGATATTGAGAAGGGAGTGGAATATGTATTATTTCGTTCATAACGATATCGGGAAGGGAGTGGAATATGTATTATTTCGTTCATAAAGATATCGGGAAGGGAGTGGAATATGTATTATTTCGTTCATATAGATATCGGGAAGGTAGTGGAGTATGTATTATTTCGTTCATAAAGATATCGAGAAGGGAGTGCAATATGTATTATTTCGTTCATAAAGATATCGAGGAGGGGGTGGAATATGTATTATTTCGTTCACGGAGACTGGTTAGACACGGAGTTAGTAATGTTTAAAAAGGAAGCATTTAAAATACATAAGCTTAACCGGCTATTAGTAATTTAGCCGAGGGGACAAAATCACAGGATTTCCACCCAGGCATCGGGAGTTCAATCTAAAGCTAGCCGAGTCCTCCATCACTCCACAAAGGATATTTTCTATTTTGTCCTAAATCCTGTGTTTTCAACGTGTACCGTGTTGGCACCTTGCCGGGCCCCCTGCGAGTTTTCTTATGGAAAATTTGATATATAAATTTCCGAAATTAAATGGAAAATATACCAACTATGAATAGCGAATAGCGCATTTGACAGTTATAAAGATGATGGCGAAATACTTTGTACTTCGTAGTCATAACTCTCCATTATAATAAATAATTAAATAAATGCTCGCAATAGGTAGAAAACCCGGTTAACTCATCCGATAAATATGGTTCCATGACAGTTGATCCGCCGACAATTGGGCGGCGTACTTATACACAATGTGCAGTCGGTTTAGGGAAAATACGGTATACCTAATTACACAAAATATAACTAGACCCCGAAGTGATGTGCAGAGAGGATGTGCCGCCGAATAATAGGTATAAAACATGTTTTCATTCAAATGCATCAAGGAAAAATCTACTTGTCTGTATGTATACTGTGCATACCAGCGCACAAGTACAAACAAATCGACACTATATAAATTCGTTTGATATTCATACCAACTTATATTTTTAAAGTCGATTTTAAGTTTGAAATTGGCAAATAACGCACAAAAAATCAAAATTTTGTAGTAAATATCATTTCGGGGGAACAATTCTCGGATCACCAATAAATATGTAGCCACTATTCTTGGTTTCGAGTAGGTTCCGAAAGTAAACTCGGACTTTAAAAATAAATAAAATTATGAAAATGAAATGATTCATATATTATACATCTAATTATTACTCTAAAATCAAATACTCGTATGTAGTGTCCGACCGAACTTTCGGTTTTGGTTTCGGTTTCGGCCTAGTTTCGGCCAAAAAACGAGTTTCGGCTTGGTTTCGGTTTCGGCCGCCATCGATCCGAAAATACGGCCGAAACCGAAACTAAATTTGGGAGTTTTCGTTCTGCGATCGGACATGTTCGATGCACTGAACTGCGAGCCACGAAGTGTCATTTTGCTGCGACCGCGCTCATAGTCGTGTCAGGAGTTGATTCACTTGTTTGTGTTAGCTCCGCGAACTTGGCGTTTGTTTGGTTTAGATATTTTTTGTGAAATTGGAGGTGTTTATACTTAACATTAAGGGTAAGTCTTACTTCGCTATTGAAATGATTTAGTTCATGATAGGCCCTGAGAAAAATAATTTTCCTGAGGGCCTATGTCATCTTTGGGGATCTGTGTGGAGGATTTTTTTAGGGAAAGGAAGGAGAGGAGAGTTCTGTGAAGGAAAAGGGGTGGGTAGGAATCTGGGGTTCAGTGTGTCCAGGTCATCCACCTTCAAGACCTAGACAAACCTCATCCAATGAACCCGGGCACCCCTGCTAAATCACCAAACGTAGCGAACCACTTAGGGTGACCTATGGCAGAGGTGTTGGTTATCCAATAAAGTTTCCTGGGGCGGCGGTACCTATTCCCGCCTCCCAAATTATATTGTTCTTTAAATGAAAGAGTATTTTTTTTTAGTGTACATAAGTACTTTTGTTTTCTTCCTTTTGTTTTATGTTATTTGTTAATAATGTTTAAATAGGTAATACGTACTATTTCTTTTTTTAATATTATTTACGAAGCGATTTACGATTACGATTTCAAAATGCATAAATAATGTATTTGAAATAAGGAGTAATAATTATGTTATGTTTATTTTTAGTTCAAATATCAGTGACTGAATGATTAATATATGTACTTTTGAATGTAGCTATAACTTTGTGGTTATCCATTATAGATAAATTAAACAATTTAACTTTGTTTGAACCACTTTTATATTTGAGTAAATCCGATCGGTTTCAGAACGAACGTTCCTTCTTCAGGGCAAATGTATACTGATTTGACAGTTTTGAAATATGGATGGGAACAATGTATTATTATGGTAGGGGTGGAGCTGTTGCTAGGTATTAATGAAGAATGGGTGGGTTGATAATAGATTCATTATTTTTATGGAATTTTTTTATTTCCAAGGCTTCTAAGTTATCTAAACGTTTTCCTTTATGATTAATATGAAGATTATTTATCCCCGTATTTTTTTCAAAACTATGGTTATTTTCAATGATATGGTTAGCGAACTCTGAAAAATTATTATTATTATGACACCTTAAATGTTCTTTGATTCTAATTTCAAAATTATGAGTTGTTTTTCCAATATAAATGAGGGACAATCATTACATTTGAGTTTATATATTCCGGAATTAGTCAATTTATGGTCTTTATCTTTAGCATTTCTAAATTAATATATGATTTAAAAATAAAGGCTGATTGATTAAGATTGACAATTTTTTCCACGAAAACATGACCTTGTATGGAAGTTTCGGTTTCGACCGTAAAAGCTAGTTTCGGTCGGACACTACTCGAATGTTTATATTTTGTAGTATTATTTTAAATTTCCAATAAAAAAAGCTTACCCTTTTCACCGCTTCTCCAAAGCTGTCACGGGACTGTTGTTAAATTTAATTGTTTTTTAATTGTCCCCTGACAGAAACCATGCTTTACGTCTGATCTCGCACCAAGCTCGTCAAATGATGAAAGTGCAGTCGTGCATTGCAACAATATTATTGTGATGTCGTCTTATGTTTCAAGTAAGCTTTTTAATTATTTAAGGTACACCTTAATAATAATTTAATTATTTGTATTGCGCCGTTTTCTAGACAAAATCATCACAAGGGTCATTGCCATCAAACATAATAAATTGGATTTATTTCAATATCTACAGCTATTTTGATCGAGGTTAGTTCAAAGTTCGATGAAACTCGGGTGTCCAGAAGTTGGAATTATAATAACCAAACTATTGCTATAATGTCCCTCGAATACTGATAATACCTAAACAAAAGTGAAGTTTTATATTCCCTTAATTTCTCCTCCAAGACTGGACCGATTTTAAAGATATTTTGACCAACCGTATTAGAAGATGTATCATGCCTGCACGTTTAGCTTTTTCAAAATACATTGTCAAAATTTGTGTACTAAAGGTGACCAACTCAAAAGAATTCATAATCTAATCTTTCATAAATGTAATATAATTATTTAAAACATGTTTTTCGACTACCACACTAGGTCTAGGCACATGCCCGTATTATGGTAGTGATTAGGGAATGCAAATCTCGCGAGATTGGGGCTCAAGCGAGATCCCGCGAGATTATGAATAACAATACTGCGAGATCTCGCCAATTTCGAGATCTCGCGAGATTGGCATTTTGTGTGTTTTTTTTTGCAAATAATCACAATATTTGAATAAATTAGGAAAATAATAATAAAAATTTTAAGTATTATAAGATAAACATTTATTTTCACGAATTTTTCAATAGACTTTTATGCATCAAATCTTGTTTGACGAATTTATCTATAATTGTTTAATAAACTTCTAAGTAGTAAACTTTGACGTGCGTATCTATCAAATAACTAATGAAAGAAACAACCAGTCTCCTCTTCTAATATCAAACAAAAATCTTTTAGTAATAAAACAGTTCTTTTATAACAAACAAAACAATGAGAAGTCAAAAAAATGAAACTTATTATTTAAGTTGAGTTGACTATTAAACTGAGATATTGTTATCAATTAAATAAAACTATATCTACTCAGTAGATCCATTAGATATTACAGATTAATTAACAAAATATACCAATTAGTCAGACTATTAAAAATTACAGAATAATTAACAAAATGTACCAATCAGAAAACGACCTTTAATTTAATATTTTGTAAAATATACGTGTATATAATGTAAACTCATATTTTCTATATTACAATAAAAATTTAAAAAAAAAGAAAGATTTGTTCAGTTGAAATCACAAGCCATTATCACGGATTATTTTAAAATAGCTCCTTAAGAAGCACAAAATGTTCAAAGAATCGTCTGCTAAACGGCTTCTTATTTTGTTGGCCAGATAACCAGCCGTTTCGGATTCAACGTAAGTTGGAACCACAGATCTCAGGAGGCCCTGAGGAAAATAATTTCCATCAGGGCCTATGTCATCTTTGGGGGTGCTGTGTGGAGGGTTTTTTAAGGAAGGGAAGGAGAGGAGAGTTCTGGGAAGGAAAAGGGTTTAAGGGTGGGTAGGAATCTAGGGTTCAGTATGTCCTGGTCATCCGCCTCCAAGACCTAGACAAACCTCACCCCATGAACCCGGGCAACCCAAAAAAAAATCACCAAACGTAGCAAACCACTTGGGGTGACCTATGGCAGAGGTGTTGGTTATCCAATAAAGGTTCCCGGGGCGGCGATACCCATTCCCGCCTCCCAAATTGAAATTACATTTATAGAATTATATACCATTGTATGGTATATAATTCTTTAAATGTAATAATTGTTATGTGTTGTGATATCTATATCAAAATAAAAACATATTTGCACTAGTGTCAAAATCCAGAGATGAAATAGGGGATTTGTACTGATAAAACGCTGCACGCAGACGGTTTTATATTTGTTGTTTAAGAATGCCGGAAAAACTAAGAGAATAATCTTTAAATTGTTATTCGTAGAAGAAAAATTAAGGAAATGGATGAAATTTTATGTTCATGAAATCAGTACGTAGATATTGTAGGTAACTTTCGATATTTCCAACGATAGATGGGGCGCTTTCATGGTTCTTAGTCTACATAAAATCTTCAAAAAGAACACATTGTTACAAACTCACAAAAATTATTTCAATTCAACAAAAATTTCCACAGTCAATAAGTATAACCGACCAACATCACTTATTCTTGGTGGAAAATTCCCAAAATTCCTTAAATTTAAAACTACCAAGTGCTTCTCGACACCATTACTCTTATCAATGAATAAAAATGTGTACGCCCCCCCCCCCTTATAAAATCAAACCTCAAAAAATTTATTAATTAAGGCTAATGTATTAATCACAAATCAAATTGAATTTTTTAATTTAAATTTAAATCCCATCACTAATTACAAGTTTTATTTTTAAAGAACGAATTTTACGTAACTTATGATTGTATGTTCTTCTATTAGTAGTAATTGAGTAGGTATTGAATATAGTTCGTACCTTCCTTTAAAAAAAAGACAAACATTCCCTGGTTACGAATAACCCGACAATATTTTAAAATCTCGTACTACTACCACAGTAAGCGGAAAATGTGGCTTGTGTCGTGAGGGAGGACTTAGCATAATGTTTGGTCTCCCCAGATATTGCAGCGCTTCCCAGATGTTCACGGAGGGGCGAGTTCCCGGCTATGCAGCCCTTGGTGGCAGGAATGAGGGAAAGAATATGCAGCTCTGGTAATATCCTAGTCATGGAAGCCCGCCTCAGTCCATCATCCAGCATTGATGCACACTGGAGAAAAATACTGGCTCCTAATGTGGTCAGATAATTCTAAAAGCCATTAATTATTACTATCTTCTTATTTTATTATATCTTATCACCTTTGTTTCATGTATATTACAAATATTTTGTATATTATGTATTATAACCCTTATGGAATGTGTGGGATTGCACTATTCTCCCCACATACCGGAATAAACATTTATTTATTTATTTAGCCAGCCGAGGAATCGAACACGGAACGCGTTGATGGGACCCAAACGCGATAGCAACTCAGCCACTGACCGGTCACCTATTAGTAGTATTTTTTTTTTGTTTGGAAATATTATGTCGGCTTTTGAAATACTGTAATTAAAATGTATTGTGTTATTTGTATGCACTTATTGTTACATTTTATTATTACGTACCTACTATTACAATGTTGTCAGCTCTTCTATTGCTAATATCTATGTTTGAACCAACTCTATGTAGGCACCTACCAATCTTAAAATAATCCATCATCTGCTCGTTCACAGATGGCGGTAAATTAAAAAAAGGATTGCAAATAATATTGGATTGAATCACCAGTACCTACTACATTGTATTTGTATACCTTTCTACAAAGAATTTGGTTTTTGTGCGAACAAAACTATTTTGAAGTGAAAACTTCTTTATCACCGTTGTGATTTGAAACTCGATGAATCGAAAAATAGCGACAGTAAAAAGAGACAAACATATACATTTATAGGATTTAGCCTGCGAGAGAATGAGATAGTTATAATCGGTCTTCTTTGTGCGGTGCTTCGTAGCCTCTCCACACTTGTCTACTTTAGTTTTCTGAAGGTTTCACTTCTACCACGTGTGAATTGCACACGCTGATTTTTATTTTATTTATATTCGTATTGCGTCTTTCGATCGTCCAGTTGATTAGTCAGACATCTCCAAATACGTTTAGTAAGTTTTTTATTTTTTTTATTAATTTTCAACGCCCTGATGGGCTTTTACATGACAACTTCATAAAACAGAGACAGTTTTTTTAATAAAAAAGATAAACTATAAAAATATAACTAGTAAACATCATATGAAAGGTTGGTATACAGATAAATTTAAGGAATGATAGTGCATTACAATAAAAGAGAAAGTTTCTAAGTTATAAATGGCATAGAAATAAACTAGTAAGTAGGTATGTTAGTAATTACAAAATTTACAGGTGACTGATTAAATGTCATGAATAATACATGACAAAATGCAAGATACATAAAATGAAAACGTTAACAAGTTTTTACATTGTAGATTAATATAGAAATACACAAATATATGCAATAGACCCTACGTGATGCTCCTTAGATATCAAAATATTCTACATAAAAATATTGTTCAGATATTTCTTGAATAACGGTAAACTTGTATTAAATACATCGATATTTGAGGTGAATTTGTTACCTAGTGTGTGTAGTCGAGAAATTGATGCATGTGTGTGGTAGTTGGTTAGAGTATTATTGTTGCAGAATAATATGTTTTGCCTTGTCGCTCGAGTTGGTACCTTAAAGACAATGAGATGCAGGAGTTCGCAACAATCTAATTCGGAGTGAATAATTTTAAACAAAAAAGTTAGGTCGTTTATTTTTCTTCTCTTTTCTAAGGCATGCAATTTAAGTGTATTTAGTAAAGATGTGTTGAATAGGTATGTGTAACTTGAAGTTAATAAATCTTAAAAATTTGTGCTGCACTCTTTCGATATTTCTTATATGAATTCGATAATATGGGGACCAAACTATGGAAATGTATTCCAGCAAGCTGCGTACGAGCGACAAATATACGATTTTTATAACTTCCAACGAATCGAAGTCTTTAATTGTTCTGATTATAAATCCTAGTGTTTTCATGCCTTTGTTAGTTATTTGTTGTATGTGATTTATAAAACTTAATTGCGAATCAAACACAACTGCAAGCTCCCTAATTTCTTTGACTTTTTCTAAGATTTTATTATCTATTGTGTATTTGAAAGATAGTGGGGCCTTTGTTCGACAATATTTTAGTGTCTTACATCTATCGATATTGAGGAATAAGTTGTTTGCGACACACCAATTTTGTAATTTGATGATGTTTGACTGTAGATAATGCGGAAAGTAATATTCGAATGATCACAATAAATCAAATATTATTTACACGTTTTTTGTTTTACATATTAAATAGGCTACAATAAACACCGTAAGGCATAACGGTCCGGTACATTAGTATGACATTTTGAAATATTCTACTAGTGACTTAAAAACATCGAAATTTTGTTTAGTTCTATATAAGTTTTTCTGCATTTTAATTAATGATTGATTTGGCGGTGTTTATGCGTAATGCGAGTATTGTACCAGATAGAGGGCACACTTTTTTACGAGTATATAGCAAACATAACTCAAAAATCGATTTTTCGGAAATGTCGGAAATGGACGATCGATTTACAGGCACAAACAGAAAATTCATCTTAAAGTTTTTGATTGAATAACTTCCAAACAGGGTTTTTCCTAAAATAATTAAATCGCCGTCTACGAACGAGGAGATTATGGATTATTTTAAGTTATTTCGGCTATACTTATTTTCTTACTGTTATTTTTTTCTATTTTGTGTCTATTATTATCTGAGTTCATTTTATTATGTATCTACAGTTTTTTTACATTTTTAAATTAAGTCCCGTTAAACTGATTGATATCAGTTTATCAACGGGTTCTTTTGACATTTACTTTTTTTTTAAATTGAGACAGGTACATAAAATATACACAGTAAGTATATATAAATGCATAAAAAATATTTTGGAAAAAAAAATATTAACAAAATTTATAAGAAATACTGAACAGAGAAATGAAAGAAATAAAAAGAAAAAATGACAATGGAAAAAATATTAAAAAGAAAAGCGGAAAAACAGAGATTAGTACAAAATATTCTTTCACTTAACTATTTTTTCAGCGTACATTTCCTTTTGAAACTCAATTCTCAGCTTTTTATTGCGTTTTGTAAAGGCCCTACTCCCCAATTCAAAGTATTCAAACACGAGAGATGTTTTCTCTATTGTGCTGGGTAGTTTGTTACAAATAATTCACTTTTTTATAATTGAATCGTTGAGTTCCAATATCCTCCCAAATGAATTTTAATTGACAATTTGGTGAATGCCATCTTTTGAGATGTCTAACTAGGTATGTGATTGTGATTCAATCATTATTATTTACAAAATCCTCCTACTTTCTTTATAAGGCGTGTATATATATCGACCTCAGTTCCAACCAATCAGAAGTCTGTATTTCAACCAATTCAAAATGGACACCAGTCTCTTTACGTACTACATTAACTAATGCAAACAAGGGCGGATTTAGGGGGGGGGGGGGGGGCACGGGGGCACGCGCCCCCTTCAGATGATATTTTTGTGTACTGTGGAGATTCCATCACAGTACATACTTAGAAGCTAAAACTGTAAACATTTAATTTTTCTATTGTTTTGACACTTTCATAAACCTTCCTATACATACTTGAACTTGTAGAAGTACGATACTTCAAGTTTATTTCTAACAGTAATTGTTGATTTTTTACCCGTCCGCCCCTTTTGCCCAGAAAAAAAATCCTAATTGATTTTTTGCCCGTCCGCCCCTTGTGCCCCCCCTCCGGAAAAAAATCCAAATAGTAATTGTTGATATTTTTGCCCCCTGCCTCTTGTGCCCCCCCGAGAAAAAAATCCTAACAGTAATTGTTTATTTTTTTGTCCGTTCGCCCCTTGTGCCCCCCCCCCCAGAAAAAAATCCTGGATCTGCCCTTGAATGCGAAAACCAGAAACCCTGAGAATAATTTAGAAAGACAAAAAAAAATACTGTAAACATTTAAAAAATTTTGCCCGAATATCATTGAAGTTTTCAATGGCGTCCCATTTTGGTTAAATATTTTTGACCAAAATACATTTTTATTAAATCATGTTTGCAATATTTTTTCTAGTTAAAGTGAGAGATGTCAACAATTAGTTTAAACGAGTATGGCATCAACATAACATAACATAACAGTTAGAAAAACTTAGTTTCTAAAAAAAATCGGTGATGTCTCCAAAAATCTTCCGGAAATTGCAATAAAATTCCCATTTAGTTAATGTGAAACCAGAGTAAATTACATTGGTCTGATAATATAAAGCATTTCAAGTTTTTTAAAACAATCTGTTACCGTATATAAATATACCGATTAATATTTATTATCCTAACTACTGTTAAATTTTTGCAAAGAAATACTAAAAAATGTGTTTTCTAAAACCCTCCGTATTTAAGCCGCCGCTACCCGAATTTCTACCGATTTCTTATATACTTACCTCCCTTAAACATTTGAAGTTCTTAAGCTCTTAAAAAATATATGTTGTTTTGGAAGATAATATGTATACATTCCCTATGCCGAAACTTAAATTACAGGAAATTCCCTCATAGAAAAAAATCGCACAATATGCTCCAAAAAATTATTATATTCACATTTGTTTCACTTATTTTACAAGTATGAAAAAATTCACTTGTTTCTTTAAATGCTGTTTTAGAAAGCCCCCAAGAGATTTTTGCTCTATTTTAAACGAATCGTGTTTTATTAAACATTTAAAAAATTCTATTAAATTATCGCTTCAATTTTATCGTTTTAAATATTAGCGCGCTCTCTCCAACGTTCGTAATTACAATTCTCTCCATCTTCTTCTTTTTGAGCGGGGATACGGCACCTTAACTCGATGAGTTCCAAAACCCTCCGTGATTGAAATTAATTCCAAAAACTTTCGTAACAAAAATTAAATCACGTTTTTTAAATATATATTAAACATTTGAATAGAAACTAACAATTGATTCAGGTTATCAAAAAAAACGTGCTAAAGTGTTAAGAGGGTATTACCAGAGAAAACCAGAAATATGTCATTTTTAAATCACATTTTAGACGTATTGCCTCTTTTGCACAAAAAATTATAAATGTATGTCGAAAGATTGATCTTTTATCTAGCATTCGCATGTTTTAAATTTTGAGAAAAAATATTTATTTTTAGTGTAATAAGGTTATACCATAGGTCGTTGGCAGATTTGTCAAATTTTCAAAAAAGATTTTGTATTATACCACACCCATTTCAAATCATAATCATGCAGTAATATAAATCAATACATTATCTGGGTAAAAAATGTTTTAAAATTTTAATTTTATTTTAAATAAAATCATTAAAAAATATGTACCTTCATATATGTTTCTTGACGAAAATTGGTCCATTTGTGTATTTATTTGCGCACTTACAAACTAATATATTTCAGATTTTTTTAACATTCTTATTTAACTTAGACATTATTGAAAAATAATAAACACTTATAATCAAAAAATAATTACAAAAAGTATATTATTAATGGTTTTATCATCACGCCTTTCAGCATTTTTGGATGTAGGTGTAAATTAAAGCATATTTGAATGAAATAAAATCGATATTGAGTTTTAATTTTAAAAACCTGGTACGTAGAATAATAAATAACTGGAATCATGAGAACTCATCAATCAGCCTTTCTTGATTTACTCGAAAGTAAGAAAAACCATTAGGGAGGGTGTTGAAACTCAACGACTCAATTATCAATTATTAAGTATGTTTTTAAATAATAAAAAAATATTAAAAATGCATTTCTACGGTAAGATAGGTATAGCACGTTTGGTGGAAATGTCGATGATAAGAATTGAAAACAAATCTGTTAACTCAGCAACTCCAGATAGGAAATGTTCCACGGAAAATGCAGCAGTGTAGGTAATCCTATGTTTTTGCAATAAAAAATACTCTTTTATATTCGTTTTATTATAATATATTAAAAAATACATGTTTTTAGGTACCCAACCCGTGCGTGAATATCATGAACGAGTTTTATCTAACGACTAAACAAAATACCTGCTTTATCACATTCTGATATGAATATCTTTATACTTTCATTGTAATAAATCATGCGTTATCTGCTCAAGTTTTGTTGTTTATAGTCAGTGATTTTCTTTGGGCATTTTATTTTTTTTTTCTTTAGTTCACAACATTCGTTTTATGCATAAGATATTAAAGGTATTAATTTTATACTTACACTAGATATAAGATGTAAAAACATATAGCCTAATAAAAATGCGCGTTTACGGAAAATGCATTTGTGTTTGACGTTCCGGAAAGTGAAAAATCCGCCAGTGTTTTTAGCGTATATCTATTTCTTATTTATTCCCTGTCAATATCGGTTCGGCTGTCAACACTGAAACCGTGCTCAGTATATCGAACAATATTGTAAAGTAATCAATTTCTCTGTGCTTAACCTCCCAGAATCTCCATCAACCGATGGAATTTTCGTGTGTCTGTTTTTCGATTCGGCCATTCGTTTTAATTAATATTATACCTCCAAATTAGTGACCGACCGAAGGTTCAGTTTCTGTTCCGGCAAGTTTCGGCATCAGTTTCGGTTTCGGCCGCACCGAAACTCTGCGTTCGTGAATTATCGCGCGTCGTTCAGCTGACTTCGGGTGAGTTCGGGTTCGTTTGTCACCCGCCATCATCAGCCGAGTTCATTTAACACGTGTAATAAGAATGTTGTGATTGTAAACGCAATTAAAATTAAAATACTAATATAAGTGTTGATTATGTACAGATTTTTATTCCAAGAAGTACTTACCACTTACGTACTTACTTTATAATTTTTTAGTTTTTTTTTATAGCAGTAATATTAAAAAAGTATTGTTTTTTCACATACTTCAATTATTGTTTTTTTTTTATTACATTTAACACATGGTAATTGTCTGTATAAGTGTAAAAAATAAGCCAAATTTCAGTAAACAAAAGATTTTTAAAATGTCTGAAAAGGTTTCGGTTTCGGTTTCGGTCGGACACTACTCCAAATATTAATACGCAAAGATATCAACTGCTTACTGCGATTTAGACTATGAATCCAACTAGATTTCACCGTTTATCGTATGTTTCTAGGTTTTAAGAAAAAAAATGCTAAATAATCATTTAAATTTATGATTAATTTCAATTTATACAAATCACCATCATAAATTTGGGTAGCTATCGCTCGAGTGGTTAAAATAAGATAAATAAATAAAATAAATGTTCCAAAGAATAAGAAAAAAGTAAAAGAAGAAGTAGATATGCAAATATTTTTATTTATTTCTTAAAAAATAATAGTTCTTATTTTCTGACACTATTTTTAATAAAATTTGTTTGCGCAGTGTCCAAAAACTGTTCAAGTGGCCTTTTTCCCACATTATTCCATAACAATAATGAATATAATGATTTTATATTATAGGAACCGCTACCAGAGTTGAAACGAACACGGTTTTCACACAGATGCATTGCCTGCGTACAGGATGTTTCAAAAAATATGTTGGACTTCAGAAATATAAAGAAAATTGAAGTGCAAATTATACAGATCATTTTTTAAATCAGATTGAAACGATCATTCTAAAAATTTTAAATAAGCGATTTTTTTTTTGAATTTTCTAATTTGATCGTAGGAACTTACTGTTCCTTTCTCACTAACAATAATCTCTTTAAGTAGGTATAAGCAAGACAACGTGCTGTTTCTCATTGACGTTAGTCAAGGAAATCAAACCCGAGTGTTGTTTGGATCAACTCTAATTGCATGACCTACAGCATTCACATTACAACCCTCCAACTTCCGTCCAATAATAAAATTGTCCCTAATCTATGAGTAATTTGGCTAGTCCCGTTTCACAGTTCATACTCTGGACAGGGGAATAACTGAGGAATTATAGAGACTCTCCCACAGGTCCATGCGCTCCTGGTTGGGGAACTTGTTCATGGTCAACTCTTCCCCGATCTCCATCAGGATCATGTGGTGACACGTGACAGGGAGCCATTCCGTGCTGATGAGACTGCATTGCTCAGGGGTGGGGTGCCTGCAAATAAATAATTGATCGTTAATTTAAATGTAAATACTTTTTTTAAATCAATCCGGAATAAATAAAAGTTTTTGATATAATTTTTAATTTTCGGCCTGGTTGGGCCAGCTAATGCCCAATTTCAAAGTTTTTTTTGTGACTGAGGATTGAACCTTCCTCCCAAGAGACTTGACTAAAATGAGTGGACACCACTAACACTAAAAATAAATTCTAATTGATTGGTACCGAGATTTATTTCATATATTAACTGCTGTAAATGTTTAAGTATAATGTCACCCATTGGAAGTTGGGAAGTGGGTAAATTTCCACTTTCAAGAATTGCATTAATGATTAAAAAATCGAAATTCAATCGATGAATTTAAAAAAAAACACAGAATGACTGACACTCCGACCAAATATTCAACATGTTTCACATGGTTCGTTGCCAACTCAGAATGAAACCAACTCAGAAACACCTCAGAAAAGTCATTAAAAGCTATGAATTTTTTTTTAAATGGCCGGTAACAATAACCTAACTAAACCTATTTAATCAATTTTTTTATCATCACTCTTAATGACCTTTCTGAGGTGCTTCTGAGTAGGTTTCATTCTGAGTTGTTCGGTCACCGTTTCACATAGGTACTGTTGAGGGAGTATCTCATCATCCTCCTCATAGATTATCCATTCGATAACGTACATTTTAGTATATGAACCTATGAATAGTGGCTATGACCCGTTGAGAGTATTTATTTGTTTATTTATTAATTAATATCAGGAGGATGATGAAATACCCCCTAAAAGTAAGATAAAATGAATATACCTAGTAGTAGTTGTGTAAGATATAATTAGTAATTTGTAAACTTAATTATAATAAATAAACAAAAAAATAGAAGTACTAGATATACATACGCTAAAGATATACTTGGTCGAAGCTAAATATATAAATTATTCTCTCACCAGAGCAATGCTGAGAGAATCTTTTCATTGAAAAATTCGTATTTAATCCAAGAAATCGTATCTAATCAGTCTTTAGTGGGGCGATAGCTCACGTGCTCAAAACACCTACTAGAACATTAAATAGACCAGTTAGACAAGCGTTAAGAAACTTTGTTTTACATACAGAAAGAACCTTTGTTTTACATCATCATTACATAGTATAAAATGAAGTCGATCAAAATGTATGTGCGCGTTAATCTTTTAAACTACGCAACGGATTTTCATACGGTTTTCACCGATAGATAGAGTGATTGAAGAGGAATGTTTATATGTATAATACATGTAAAATATATTAGAGAAAAGCTGAGAAATTCAAAGAAAACACATTTTGTGCGATTTAAAACGGCTGGCGGGCCGTACTATAGTCACTTTTGAAATTTGTTCCACTGAAGAAATTGGAAAATAGATGTCCTAGAGTAAGTAGATATTTGATTTTCCCTTTTCAAATATCCAGTGTTGCATTGCAAGCATTATATAATTAGTAGTGATAGTAATAATAATGGTGGCGATCGCCCGCGTCTATCGGTGTTCGGTGTTCTCCAGCCAGTAAAATAAAACACGCTTAACAGCGCGACGCTATAAAAAGCAATCATCAATGCTTATGTTGTAAAAAATTGTTAGTATTTGAGGGAATTTATCTATGAATCTATTTAAGTTAATTTATCTGTTTAGCTACTTTGGCAAGGTTGATTTCAAATAAATAAGATCGGCATCTATCGGTGTTCGGTGTTCTCCAGTAAAATAAAACACGCTTTACAGCGCGACGCTATAAAAAGTAATTATCAGTGCGAAGTATAAAATGAAGTCGCTCAAAATGTATGTGCGCATAGATCTTTTAAACTACGCAACGGATATTCATGCGGTTTTCACCAATAGATAGAGTGATTCAAGAGGAAGGTTTATATGTATAACACATGCTTATTATAGTAGTAAAAAGCCGAGAAATTCAAATATTCAATTCAGGCAGCGGGCAGCGGGCAGCTGGCAAGCGGGTGGTGTGGATTTTATGAAGGTTCGATAATGGCGTTGTGTTTCGTTAGCCACAGCAACGTGTGGACGGGTCTGCCAGTTTATATATTTTGTTGTTATATAGACCTCACCTGTTTTTGTAATATATTTAGGTCAACAATTACAATTATTAATATTTTTCATTGTTCGTCTACGTCTAGGGTGATTAGATCCTCGAATATAAAGTAACTAAGGAGTAGATTTTAGTTTGTTGCTTCTGTCAATTGTGTTGTGTTTGTAATTTGGACAAAGATAAGTAAATTTATGTCTTTGGATAAAGACATAATTAATGCCAGGCAATAAAGGCGTTAATATTCTCATTCTCAATAAAAAACACGAGGGAAACAGAAAAAATATTAAACATACAAAACAAATATTTAGACTAAAGAGCAAAAAATGGCAATATTAGATAATTTTCATATCTTAAAAAAATAAAACTGTATTTCAAAAACTACGTTTAAAACGCCACTGAGGTGATTTTCTCGCAAAAACGGCGCTTTAGAAATGATCCAATAGTTATTAAAACATACGAGTATATTAATTATGTTTTAATTTAATTTTTTTATTTTTTTTATTATTAAGTTAAAAGAAACATAGTATTTCGCTTTCTTAACTTAAATACAGAGCATATATATATAGTACAGTAGTAAGAAGTAATATTTTTAATTTTGTTCCAACATTTTGAGTTAAAACAGTTTTTTTTTAAAGGTTTTTATGTTATTTTCCGTTTTTAGGCTATCTGGAAGGAGATTATATATATGAACTCCCTCGTGACCAATACTTCTCTTGCCACTTTCAGTCTTGACAGTATTTGTGTACAATTTATTGTTTTGTCTAGTATAATGTTCGTGTACTTGTGAGGTTTTTATAAATGTTGTGTTTGTGTGTATAAGTCCATTTTGTATTTTGTAGATTAAGATGAAGCCATAGTAAATAATGCAAAATCATACAAAATCATATGTTTTTGTTTTGAAAATTTGATGGCTTAGAAGTATTGTAGATGCTTCAATTAAATACTTCGTGTAGAACATACCTTGGCCCTTAAAAATATCGGTCATTTTTTTATAAATCTTTTAAAAAGCCTATAAAAAAATAAAGTATAAGGTCTAAAAAACACACTTTCAAGTCCAAACTCTCCTATTTATAAACCACTTTTCGGTTATGGTTTTATTGTATAATGTGGAAAATTCAGTTTATTTTATAATGATCGCAAAAAAAATTGATATTTACACCCAATCTTCACAAAATAAAATAAAATATGCATTTTCGCGTTGTTATTTTAAAATACGGCCGCTAGTCGACGAATTCGGTTTTTCAAAGTGAACCCTATGGCGTCCACCGAAGAACTACTGTTCACGCCACAGTCGCCAAACCTCAGTCACGCCCCGAACTTAGCGGGAGATGGACGCGTCACTCCGCGTCGCTTGATTTCGTGAAATAATTTTAAATTTCCGTTTTATTACAATAAACAATGCGTAAAACAGGAATTAATATTTTTTACAGGCCTTTATGAAATCAACCTGTAAAACAAAACTCTCAAATACCTTTTCCAACCTTTCCAAAAGCTTCTTCTCAAGTATTTTTAAACTCCTCCCATAAAGGGCGTGACTTCCGATTTCGATTTTTTCCTGAACTAGTGGATCGCCTTAAAAGACATATGTTATATTCGTACAATGTTCTTATTTTCAAAAGGTTCATTTCCTGGTATAGTTTTTTTGTGGGAGTGTCTGGGTTATAGTTGAAGAGTTTTTTAATAACTTTGTTCTGTATTATTTGTAAGTCGTTTAAGTACGTAATGTATGTTTCCCCATATTTCTATTAAATAATTTAGGTGGGACTGGATTAAGCTAAAGTATACGCTACTCAACGGTACATCATAATCTTTATCTTTATCTTTACTAAGTATAAAATGAAGTCGCTCACGCTGTATGTGCGCTTAGATCTTTTAAACTAGGCAACGGATTGTCATGCGGTTTTCACCAATAGATAGAGTGATTCATGAGGAAGGATTTCAGATATATAATGTACCAAGGTTTAGTGTAAAAAAGCGGCAGCGGGCAGTGGTAAGCGGGCAGCGGGCAACAGGATGACAAACGGGCGGTGTGGATTTGATTTAACAGATGGCGTTGGTTATAAAGGTTTCATTAGCCACAGCAACGTGTGGCCGGGTCTGCTAGTCTTATATATAAAAATCTAGTGTCACGGTGATTGTGGTCACACTCCTCCGAAACGGCTTGACCGATTTTTATGATTTTTTTAAATGTATATTTGGTAGGTATGAGAATAGGTTTTGATGTATATTTCATACCGCTAGGTGATTAGAGTGTCCCTACCCAGGGAAAAAATCAATTTTTTTGACAAATTTTTTTTTAGTATTTTTTTTTTATTTGGCATCAAAAAATACCTATAACCCCAAATTTTAACCCTCCTACCTCCACCCTCCCATTTTTAATCGCGATTTTAGTAATTTTCAATGAACAAATTTAACCGTCTTTCGTATTTCAAACAGAACGAAATTATTTATGTTGTTGATTGACAGATGGCGCTACCTCCGCCTCATCGAACTTTCATCCACACATGCGCAAGACATTCACGAACTGCGAGGCGTCATTTTGATATTTCATTCGGCCTCATGTTCTCGCGTGGGCAAACCATCGAGCTTATTTGTGTTGGCTAATTGCTCTTCGATTTATTTTTATTTTAGTTGGTGTTTTTTTGCTTTTATCGGCGGTCATCATCTACAGCGCTCCATTCCTCTTTCTGCCATATATTCAATCCCGACACACAATACATTCGTTATTTTTTATGTAACAACCAAAATATTCACTAGAAATAATTTATATGGCAGAACAACGTTTGTCGGGTCAGCTAGTCTTTTATAAAACTGTAAATGTAGGCTTCGGCACAGTGAAGTATCCAATGAGGCCAACTTAATAAATAAATCTTACATATCCCGCGGAATCCTGCGGAATTTGCGGAATTATAAGAGGCATTAAATTGAAGTAATACATTTGTTGTACTATTTTGTTTCAAGTAACTTTGATACTAGTATATTATAAAAAAATACATTGAAAGGTTAATGCTTCGTATAAACAGTATTAAAAAAAAACCGGGAACCGAACCACGAATTATAAGGAAGAAACGAAGCAACATTTTACTCAAATTTATGTCGTAACAATATATTTTTTAAATTATAGATTCGCAACCAGAGTTGGCGCAAACACACTACTCACACAGAATCATTGCTTGGATTCAATATGTAAAACTTTTTTTCGATTTCAGAAACGAAGATTCCCGTGATAATAAAAAAAAAATTAATCATAAAAAGAATAACAAAAATTTCGAAATAATTCTTCGAATATTCAAATTCAATTTCAAAATAGAAAAATTTCAAAATATTTTTCGAATATTCTAATTCAATGATCGTAGGAGCTCATTGTTATTTTTTCGCTAACATCAATCTCTATTCAATACAGTTTGCGGTTGCTTCGTTACTTTCCCATAATTCGTGGTTCGGCTTATATACGCAGCGTTGGTTTCAACCAAAGATCTAAGCTATAAATCTTAAATGAATCAAAAATATAAATCTGCTACCCTAAAAGAATACACTTTTCTATCGATTTCTATGAGTTTATTTATTGTACTGTTATTCGTGGTGGAATTCTATTGTATTAAAATTAGGTAGGTAGGTACACAATGTTAAGGTAGGTACATATGATTGTGTTATTACGTTACAACTGCTCTTTAAGGTAAATATGTCATGAATAAGAAATCGATTTATATGTTTTTATTTCAAAATTATGGTCGCCTAATACCTTACACTGCGCATTCATTTGAGATCCGAAGCGCGAGCCGAACCACGAATTATGGGAAAAGAACGAAGCAAACGAAAGAACGTTTAAAAGAAGTTTGCGATTTCTTCGATTCTTTCACATAATTCGTGGTTCGGCTCGGCAGTTCGGCTCGCGTGTGTATAAGAAGCTTTACAATATTTGTATTCTTATTCATTCGGCTGAATTCAGAATTAGGTCGCTGTGTGAAGGGCCGTTAACTATTGTACCTACCTACACGAACCTAATTAAATCGTGAGGCCCCCAAACTAGTTCAACTGGCGTCTATACACTCCTATAAAATTATGAGCGTGTGTGTAAATTTGACTTGCACTGAAAAATAACGGGAATAATACCGAGACATAATATGCTTCATCGACAGTAAAACCTTCTACTAACTTGACTTTCCTTTTTCCCTACCAGGAAATCAGTGTAGTGCGTGCGATTCTGCTCGTAGTGTGTGGTTTGCAGTTTGCTGCACGTCTGCACCGCTTTAGCGTATTACCAATGATTTATTAGTCACTAATAACCGTATTACCTACGCGTATTATGCGATAAGACCTTGGATTTACATTAGATACATACTCATTTGATACTTTTATTTCAGTCATATATCGTTCCGCACGTCATAGCTGAAATGGAATTTTTGTTGGGTTATTCAATCTTATCAATAAACACCTAGGCAGGCAGAAATGCTGATATTACACGTTTCAACCAAATTGATTTCCCTGCAGAAGTGAACTATTCAATTCACATTGCTGAAGATGTCTTCGAATCAGGTCGTGAGCTTGGGAATTACGCTAATTTGTAATAATAAAATCAACGAGTTAATTAAATGAAACCCTCCGCTTTAATATCTCACATGCTAGGGTACTTCTTGAAATATTCCAAAAATAGAGGTACATGTTCCTCTTTCGATTAAAAAATCATTTTGACTACGTTGACCAAGTGATCTTTCGCTTGACTGCGGCGTGCACGAATGAAGATTGTGTGAATCATTCAATATTTGTGTTTACACATGCATTTCTTATTCAACCGCGTTGAAAAAGCGGATAAAAAAGTTGAGCAAGCGCAATATTTTCAACGCGATTGAACGGTGACATTCAATGACATTGAATCATTCACGTTTATATTTACATTAATATCGCCAAACATGAAAAATGACAAAACGTTGTCAATGTACAATGTTTAAGGTTAAACGTCACGTACGTTATAATCTAGGCATTCACAGATGGCGCCAATTAAATTATTTTAGGTTTTGAATACTTTTTCCACGTTACGCTTTAAAATATGAAGGTAAATTAATTGTTTGCGCCCGTACATATTCAATATGAATATAAATAAATAGTTTTGTCCATAAACAAACCCAAATCTTTCAAGAAAGGCTGAAAAATTCAATTTTGTATCGGTGACTCAATCCAATATTGTATTTTTCAGCCTTTCTTGAAAGATTTGGGTTTGTTTATGGACAAAATAATTTATTTATATTCATATTACATATGTACGAGCGCAAACAATTAATTTACCTTAATATTTTAAAGCCTAACATGCAAAAAGTATTAAAAACCTAAAATAATTGAATTGGCGCCATCTGTGAATGCGTAGATTATGACATACGTGACGTTTAACCTTAAAGCAGGAAATCACCTACACGATTAGCGGTAGGCATTACCGACAAAAGAACAATGATTAGGTGATAATTCTGCGAAGGTGTGATTGTAACTTTCCCGACAATTGCGTTCACATCGGAAACAAAAACTAGTGATAATAATTCTTGTTCGATAAACTTGATACGTTTGTGTGTAAACAGGTACACTGTGATGGAAAAAGACTTTGGTTATCGGTATTGATAAAATCACTACGCTAAATCAGCATAACAGAAAAACGAGTTGGAATTTGGGAACTCATGTTAGAAGATTTAAACGTAGTAAAAAAATAACGTTTTCTTACCCGCTCTTGGCGAAATCTGTCCACATCTGCACCATCCGTTTTCTTATGAGAGTGTCCTTTTCTGAAGGCTTAATATGCTTAACAAATACGCAATCTCCTAAATATGTTGTGTCGTCTCCGTGGAAGGCTCCTTTGTCCTTTAGCTTGTATAAAACTTTGATGAAATTAATTGTACCATCGTAGGCGAATAAGTAAATATAATTTTCCATGTGATTATTTTTCAAGCGATTGATTAAGGATTCGTTGATTCCTGACAGGAAACACAGGTCCGAGAGGAAGGCATCGACGGCTTCCGTATCGTCTTTTTGATTGTATGTTTCCCTTAATCTGTCGTCGAAGTGAACTCTGTCCACGCGGAAACTAGAAGGCAAGTAATCGATGAAGTTTCTCTTCTTTAGCTTTTCAGTGTTTTGGCCATAGTGAATCTTGAATAAACCCCCTTCGTTTTCACAGAAACCCGTAATGGTGGGCACTTGGTTGAATTCACCATCGGTCAAGAGTTTTAAGGGATCTTCACTTAAGAATGGTTCCACTCCTGGAAATGTTTTCTCTACAACGGGGACAAACGGAAACATTTCACCATTTTGTATGTCTTCTTCGTCCAAGACAGTGAAAGCTAATCTCACAAGCTTCTCCGCGTCAACATTCTGTAAATCTTTGATCAATTGCTTTGGATCTTCAGTGGTGATTTCTAATTTTTTAACGAGATTGGCAACTAGCTTTTTAGGATTTCTCGATCTGGCCCATGGGTTTAGAGAGGAACCTGATTGCAATATGGCTTTGTGGAAGAGTCCGTCTGACATAGGGGATAGTATATGATACTCAACAGACGCAGCACCAGCGCTTATTCCAAATATGGTAACATTGTCCGGATCTCCATTGAAAGCGCGGATGTTTTTCTGCACCCACTTCAGGGCGAGGTTCTGGTCTCTAAGACCGGCATTGCCTATGGCTTCGGGGATGTCCATGCACAAGAAACCAATAGCCCCGAGGCGGTAATTAATTGTCACTAAGATGGTGTCTTTAGCTATGATAAAGTCCGGACTGAACCAGTCTCCGCTGCCTGTCCCATTGACAAAGCCTCCTCCATGGATGAAGAACATGACAGGCAGGAGCTTATCCTCGTCTCCCTCGAGGGGCAGACTCGGTGTGAAGACGTTCAGGAATAAGCAGTCTTCGGAGCCGAAGAAAATTCTGTTGACCATCTCAAACTGGGCGCATATTTGTCCCTCCTGGGTGGCGTCGTAGACTCCAGACCAGGGCTTCTTTGGCACTGGCGGCTGTAACAAATTAAGCAATTAATTAGCCAAAATTGGATTGTAACAGACATTCGGTACACAATCAAAATCAAAAGGTTGTTTTTCAACACTGGCCACATGTTTCGCAGGAATCGGGAGAGGGGAGACTTCAATTAACATAAATCACAGAAGGAATGGTAGATAGAGCCATGGACATGGTTAGAGTCTTTGTTAGATAAGATTATGATACACCCACTTTAAAGTGAACAAACAGTTGAGGTAAGCCGGAAAAAGTCAATGTCACGATAATGATTTCCTACTTGAAAGTTAATAATATTTGCTGGGTTTATTTTGTACTGAATACGAAGTCAGCGAGTCGGGAATGTAAACAACGCATTAAACATTCGCGGACTTGAGTTATTCTATTTACATGTAATTGGACTTGACACGTTTGTGCACTAGGTTATCATTCTATAAGCGTTGTACACGGTGTACGAAAACTCGTAGTATAAATGGAAAACTGGTGAGTCTATATCACATACAGAACCGATTTTTTTTTCGATCCGCACATTTTGATTTTTTTGTCAATTGTTTTTGGCAACGAAGGGTTAAAAAGGGCTTTTGGATCCAGATCTACGCTTCGACGCATATTAAAAGAATTCAGAGATGTTACTAAACCCCCAGCGATCGATTTATTTAAATTTATATAAATTGATCTAAAAACTCCTGTATTCGATTTACTCAAAAACGAAGGCTCAAATAAAAAAAAATTATATCACAAAATCGATATGTGATATAGATTCACCAGTTTTCCGCTGGTACTACGAATTTCAGGACATCGTGTACTATTATCCGAATGCCCTTCGTGTTTAATCATATACAAAAGAATTTGCATAATATCTAATAAGATATCGACTGTGGTTTTGCAAAACCCTTCAAGCCACAAAATGAAAACCCTGCAGCAGACGATAAAAACAATATTTTCGGAATTTTAAAATCAATGAACAATATTGAAGTTATTTGAAAGATATTATTTGTTTTTCAAATTTTTTATTTAAAATATTGACTTATGGGAGATTTGAATTATTTCATCTACTTTTTTTTGAAATAACCTAAAAAATTGTACGTTTAAATATAAATCTGTAATAAAAATGCCTTAATCAGCAAAATGTCTTTACCTTAAAGACTACTCCGAACAAAACCACTAAAAAGTTTCTATTCTGTAAAAATATCTATCTATCCAAAACACAGAAAATATCTTTCGCTCAAACTTGAAGTACCTACCTATATATTTGGTTTCACATCAGAAATTCCCATCGTTGAAGTGCAAGGTTCATAGAAAATACTTTTAATAAGGTTAGCTCACACGGGCCTTTTTCGAAAAAAACTCGTCGGTCGCTCTCGAAATTTCGAACGCGTGTCGTAGCGCGAAGTAAACATTGCCACTTGTATTGCAGTAATTCAAATCTCCCAGTGGATCATGGACTCCAAGCTACGTCTCGAATTTTTATCCAATCACCGCTCCACCCCTCGATAAGCTAACCTTGATTGAAATGTACCCATCTTTAACATAAATAAATAATACTAGCTTTAAATTAATCTTATTTGTTTCAGAACATTTTAACTATTTCCATATTTTTATTTGCTCCTTTTTAATTTACATTTACGTTGCGTTATTACAGAAGTACAAATGCGAATTGGACTAACTAATAAAATATTGTTTAATAACTTAACACTCGCGACTAGTGAAGTCTTCAGAGCAAATAAAACAATCCACCAAAGAACATCCGTGTAGGTTATTTTAATTGCTTCTCTAATTGGTAGAGTATTTTTGTCGTTAGGCTCTAATTATTGCTGAATGAGCAATTTAAATAAAAGCACGTATAGTCTGTCAAATAAGAGTAGAAAATATATAAAATGTAACTACAAAATTTGTAGGCTGGCAACACAAATGTACCTGTCAAATATTATTTTAAAGTGCAATGACACTGAAAATAACGTATTCTGTACCTATACACATTTAAAAAAACTTTTTTTTGTTCTTAAAAAAAAAATTAAATCGAAGAAGCACTGTTGCTAAGAGCGTTTAACTATCGTGATCGTGCAGGGGGGTTACAATGAGAAAGATTAATTATTCTCCGTACCAGCTTTTGAAAATTATAAATCAATATCGATTTTATTTCATTCCAAATTTGCTTTAATTTATACCTACATCCAAAAATGTTGAAAGGCGTGATGATAAAACTATTAAATTAATGTACTTTTTGTAATTATTTTTTTATTATAAGTATTTATCATTTTTCAATAATGTCTAAGTTAAATAAGAATGATAAAAAATCTGAAATACATTAGTTTGTAAGTGCACAAATAAATACACAAACGGACCAATTTTCGTCAAGAAACACATGTACGCATATATTTTTAATGATTTTATCTAAACTAAAATTAAAATTAACGAAGATAACGTATTGATTTATTTTACTGCATGATTATATGATTTGAAATGGGTGTGGTATAATACAAAATCTTTTTTGAAAATTTAACAAATCTGCCAACGACCTATGGTATAACCTTATTATACTAAAAATAAACATTTTTTCTCAAAATTTAAAACATGCGAATGCTAGATAAAAAAACAATCTTTCGAAATCCGTTTATAATTTTTTGTAGAAAAGAGTCAATACGTCTAAAATCTGATTTAAAAATGACCTACATATTTCTGGTTTTCTCCGGTAATACCCTTTTAATAATAGAAACAAATTACTAGTGAGCAGTTCACAAGCAGTAGTAGTCAAACCTTCAATAAACTAAAGTAGACAAGAGTGGGAAGGGTACGAAGCACCGCACAAAGAGACCGATTATTCTAAACCCTGTAGAAGTATGTGTTTGTCTCTTTTTAGTGTTGCTTTTTCGTTTCATCGTGTTTCAAATCACAATAATACTAAAGAAGTTTTCACTTCAAAAATGAAAACCATTCAATTAAGATTGTGGAGTGACGGTACTTTCACCAACTAGGGGATCAGAGGTGGGGAGAGACGCGGCACCGAGCTACACTCCGTGACGAACCTTGCGCCGATTTACCATAACATTATCTATCGTTATTTACTCAGTATTTTTTTTTGATGTTTAATAAATCTCAAGTGAGTACAGAAAGATTATTTAAATTTTGATATCCAAAAATTGTGCAATTGTGGTTTGGCGACTTTGACCCGAACGACTGCGGAATGTAATGTACATTATGATAAACTAAGTTTACTGAAGAGAACGTAAACAAGTTTAGTTTAATCCGCCAAGGTTCTGTATGCGGAAACCAGGAACTACCTTTTCAACTCAATTCAACTCCAAATAGGAAAACCATTCCATAAAATCATAAATATACATTATCGCAAGTGTTGGCAATGATAAATATTATCAACAAGTTTAGTCTAACTAATGAAAACTGAATCACACTTATCATCAGCTCTCGAAGCAAAAGGTGATGTCTGATTAAGATAATTGCCCTAAACTAATACAAACAATAAACACTGCTAAAGTCCACATAAATCATTCGTTCATCATATTATCAAAAATATAAGTGATATCAAAATATTTGTACTTTGCTATCAGAGAGAATTCTAAATACGTAAATAGCTCTTTCTCTTTGACATTGATATTTCCCTGATTACCGCTGTTTCTCACCATTCAAACACCTTTTACGAATATTCTCGTTCACACCTTATTAAATTAATAGGTACATTTGTTTGGGTCTCTGGGAATGGGAGGCATAGTACGTCATGTCCATTTATAAAAAAAATGCAGGAGAGCAAAGAGGCACACGATTTTTTTCTCGTTTTTTCTTGGCGCTGAATTATTTTTCTAGTATAGTTTAATTAACATTTGGGAGGCGGATATGGGTACCGCCGCCCCGGGGACTATTTATTGGATAACCAAAACCCATGCCTCTGGTCACCCTGAGTGGGTCGCTACGTTTGGTGACTTAACAGGGGTTTGCACAGGTCATAGCGGCGGATGCGTTTGCCCACCTGTTTGAGGGAGACTGTTTGAGGGAGGCCTTTTGACCTTTCCAGCCGGACTTTCAACCCATCGCCTAGCACCACCACAGGAGGGATGGATTGCCACTCTTGGATACATTGACCCCCAGATTCCTAACCACCCCTCGTACCTTTTTCCTTCCCAGAACTTCCTATCATTTCCTTCGTTAAAAGGATGACATAGGCCTTGAGGGAATCTATTTGGGTCCCTGTGTGTCCCGAGTCCCGATTAAACTTAACCGCCTGAATTATCAAATTGAATAAGTACTTCGATCACGTAATTCAATCGTTAATGTAGATATTCCATTATACTAGTAGGTGTCAGTATTTAACCTGCAATATAGTTAAAACCAGTATAAATAATTTATCTAACACTATCAGCACAAAAAATAAACACGTCAATTTTTTGTACATTTACTCTTTGGACTTGATAGTAAGGATGTGATGTCACACATTTGAGAATGTGTTGTCACTTTAATGAAATAATTATGTAGGTAATAGGAGGCATTCAATACGTTGAATTGAAAATAATGTTAAATTACCCTAGATCTACACAAAGAGTAAAACTAATTTGATGTAAGTAAAATTGGGAAACTATTAAATGTAAATAGAAAGCCTGGTGTTATCTTCTTCTAAACCTGTTTTATATCATACGTCTGACATTTGACATGAAACAGGTATAGGTATAACTATAATTGTTTGCTTTGATATTTACAATTCTGTTATTTCAACTTCTATTTTCTGTTCTTTGCTGTTTTACAGGCTCATTTACTTCATATACTTATTACAGTAAGCAAATCGTATGCATTTACTAATACCTCGTCTTCATCTAAAGTTACTTACATATATTTTTAATAAAAATGAATAAATATTTAGCATATATATTTCTTGGCATTCCAATATTGTATTGCATAGGATTTCATTTTGCTTTTGTTATTTACTATCATTTGATGTTTTACACGCTCATGGCTCTTTGTTACTTACGAGATTCTAATTTATCATGTTATAGTTTATGCCTTATACTATAAGTAATACTATGTAAAAACCAAAAGGCGTTGATGTTATAGATAAATAAATAATAATAATAATTAATCTTATCCTCACGAAGATAACATGTTGATAATATTGATTATATAGTGGTTTTTACAAAGTTATTTGTTTTCATTTAAATTAATTATAGTTTCTATTAAAGATAGATGAGGACACGTTAGTTGATGACATATATAGCACAATGTTATTCATCAGCTTTTGATGTTTCGAGACAAATTACTTGAAATGTTATTTTGTTAAAAGTTGACATGCAGTTTTTTGCCAAATTTTGCCAAAAAAAATCAAATTGAAAACAAAGGTTGTTTGACCGGTTATTTCTAAATTAATGTGGTTGATATCTATTTTATTATATATTATTTTACAGCACGTGATGTTCTTTTTATACTGTACATCTCTTAGAAAGATGTAAGTTTACATTCTGCGTTCGAGATGAAATATAATAATTTACATAAGTATGTAAGTATTTAATATGAAATTTGATAATATAATATTATGAAGTGATAAGCACTGCTAATAGCTCCACGTTATTAAGTCAGCATGCTGAGTAAGCACTTATTTAATAGCTCCATTTTATATTCGTTGACCGTGGGAAGGTTAATCCATATATTTCCATTGAAAACATCGCAAAAGCGTACGTGAGGTTTTAACAGAAATATAGCGTGCTACACCCAAGTGACTCTTGTATTGATTTGCCCAAAAACGTATTTAGAATGCTTTAACTGTAAACTGTAAATGTTGTAATCCCGTGTGGCCTTGTTTGTAATTTAAAATTTTTAAGTATGTTTCTATCACTGAAGAGAATAGATATAGATAAAAGTGTGTTATGAGTGTTGGGTGTGTCTGTCTACCCGAAATAAGGCCATTTTTTTTAACTTCTGTTGAAAAGTTCTCATTTCCAGATCACCATTTTATTAGCTTGTCTGAGACCTAAAGATATTAAATTAGTCTCTGATTGTCACAGTAAATCTCTTGACTTCAATAATAATTAATGACTTATGACAAATCAATTAAGTTACATTGCAATTAAATGATACATTATAATATCCCATAAGAAATACGAATGAATACAAAGTGGAAGTATGTACATGCTGTGACAAAATAACATTAAACAACAATATATATAATAGTTGTATAACAAATTATATTATGTTTCAGTTGTCTCTTTATGTCTCTTATGGCCCCGTCTTCGTAAAATATATCATTTTATGCACATAACTGAGTTTAGTTTATAACTGGATTTGTCATCTGTACAAACGCAGCACAAATAAATCGGATTCTATAATTAATTCGAAGTAATAAATTACCGGGGGTCAAGAAGTGGTAAGGAGTTAACAAGTTATTACCTGGAATCTAAGTTCCCCCAGAGGAGGCTCTGCGTAGGGAATCCCCTGGAAGCTGTAGTACTGCCTCCCTTCCACAGAGGTCGCCACCGTCCCTTCCAGTTCTCCCTCCAGCACCTTCACCCGCGGGTTTGCCATGACTAGTCACTGATTAGGTGTCAACTGCAATGACAATAGAAGTTGTTATTCTGTTGTTTGCACGGGCGAAGAAAAACGCAGCGCGCTGTGACCGGAGACGCGGCTACAAGTGAACTGACAAAATGAGCACGGTTAGAGTCAGGCGAGTACGGACTGAAGGGCAGAACAATCTACCGAGCGACCGCCGTCATAATAAGTTATACATACAATCTACTATCTATTCTAGTATGGCTTCACCGGGCAACTACAAATCATGGCTTTCTTTAATTAAATACAGAGGGGGAAGCAAAATATAAAAAAAAATACAACTAACTGTCTTCCCCTTCAAATGCTTTTAGTCATGAACCTAAAAAGCCCTGGACAGAGCATTAGTGTGATTTCTTGTGAATGGCATTGAAGCCAAATCTAGGGTGAGGGGAAATTGTATGACAAAATTTTAAAAGGATTTGTATCCAAATTGGTATTTAATTAACTATGTTTGTGTAATTAACCCCCCAGGCTTCGACCATATTTTATCAAAGGGTCAAAATATTTAAATAAATGGAATATTTCCGTCCAGGGCTTATTAGGTCCATGCTGTAAGTGGGTGCGCAGGTAGTCGGTGACGTCAGGTCTGAGATTCTTTTGTTGCTTTCTTCACAATAATAATAATAATAATAACAACAACATTTTTGAGAAATGGGGCCTTGAGCTCGTGCAGACAATGTTACTGTATTTCGCCAAATTGGTAAAAATATTTATTACGAAATATAAGATTCAATCGAAGATGAAATGCAATAAAATGGGTAATGCAGTTTGCTCGAATCTTGAAAAATATATTATTTATACCGATTACCGTGTTTTAAATTCAATTTATGTCCGCTAAACATGTACCTTTAATGTATTAAAATTTTACGTCGATTCTCCGAGGTAGCTCTGAAATGTAATGATTATTTATTTGTTCATGAAATAATTTCAACGTTTGGAAATATTTCACCGGCTTCATTATGATTAAATCGATGAAATATGATGTAATCGATGAAATATGACATAGTCGAAGAAATATGATATAATCTATGAAATATGACATAATCGATGAAATATGATATAATCGATGAAATATGATATAATCGGTGAAATGTGATGTAATGGATAAAATAATATGATATAATCGATGAAATGTGATATAATCGATGAAATGTGACATAATCGATGAAATATGATATAATCGATGAAATATTATATAATCGATGAAATATGATATAATCGATGAAATATGATATAATCGATGAAATGTGATGTAATGAATAAAATATGATATAATCGATGAAATGTGATATAATCGATGAAATATGATATAAACGATGAAATATGATATAATCGATGAAATATTATATAATCGATGAAATATGATATAATCGATGAATATAATATAATCGGTGAAATGTGATGTAATGGATAAAATATTATGATATAATCGATGAAATGTGATATAATCGATGAAATGTGACATAATCGATGAAATATGATATAATCGATGAAATATTATATAATCGATGAAATATGATATAATCGATGAAATATGATATAATCGATGAAATGTGATGTAATCAATAAAATATGATATAATCGATGAAATGTGATATAATCGATGAAATATGATATAAACGATGAAATATGATATAATCGATGAAATATTATATAATCGATGAAATATGATATAATCGATGAATATAATATAATCAGTGAAATGTGATGTAATGGATAAAATAATATGATATAATCGATGAAATGTGATATAATCGATGAAATATGATATAAACGATGAAATATGATAAAATCTATGAAACGTGATATAATCGATGAAGTAAAGGAAACATTGAGCTTACACGAGGCACACAGACACACCCACAACACACTTTATCGTTTCAATGATTGCAATGTTTTTTATTTGATCGTTATTACCATTAGCATTTGCTTCGAAAATGTATAAATTATTATTTAGGTGGCGAAAGGTGAAGGGACGCATACAAATATTTAACATAATCCAATTTTTACATATCACAATACAAACACTTTTGTGCTATTAATCAGGGCCGGCCCCGGGACGGGGGGGCCAGGGAGGGAGGGGCGACGGAGAGGTGTGGTTGATGTAGAGGGGGGGGGGAGGGGGCAGAGGGAGGGATTACAAAGGAGGCATAGTAGCGGTAGTGGATAGCAGGGGGTAAATTTGGAAAATCCATGCTTTTCACGAGGACAGCTATATGTGGCCTGCAGAATAAAAACAAAACACGTTCTTTCTTTGACGACGCATTTCGGGTACTCGCTAGTAATGTATAAAATATTGTAAACAATAACTCACATCCCGACGAAATAAACAAAAAACTATACAAATTCGATTTATATAGTTTAAAAACTTTTATTTATACATATACAGCCTTACTAAAAAAAAACCACAGCGCGACCGATTAACTGTGTTATTGCAATAACATAAATAGAGCTCGTATACACTTAAAGACGTTTTATTACCAATAACGTTTCTTACGTGGTCACACTGTTAAAACGCATTGAAGATGTGACAACGTTGTATATGGTTTTAATTTACTAGGAAACAATGTTGTTTTAATTTTTCTCCGCAGGGGGCATTATTGGCGCGCCTATGCATTAGTTCGTCGGCCCGAGACATGACAAAACAGCTCGGTGTGTTTTATGGCGGGATATCGAAAATTTTGTGATTTTACTTAATAATTTCTATTGTAGTGACGAATTTACTCTTCTGTTCACATAATTGATATATTTACCATGTTATTTGTGTGGTTTACATCAGTTTAATCAAGTTATTGTACAAACGCCATACTTTCAAAGTTGAACTGTCAGAATATTGTTTTTTATAGGTTACAAAAGATAAAATTTTCATTTTAAGATCTTTATTTTAAGAGAATTTCTTAAAAGTGATAATTTTTTATAATATTAAAATCTAATACATGTGTTCGTAAACGTATCAAAAAAATTAACGTCTTTAGAGATGCAAGAAATCTGTTTTAAATTTCGGTATTATTTCTAAGTTATTTTTTTGGCAATAAAAAAAACTTTGAAATTTTTTATTATTTTTTTATTGTATACACGATGAAAAAGTGAGGTGGTAGTTTCCTTCCAAATTTATTACACAAAAGGACTGTGTTTTTTAAATTTTGATTTTATTTAAATTTCTCTACATTTTGGTCAAAAATGTTGTGGGAGGAAATTTTTTTCCGCGTTTGAATCTTAAAATACGGCAGTTTTTGAAAGCTAAAGTGTATTTCAAATACTCAAATCTATAAGGTAATTTTATCTAGTTTTCATAAATGGTATTTGTTTTTACGACACCTTCAAAAATAAGAAATATATAGAACATTCAAAATACTATGGAAAAATTACAAATATCGTTCGGACATCAATGGTTAAAACAGAGATAAACTACCCTCTCAGGCCGTGGAAACCATGTGTATTTCTTTCAAAGAACAAATTTTTAATTAGTAATGTTTTCACATCCGCGGCCGTTTGTCAATTGAATAAAAAATTTACTGGGTTTTTTAGTAAGGCTGATAGAATATAATACTTTTACAAACTTTTAATTTTGGTCAAGCATATACATATACTGAACATACATTAATACACATCTCTAAAACACTGCTATGACCGGTTAGTGGCTGAGTTGGCACCGCGTTTGGGTCCCACCCAGAAGTCGCTTGTTCGATTTCTCGGCTGGCTAAGTCCTCTATCACGACACAAGTAAGATGTGGGAGATTTTCAAATATTGTCAGGTTTCATTTATAATTAAAAAAAAATTTAAGTAGTTTACGCATATATTTTTTGTAGAGTAATCAACAATTTTATTTTAATTCTACTCAATGGAAACGGTAGTAAGAGCTTACTTTTATTTAAAACATATGTTCTTAATATTTATAATTTAAACCCATTCGTAGTAAAGATTAATCTAAAATAGTGACCTAAACACAAGCAAATGCTTATACCAGGAAAGACTATAAATAAGAGTACATTGTATTGCATAAATGTGCCATTGCTCATAAAACACTTTCAGAAGCGAACTAACATTTGTTGGTAGGTTGTGTAAGTGTTTTAAACAGTGCCGGATTGGCCCATAGGCAAATTAGGGCATCACGTCTTTGGAGGCACCAGAAACAGCACAAAAAAAAATTAAAATCAATTATACCAAATAATATACGATGGTAAAATTGAATAAGTGTTGTCTAATGTGGGCACGGTCCTACGTATATTTTTATGCCTGATGATATCAAACTGCACAGTGGAACGATCTTTTTTGAAATTGAAAATAATTAAAAATTAAAAAAGAACGACGATGCTGCAGGAAAGGCTCGATTCTTTATCAATATTATGTATAGAGTCAGATATGCTTGACTTATATAACTATTTTCCGCGAATTTAATGCCCGAACAAGTCGCAAGTCGCATTTTAATAAATAAATAAAATATGTCATTGAAGAAGAAGATAATAATCTAAATACGCGCATAACTTCCAAACAACTGCACCAAATTTGATAATTCTTTTTTTTGTGTGTTCTTTATGGTCAGGACAAGGTTTATATAAAACTACTGTTGAGCTCTGGCATTATAAAATTTGTACAAAAAAAATTGCAATAGGTGGCACGCGACCTGTTCGAAAACTGAATGTACCGGGAATTAATGTATGGAATGCGGATGGGGGTGGGGGGAGGGGACCTTAGGTAGGGGGGAGGGGAACTCGGGGGAGGAAGGGGGTGGGAGTGGAGTGGGGAGAGGGAAGGTGGAGGAGGTGGAGTGGGAAAGCGAGAGGGAAAGGGGACGCTGGATAGGGAGGGGAGGTGGAAGGGGAACGGGACGAATGGGAAAGGAAACGCAGTGAGAAACAATTTCTTTATTAAATGGCATAGCAACCAAAATAAATATTAATAAAAATAGTGGAATCGCAATATTAGTTCACACCAAATTCAGTATTGTCACGATTTTAGAACACCCAATATTACTGATGAATGTCACACTAAAAATTACACCTGTTTTACTTATTACTGAATACAGGTGGATGATTTTATCTTTTAGTTAAAGGATCTTGATTGCGATATGATTAAACTGTGTTTTAACAGTATATTAACAGTATATTAACTGTGAATCTGTGCATATATTATGTGAAACACCCGACTGTATAAATTGTACATATTTAAAATGTATCCACAAGCTCCTCCATCCACAAGCAAATGCTTTTAATGGAGGAAAAGTAACAATATAATATGTTCCATTTTTTAAGATAAATAAAATAAATAAATAAAAAATAAACAAAAAAAAAAAAATTTTTTTTTTAAAAAAAAACGCATACCGGGTACCAGCTAGTAATAATATAAACGAAAATATGAAAGAAAATAAGACACAGAAAAACAGGAAAAAGATAATGGTTGCATATCTTTTTCTGTTTTTCTGTCTTGTTCGCTTTCATATTTTCGTTTAGATTATTATTATTATCTTCTTCAATGATATATTACTTTGATGGGAAAAACCTACAAAAGTTATAAAAAGAGAGTTTTTCTTATTAAAATTGAATACTCATTTAGACGTTTATAAAAAGTCAATAGTTCCATAAAAATAAAATTGGATATAATTTATCCGTGACGATATCCAGGTTACAAACCAATTCTTAGAATGATTGTTTCCAAGAAAAAAGGGTAGTTGCCTTGTTGCCTATGATATGGATATTAAATTAGTTGAAGATAATATTGTCAATTCTAAAATTTTAAATATGAGATTGGCTATTATAACGGTTTGACAGTAGAGTGCAATGGCGGAATTGGTAAACGCACGTCCCAAATAGACGAGAGGTTCTGGGTTCGAGTCCAAGTTGCGACCATTATCCTTTTCTGTTTTTCTGTGTCTTATTCTCTTTCATATTTTCGTTTGGATTATTATTATTATCTTCTTTTTCAATGATATATTACATTCATGGGAATAACCTTCAAAAGTTATAAAAAGAGAGTTTTTCTTATAAAAATTAAATAAAATATGCTTTGGTTTTTATTGTATGTAATACTCTTTCATCCTTGATGCATATTTTAAGGTATGCATGAGTAATGATCTATCTCGTTTTATTAAATACGTATTTTTTTAAATACCGATTCTAGTTTACTTATGGATAGGGGGGCCCACAGGCGTGGATTGCTGAGGGCATCAAGTAGTCTTAATCCTGCACTGGTTTTAAAATGTTAAGTGAAAACCACAAAAAACAACTCACATTATTAACTCATCGGAATGTGGTCACCGGCGAGTGTGGTTTACTTTTGTGCCACCTTGTATGGACACTAATGCGCATTTATTAATGGCGAAGGTTAAGCTTAATATCATTCACAATAGCCATTTATTAGTTCAGTTCTAACTTTTGTTAGAACTGAACTAATAAATGGCTAGTGAGTTCAGTTCTAACTTTTGTTGGTACGGATGCTTTCATAACTTATCCCGTTTAAATTTAATAAAAATCTGGTAAAAGTTAAAAGAAAGGCAAATATTGTTGCGCATACGTGCGTGGGGTGTTATTCCCCCCACATTAGTGTATTTTTAGTGTTTTATATCCAATAATAACTAATAATTTTAAATTATAAGTGCGGCAGTGACGTTTACCTGAGGTTTACCTCAAAGGTGTAAAGTTTATGATCACAATGTTTATAAAGATTTTAGGTATATATTTAGGTTAATTTATCCTCAAAAAAAAGTTATATAGTGTCTTAAGTTCGTAACAAAAGTTTATTTGTGATTTAAACAATAGCCGGTTTTGGCCCAAAGGCCAAACCTTGCGACATACATTATTCTTTTAAAGTGTGAAACTAAACAATTAGAGTGTTAAAGTTCACGTATAACCAACAATATCCATACATAGTTTATAATTCCCTACTTAATAGTGAAAATCCCATCAAATTCGGTGGCATAATAACATAGTTATTAAAGATTTAGTTTTAAATCTGGCGGTAGTGTATTTTTTTGAAATATCCATCTCATCACACGTCAGTTCGTCAAGTGACTTTTCATCACTTTTAACAATAACAGATAATTGACTGATTTAAACGGTTTTTTTTAATACTAAGTGTATACATAGGTTAAGGGACGTTCCCCGATGACATATAAAGTCATCTTCTTCCTCTTTTTTGTATTTTTTTTGTATTTTGGTTTCAATATTTTAGTTTCCTGATTTCTAAATCGATTTTTTTTTTAATCGTGACGGTTTTATCGTAACAGTGCGATAAAAAATGGCGTCTTCCGATTCGGATGACCAAGATGAACAATATCCAGGTGATGTTAATACTAAATTTAAACTTTTGGCAAAGGAAAATCTCGAACTGAGGAGAGCTCTTCGCTCGACACGAGATGTCTCTCCAAGAACCACGGCTTTTGAGAAATCACTAGGTGTACGAGACCCAACCCTAACAGGTATGAGTGGACGCGCATCAGAATCCCCGTTCACTAGCATCCACGGTGAGCGTCTGAGTGAGTCTCACTCTACAAATGACCCCACTACTGAGACTCAAACCCGTAAGGAATCACCTGTTGCCCCAGAAAAACCTCTCGCATCCTCACCCAACCAGGCAAATAGGAAACGTGTTAGAGAGGAGGACTCCTTACTTACGGAAGAAAATGATCTAACTGAGGTTAACGCTGAAACTTTAAACCCAATATGGGATCAGATGATGATTATTTCGCAGACTATCTCTGATGGAAAAAATAAATTAAACAAAGAGGCCAGAGCCACAGTTACGAGATCTTTAGATGAAATTAAAAAAAGCTTGCTAAACTTTGCAATTTCTCACGCAGCGGCGACTTCGAGAGCGCAAACACTGTCTGCGGTCTTAGCCTCCCAAAAAAGCATAACAACGAAATTGGATAAAATAATTATGCTAAATAATCTGGCACCAACGAAGCCCTCTGAACAGATTTCTATTCCAAGAAAATCCTATGCTGGCGTTGCCTCGGGGGCTCCTGCCTCCAAAACCATTACTATGAATGGTTACGAACGTCCATTACCAGCACTTCAACCGACCCTGCTCTTCTACCCAACCGAACCTGAGGGAAAGACTTCTGAAGAACTGCAAAAAAACCTGACCTCGATTCTAGACCCCAAGAAGGACGGTTTTCAAGTGGTGAAAACCCGCAAAATTAGAGGCGCAGGTATTGCCTTGCAGACCACCTCACCCAATGGCCTGTCCAATATCAAAAAAGTAGCAGATAAATTAACGGCTAAAGGTATAAAAATGGTCGCTCCTCAAGGTAGGTTACCAAAGATTGTAATCTATGATGTGCCCAAGGGAGAACCAAAGTCCGACATACCCCTCTTCAGTGAGATATATGATAACAACATATTAGGTAAGTGTAATCTCACAAAAGAAGACCACCTTCGCACGATGAGAAGAGTCTCTTTATTTGGAAAAAGAGATAGCGGCACCATGAATATGGTTATTACCTGCCATCCGGAGGCCAGAAAGATTCTCATTGACAGCGGTCTGTGTTTTCTTGGATGGAATGCGTGTAGAGCTCGCGATTACCTCGGGGCTACGCGTTGCTTTAAATGCCATCAATATGGCCATATATCAAAAGCCTGTACTCAGGAAGTCATAACCTGCCGACACTGCGCCGCGGCCGGCCACGATTACCAAGATTGCCCCAAGAAAACACAGATTGCTGTCTGTGCTACGTGCACCAGGTTCAAGAAACCGGCTGACCACTCCACGGGTGACAGATCGTGCCCAGCCCAGAAAGCAGCTATAGAAAATCAGGTCCGAATGACCGATTATGGATATTAATAAATTTCTCTCCATAGGGCAGATCAACCTGCAGAGGTCACGGGCGGCCACGATCGAGGCGCTGCGGGTCATGTCTGACCTAAAAATCGACATCTTGCTAATTCAGGAGCAATACACCAGGCTAGGTAAGACACCAGTTAACTTTCCGGGTGCGGTACTCGAAATTGGCGCCTCGCCGGGGGCGGGTGTTCTGGTCAATACTTCATTGATCAGCCCCCTCCTTCTAGCGGGATTGTCGAACGAATACCAAACCTGCGTATCAATTAAATTTGGGACAACTGAGATCTTTTTGATCTCAGTTTACTTTAAATATTGTAATCCAGTAGGACCACATATCTTGAGTCTGACGCGCGCCCTAAACGCGCTTAAAGGACGTAACATAGTTATTGGAGGAGACTTTAACGCTCGCTCACCACTGTGGTTCGATTCCTGTAATTATAGGACGGAGCGCTCAGACGCCGTCGAAGACCTCATTGCGGCGCAAGGTCTATCCATAATAAATGAACAAAGTATCTACACCACTTTCTCGAACACTTCTGGTGAGAGCAACATTGATCTAACTCTTTGCTCTGGATCTGTTGCGACCAAGATATCAAAGTGGACAGTTCATGAAAGCGCAATTGCCTCTGATCACAGGCTAATAACTTTTACGGTAGGTGTCAAAAAGACGGAAGCTCCAAGATCCTCCTGGAACTTCAAAACCTCCCGGGCGAATTGGGATAACTTTGGGGATGCTCTACGTGATACTTTAAGGGGATTTCACGACGTAGCAGCTAGAGATCCAGATAATTTGGGGAATTTTTTTAATGCAGCCGTGGTATCAGCTGCCGAGCAGTCTTTGGGAAGATCAAACCCAAAGACAGTTATCAGGACGCCGTGGTGGTCGAGTGAGCTGACTTCGCTGAAAGGGGCCTATAAGAGAGCCTATCGAGCCCTAAGCGTGTCCAGACGCGGCGAGTGTACGCAGGAGGAGACATACGCCCTTCAGTCACGACTCAGTGTCTCCCGTAAAGCCTTCAAACAGGCAATTCTCTCAGCGAAACGAGCTGCATGGCATAATTGGGTACAAGAAGTGGGCAACGCCAACCCGTGGGATATCCACAGCGCCATTGATAAAACGGGAAAAGGCTCTGACCGGTATTTGACAAGCGTAATAACCGAAAAGGACGGAATAAACGTTGAAAGTGTGGACGTGGCATCCACTCTCAATACACTTCTGGGCAAGTTAGTTCCTGTAGATTCAGTAATTGGGGAAAGCGACCACCACAAACAGATTAGAAATCTGTCACGGCTCCCACCAAGAAACCTCGCCCAGGAAGTTAGGATGACACCAGTAACTAAAGTGGAAATCGAGCTGATAATCAAGGGTTTGGGTCTTAAGAAGGCACCAGGGCATGATAGGCTCAATGGAATAATAGCGAAGCAAGTATGGATCCACGCCAAGGAGGAGCTCTTCCAGGTGATGGATACATGCATGAGAAGAGGAACTTTCCCTTCTGAATGGAAGAGGGGCGTGCTTAGGATTATACCAAAGGGGAACGATAAACCAAGGTCGGACGTGAAAGCGTACCGTCCAATCACCCTGCTACCTGTCCTGGGGAAGATCCTGGAGAAACTGATTAGGCAGCGTTTACGTCAAACCTTATCCCCACCCTGCCAGCAGCAGTTCGGTTTTGTCCCCGGTATGTCCACTGAGCACGCCATCACGTATGCGCTTGACTGGGTGAAGGCTTGCCAAAAGAGGTACGTAATAGGAATCTTCCTCGATATCACTGGTGCCTTCGATCATGCGTGGTGGCCGATGATACTTGTCAAGCTCAAAAATAGGAAATGTCCACAAAATCTGTTCAAGATCTGCGCTGATTACCTCTGCGACAGAACGGTCATCCTTTCTTTTGGAGACTATCTGATTGAACGAATAGTTGACATGGGTTGTCCTCAGGGTTCAATCCTTGGACCTGAGTTTTGGAACATTTTGTTTGACGATTCCTCCAGGCTGCCCTTGCCTGAAGGATGTATCTCGGTAGATTACGCTGATGACAAATTGTATCTGGTCTCGGGGAACAGCAGAAAAGAAGTTGAGAGTAAAGCTGAAGAGGTTTTAAGTGTGACTTTAGAATGGGGAAAGAGAAATCGGCTGACCTTCGCTCCCCACAAGACCATGGGACTCCTGATGAAGGGTAACCTCAATAGAAGTAGAAATCCCACTATCAAAATGGGAGATACCAACATCCGATTCGTTGAGAACACTAAATACCTAGGCGTCACTTTGGATCGAACGTCCTCATTCTTGACCCATGTTAAAAGCGTATCAAGTAAGGCCCAGGCCCTCTTTTTGAAATTGAGAAGAATCTCTACTGCTGAGTGGGGACTGCGTTCTCCAGCGCTCCGACTCCTATACAGGGGGGCTTACGTGGCGCAAGTCTCGTATGCGGCCTCCGTGTGGGAGCACCGCCTGGAGAATGCACTCATACTCTCGGCGCTCAAGAGAGGCCAGCGAGTCCCCTTGCTGGCGCTTTCGGGTGCGTACAGAACAGTCGCTTCGGACGCTTTGCCAGTTTTGGCCGGCGTTTTGCCTATCGAACTTGAAATTAGGGAGGTGTTAACAAAGAAGCTTCTAACAAGAGGAAGAACTGCAACCCATCATGGTATTGAGCTAATACCAGGTGGAGCGGTTTCCCTCCCAGGACTTCTTAGAGAGATGCGAGAAAGAACTTTGAGAGAATGGCAGGAACGTTGGGATAGGTCAAATACGGGAAGGTGGACTTTCTCCTTCTTCCCGTCAGTTAAACTCAGAATGGAAGGGGCGTACATCACTAGGGATCATCATGTGACCCAACTTCTGTCCGGTCATGGGGAGTTCAGAGGGAGACTTCATAGTCTCTCTCTATCACCCCATCCTAATTGCGCTTGCGGTAATACTGATCAAACAGCCGAGCACATTCTGTGGCACTGCGAGATTTTGACGGATGCCCGAGAGGAAATGCTCGATGGCTTGCAAGTTACTACGAGACCAGCTTGGAACGCGGATCTCGTTTCGAATAAGGTGAACTTTGAGTGTTTGAGGAAATTTACGAAAGTCTGGGTTGAGAGATGGCCTGATCTTAGAGTCGCTGACTAGCTGTAAAATCATGTAGTTGCCAGGTGTATCTGCTCTTGAATCCACGGACATTCCCTTTACTTTATTACATCACCTGCAAGAATTTTATGTTTTATGTTTTATATCTGCATTTTTTTTTGTTATATCATATCTATCTTTGGTACCTTTATCTTATTCTATTGTATACATTTTTTTTTCCTATTTCTTTTATTTTTGTGTGACTATCTTTTTTATGCCTATTTTATTTCTTTTCACATGGTTTCTTTTAGATTTAACCAAGCTATGCTAGACGATGTTTTATCGAGATACCTGTTTATTATTTTCATTATTTTCCATCATTTTTGTGTGATTTTATTTTTTTTCCAGCTTCATATTCCAAGGAACACTATTGATACAACTAACATACTCGACTTTGTTTTTTTAGTTTGTTTTGGTTTCTTTGTTCTCTTTTTCTTTTTAGTCTCACAATGCTACTTTGCTTCGCTCAGAAGGCTGAACTGAACTGCATCTATCTATTTTGTTATGTTTCTTTTTCCCCTTCTGGGGGTGCGCTAGACCTCGTCCTTGCATCAACAGGAGTCGGTTGACGATGGCACGGTGCCCTCTAAAATCAATTACGCCACCCCCAGCAACATGTGCAGGCTTTAGGTTTGGGGGGGCGACCTCGGCTCTCCTTCGCCTTGCCTCCGGCTACTCGACGCTGAATTCCTTAGGGTCGTCGGGTATTTCCCCCCAATCTCCCATTTACTTTTCTTTGAGGCATCACCGAGGAACCGGCTAAGGGGCGCGGAAGCTGAGTGTGGTTCACGACTAGACCGAACGTCATGCGCATTCTTGCTGGGACTGCCAATCGATTGGAGAGGACTCCCAACCGTTTGCCATGCCCTTATTACTTATCTACTGTGTCTTCCTCCCGAACAGGTGCTTGTAGGATACGCTGGATACAATCACCCAGCGCTTGCCACCTCGTGGACTTTCACCAACCTGTCCCACTGTCTTGTCTATATTTTGTCATACTAACACATATTGTATCTGTATTTCCTGCTAAGCACTTGCATGCTGCTTATTAACAACGTATGCAGGGACATTGGAGGTTTAGTTTCGTTTTCAAATGTAGAGTCGTTTTTACCAAAAAAATTAGAGTCCTTGCAAGAGCCTTGAAGGGGTAACCATCTGTTACCTATACCAGGGCGGGTAAGTGGTGGGTCCTCCAATAGCCATTTATTAGCCACTCGCTACTAGCCACCAGCCACCACCCACTAGCCTCGCCGCGAAACCAAACTATGAACCTATTAAATTCAATAATATCAGTAAACAATGCTTATTATTTTGCTGATAAGAATGCAAAATATCACATATTATATCATTGTACTATGTTAATGCAGTATGAAAATATACACGGTGTCCGGAAACTAGAGGTACACGCGGGAAACTAGTGAATGTACATCACGCAAGAACTCAAAAAACTTGTATTTTTAGATGAATATTTATGTTTATTTTTTTTACTTTCATCCCTTTTTTCAGAAACTAAAGGGTTTAAAAATGAGCTCGTGAAAAACGAAGTTCATTTAATGAAATAAAACAATTACTTTATTTATAATCACTTTTTTTACCGACCGGTTTCGCTTAGCATAAGCATCATCTTTATATATAAAAATGAATCCCTGTTTCCCTTGGTTACGCTTTAACTTCGGAACGTCTTAACTTATTTCATTCATCTTTCTTTTTTAAGTTTTCTAATGCTTTGTAAGGTTCTTATGGAAAGAAAAATTAAGAAAATTGCCCATAAAATTGGATAATTTCAGAAAACTTAACGACTATTTTAACTTCGCAACTTTAGGAGGCAGCTGGTTTTTTTTTGTAACAAAAGAATTGTCTACGGATTTTTTAAATTATAGATATTTTAAAGAGGTACCTATGTTAGGTACCAGATTTGATTGATTGTTCTTATAATATACCAAAATGAATATTTGTAATATATGAAAAATTATAATTGGAATTAAAAAAAATTGTAATAGCGAGTTGTTTGAAAACTGAATGTACTGGGACTGAATATATGAAACGCGGGAGAGCGGTTGGCGGGACGGGGGAGCGGGAGAGGGAGAGGGTAGGCGGGGAAGGTGGAAGGGGAACGCGGGAGGGGAACGGGGACGCACGGGAAAGTACCTACAGGGAGAAACAATTTATGTCTTTGAATATGGCATTGCAACGCATGTCGCGAACCAGCTAGGCAGGGTATAAAATTAAACTGAGCAATCACCGAAACAATATTCTATTTGTTAGCGTTTCTTAAAAGATTTGACCTTGTTTATGTACTATTTATTCATATTCATATTGCGTACGTACCTATGGGTGCAAACAATTAATTCATCTTATTATTTTACAGCATAACTTATAAAAAGCGTTTTTCCTTACAATAATTAAACTCGCGCCATTTATCAAAAAGAAGATAACGAATTCTTTTAATTATCACCTTAAAGATGTTTCGTTAAATATTTGGTAAAATTCAGGTCTTCATTTGAAGCTGTAATATTTCTAAACACCCTGTGCCACGGAAGTGTAAAATAAAAACAAGGTCACGTGGCATTTCCTGAAATAATCAAGTACCGCTCTTTGCCGTCACAAACCAAAGTGAACAGTAATATTAATTTGAGACTTTCCAAGAGATGGCGCTTTTCACTTTCCAATAGAAAGCAGTAAATTCTATACTGATCTGAAAAGATTATTACCTCATTGAAAAATCCGACTGGTTGAGGTGCTCATTGTAAAAAATATGCTTTGCACACAAAAATTCCTTCGTGAATTATCACTAGGTCAGTTAGCTGGATATCTTTTAGATAACCCTGTACCGTATGAAGCAATGGAAAATTTTAACGTTGGCAACACACAGCTATCTGATTGTAGTAATGCTCATTATCTAAAATCGATTGTTTACGGATTATGACGCTAATTTGTTATGTAGTACCTACACAGATTATAATGTAAAAATCTAAACATCTAGAGATTAATTAATTGATAAAATATATATTATGGTTGATGCATTAGTACAGCCATTTCCAACTATTTTTACCGTGATTATTATTATTGAAGACAATTTATTAGCGACTCTCAAAATAAAATTAGAAATAGAAAAATCAGAAAAAGATTCCATCTCATCTAGGAATTGAATCCAGTACCTTTACTCTGTTCTAACCACTGAGCTAATTCGACCCTATCCCCGTTGGTCATATCTAACTGTATCATACTACTTCTATTAAAAACTAAAAACTACTAGCCTAGGAGCCGAGATAGGTAAACCCTACGTCATCGAGCACACGGATGAAACTACTTTGTAGTGATAATTTTGAAAGCCTTAAAAAAGCTGGTCCGCCGGTGCGTCTCTTGGCAGGAGCCGCGCAGTAGGGATGTCGAAAGTGAAAAAAAAATCGATATATCGATGTATCGATATTTATTAAAATATCAATATCGACGTCGATATATCGAGGAAAAAATATCGATGTATCAATATATCGGTAAAATTTTCAGAAGATTTCACGTTTTTAAAATAATAGTGTTTTCAGCTCAATAGTAATTTTTATACACAATGTGCATTATTTTAATGTACTAAAATCTCAATCAAAATGAAGATATTTTTATCAGTATTCATTTTTATTTGGTAATAATTAATAATTATAAAAATATCAAAAACTAAAAAGCTGTCTTCTAACTTATATGTAAACTGAGACGATGCTTACAAAGTTTGTATGCGTCTCGGTAACATTCTATTGGCGTATTAATCTGTCAAAAAGGACTTCGTGTTTGGAACAAGGTATATTCAATAATCATAGACATTTGGGAACCAACACATAGGAGTGGCTTAGAAAAAAATGGCGAAAAATAGCATACATTTCTTTGTATGTACCTACAGATATATAAGAGATAATATTAGTGATCACATATGAGATAGTATTAGTGATCACTTATGAGATAGTATTAGTGATCACAAATACTAATGTACTAATGCAAATACAATAGATTTGTAAGCTATTAATAGTTAAAATTTCAACCGCCAGAAGTCATGACCCAATACAGTTACTTTCCGTTCGTTCCTATACGGTTTTGGATTCTACTGACTTTAGTTACATAAATAAAAAAATATCGTTTTTGATACAATTTTCGATATTGGATATTTTGTATCGATATATCGGATCAAAATATATCGGCTAAAAATATCGATGTATTGAATTAAAAATATCGATACATCGATATATCGATACTTTTTCAACAAGCCTACCGCGCAGTGATGGAAATAGTTTTTTTTGAAAAATGATTTTTTTAAATTAATTTTTTTCGAAAAAATTACGTCATCGAGTACACGAACGGGAATGGTTTCATATGATAAAGGTCGATTAGTAAATGAGAAAAAAACAGGTCTGCCAACCGGCAGCCTGGCACGTTCGCAGGCAGCCGGTGTTAAAGTGGAATAAAAATTATTAATTTTACGTCATCGAGTACACGAATGAAACCAACGTATAACGTAACATAAAACAAAAAAGAGCACCAAAGGTAGGGTAGGTAATGTCTTTTTAAGAAATTTATTCCAATAACAAAATTAAAATCAACTACTAAGAAAATTAAAAAGACTTAAGAATATAAACAATGAAATTAAGCCATTTTTCATCACAGCATCGGTTTTTCTTTCTGACATCTTGTCTTCACTTCACACTTTCACTAATCAATACCGAATAATGGGCCGAAAACACATCCCCAAACTCAATCCATTGAGAGTAAGTTATTAGACAGCGCGCCATAGATTATGCCGGGGGAGTCCCTTGGCACTTTAAAATATAGATTTAAACCATTGATTTAAAAAAAAAAAAGATTTTAATTTTACCAAATTTTACCAAGTTTTACCAAATGATTTAAATCATTTCAACACTTTTTTTTTAATTATTTGTTTTTGGGGTGTTATGCCGTGTTGCGCTACCTCCTTCTTTAGCCAACGTCTAGGACAGCGTTATAGTGTCAGGGTTATCAGGGCAGTTCCGGTAGATGTGTAATTGTTAATTTAGTTTCTAACAATTACACATCTACCTGATCTGCCGGATCTGTCCTGATGATAGACAATGCAATGCTGTCCGAAACGTTGACTAAAGAAGGAAGTAGCGCAACACGGCATAACACCCCAAAAACAAATAACGAAAATACTTTTGTCCGTGAAAATCCAAAAACGTATCCATCTCAACACTGATTATTATTATGTACAATAAATAACGTATTTGAAATAATTGCTTATCTCAATTAATCTTCTATTCCTACAATTTACCTAATCGGATCGTCGGGGACCTAAAGCCTCGACATGGCGCCTCCAGGCGTCCGCATCCCTTTGATGGTTTACTTCAACGACCTCCGTCAATTATCGCAGGTCTCATGTGTATGTGCAGAGTGCATGTCAAGTGTAACCCTTTATGTTACAAATATCAAACTGTATTACGAGTAGTTAGCTATTCTATCAAAATTCTTTGACCTGGGTTCGAATTGGACGCCCATTAAATGCGACACTTGAATGTACGCACATAACTCCGGAGTTGTGAGTATTGCGGGAGTGAGATATAAAAGGCGCTTTAATATTGCTCAACCTCTTCAAACTCATGTACTCCTGATAGATATCAGAAATATTAATTAATTGAATTAGTTCGACAGTCAATAATTTTAATTACACTTTAGACAATTTTCCATACCTCTTCGGCATTATGTGCTCTTCTAGTAGATTTTGTGATAAACTGTATTAAGTGGTAAACGGTATCACACTCAGCTTTGTCGTCGTGTTGAAAAAGCTGACATTTTATAAAAATCAACAACCACGAAACTCAAAGCTCCAAGCTCAGAACTCAAACTCAAACTCAAAGCTCAAAGCTCGAAGTCCAAAGTTCAAAGGCCCAAAGCTCACAGCTTGGGGCCTGATTCTGCAAAAAAAACACAAATGAAAGCTACCAATTTGCGTAAATTCCTTTACCAGGCGTGGGATCTAGGTTTTGTTGAGAAAGACCAGGCGTATACATTTTCAATAATTAACTCTTCGATGTCTTGTGCTCCGGGTAGATTGTAAATACAAGTATTCACTGAGTGAGTGTTGGTTTGATTCATTTTATTTTCCATCAGTTCATTTTATAATAAACTAGCTGGTCCCGGCATGCGTTGCTAACATTTTTGCAGATCACTTCTCCATCTCTACTCCGACCTCACCGAACACTGCAAGCAAACCACCACCTAGTCCTATCCTAAATGAAGACAGTGGCCTTTTGATCACAGCAGACATGGTCAACACCGCCCTGAGATACATGAAAGCTGGAAAATCAGCAGGTCACGACGGATTGAGTATCGAACACATCAAACACGCTGGAGGACCAATTCTTCAACTTCTGGCGAGTCTGTTTACCGATATCTTAAAGAATGGATACCTACCAACTGACATGACAAGAACAATAATAACTCCCATTCTCAAATCAAAATCGTTGGACTCTACCTCCTAGGGTAGCTACAGACCGATTTCAATTGCCACCACCATCGCACGATTATTCGAACGTCTACTACTAAACCAGATCGGTTCCATCTTGGAAACTAAGGACAACCAAATGGGCTTCAAAAAGCAAACGTCTACCGATACTGCTATATTTACTGTGAAAAGAACCCTGGAATACTACAGGAATAAAAAGACCACCACGTACGCATGTTTTCTAGATCTGAGCAAGGCCTTCGACAGGGTTTCTCACCCTCTACTATGGGGTAAACTAAGGGAAAGAGGCATATCACCGGCGGTGATACATATCCTCAACTCGTGGCATAGACAGCAGGAAAACTTAGTAAGGTGGAAAGATGGACTCTCCGAACCTTTCCTCCTGAAGAGCGGCGTTAGACAGGGAGGATGCATGTCCCCGATATTGTTCAACCTGTACATGGACGAACTCACCGACAGGCTAAACAATGCAGGGGTAGGCTGCCAAATTGGAGGACAGTTTCTGAACAACATCAGTTATGCGGACGACATGGTATTGATGGCACCATCCATAAGGGGCCTACGTATTCTTTTAAAGATCTGCGAAGAGTTTGCTGAAGAAACAAACATGCAATACAACCCCACTAAAACGGCTCTACTGGTCGTAAGATATGGACAAGGACCAAAAAATATTCCTCCAGCTACCCTGAATTGTGTGAACCTGCAGGTGACTGAAGGAACTAAATACCTTGGACACATAATCACCAGTAATCTGATGGACGATGACGACATCGATAGGCAAAGAAGAGCTCTCAGTGTAAAAGCTAACATGCTCAGTAGAAGATTCCGCCTTTGCAGTACTGCTGTAAAAAGGACGCTCTTCCTTTCCTTCTGCGCAACACTGTATACGTGTGAACTCTGGGCAAACTACAAGAAGAGTAGTATAGAAAGACTTCGGGTTCAGTATAACAACGCCTTCCGCATAATGTTTGGTCTCCCCAGATATTGCAGCGCTTCCCGGATGTTCACGGAGGGGCGAGTTCCTGGCTTTGCAGCCCTTATTAGATCCAGGGTGGCAGGAATTAGGGAAAGGATAACCAGCTCTGGAAACATCCTCGTCATGGAAGCCCGCCTCAGTCCATCATCCAGTATTGATGCACACTGGAGAAAAATACTGGCTCCTTACGTGCTCACAGAATCCTGAAAGCTTAATATTATTATTTCTTTTGTTTTTCCTTTTACTACTATTAGCTTATTATCTTTTTTTTGTTTCGTGTACATTCATATCCACCTTCTTTTTCTTTTTTTCCTTTCAAATACTTTGTACATGTATGTGTATACCCTTATGGAATGTGTGGGATTGCACTCTCCTCCCCACATACTGGAATAAACACTTATTTATTTATTTATTTTATTTATTTATGCCATTTAACAAATAAATTGTTTCTACATGAGTGTCCTTTCCCATTCGTCCCGTTCCTTTTCCGCCTCTCCTTCTTCTTCTGCGTCCTCTTCCCCTCTCGCGTTGCCACTCCGTCACCTCCACCTTCCCTCTCCACACTCCTCTCCCCCCTTCCCCCTTCCCGTGAACCCCCCTCCCGAGTTCCCCTCCCCCCTCACACGTCCCCTTCCCCTCCCGCGTTCCCCTTCCACCTTCCCCGCCTTCCTTCTTCCCTTTCCCGCTCCCTCATCCCGCCAACCCTCCTCCCACGTTCCATATATTCAATCCCAGTACATTCAGTCTTTAAGCCGCCCGCATGCCACCTTTTACAATTTTTATTAAAATTTCCATTTTTCATGTAAATTAAATTTGGTACGTAACATAGGTACCTATTTAAAATATCTCAAATTCTTGATTTTAAATTTTTTTTTTTTTTTTTTTCTTTATTCATTTTGTTTATTACAGATTTGTTTTACAATGTTGTGTATGTCCTATGATATGTCCACTTAATACATACAGCTATATGTTTCATGTAATGCGTATCATTCCCGCAATGAGTTTATTAACTCTTGGGAGTACAATGCTTTATATAATATACTATATTCTGTATTGTATTTTAATAAATAAATAAAAAAAAAAAAAAAAAAAAAAAAAAAACAATATTTTTCGACTACCGAGCTAAGCAAATGCCCGTATTATGGTAGTCGATTCGATTCAAACTATTAGGGGAGTACCTACATTAAATAAATTTATCAACTTAAAGATTTTCAAAAATAGAATTGTTTTGCAAAATGTCATTCTCAAACACGCGAACTGTCAAACGTGCGATAGTCGTTAGATTTTCTGAAATTATCCAATTTTCTTAATTTTTCTCTCCGTAAGAACCATCCTCGTACTTCAAGGAATATTCTAAAAAAAGAATTAGCGAAATCGGTTCAGCTGCTCTCGAGATTTGCGCTTAGCAACACATTTAGCGATTCATTTTTATATATAAGATAAGATAAGATTCTTCGTACCTCTCCGGCAATATGTGCTCCTGGTATAGTTTGAAAATCATTATAGTTTTGAGACCACTTAATTTAGTTGGGCAAGTTCGGTGTTTGGGCTAAATTCCTAAAAAATAAAACTAGTTATTTTTATACTAATTTGGGGTCGGGGAATCCGAATCTGAAAGAGTTAGGCGGCGGCAAGCAATATTAACTGAATTACAGGACTTTTAAAAATTTTATACACATACAGGAAAATAGCCATTCTGGAAGCATTTTGATTCCTAGAAAATCAAACTAGTTATTTTTATACTAACTATGGGCCGGGGAATCCGAATCTGAAAGAATTAGGCGGCGGCAAGCAATATTAACTGAATTAAACGACTTTAAAATTTTCTATACACACACACATGAAAATAATCATTTCGGAAGTATTTTGACACACATAGTACAAAGATCATAGAAAAACAAGATAACATAGATGTTTTTACCACACAAAATTAAGTGTTGCCATTAAGCAGTAATATTAATAACGTAAAATAACATGTTTATATTTTAAGTACTTATTTTTTATAAATTTTACTCACTTTTGTATCACAAACCATGTTACATAAACCCGGCGTAGCTGCTAAACTACTTGAAAACAGGGATGTTTTTTTGCCGTGACGCGAGCAGGTGGTATAAAGGGGCAAAAACCATGTTACACAAACCTAGCGTAGCCGTTAAACTACTCGAAAACAGGGATGTTTTTTTGCCGTGACGCGAGCAGGCGGTATAAAGGGGCACAAACCATGTTACACAAACCTAGCGTAGCCGCTAAACTACTCGAAAACAGGGATGTTTTTTTTTGCCGTGACGCGAGCAGGTGGTATAAAGGGGCACAAACCATGTTACACAAACCTAGCGTAGCCGCTAAACTACTTGAAAACAGGGATGTTTTTTTGCCGTGACGCGAGCAGGCGGTATAAAGGGGCACAAACCATATTACACAAACCTAGCGTTAGGTTAGGTTAGGTTAGGGACGCGAGCAGACGGTATAAAGGGGCTGGAGTTTTACCGCTTAGCTGGACTCTTATATGATCCGTGTATCCGACAGGAACCCTTCGAGACAAGCGAGTTTGACAAGGATACGACGGACGAAGAAGACTTGGTCGATTTATAAGGTATGTTTTTCTGCTGTTATCTATTTTCATATTGATATAGGGATCAATATTTTTGAGAGCTGGTAACACTGCCGGCACATGTTTTTGTATATTTCTTGTTTTTCTATGATCTTTGTACTACGCGTGTCAAAATACTTCCGAAATGATTATTTTCATGTGTGTGTGTATAGAAAATTTTAAAGTCGTGTAATTCAGTTAATATTGCTTGCCTCCGCCTAATTCTTTCAGATTCGGATTCCCCGACCCCAAATTAGTATAAAAATAACTAGTTTTATTTTTTAGGAATTTAGCCCAAACACCGAATTTATTCCTTTAGTTGTTATATGAATCACATTTGTGAAGTAAAAACCGTTGTGATTTGAAACTCGATGAAACAGAAACGAGCGACACTAAAAAGAGACAAACACATACATCTATAGGATTTAGATTTTCACATGTAGCAAACACTTTGTGGGAATACATAATTATAATAAACACAATAATATAACTTTGTTTCAATTCTACTTTATAGGATTTAATGAGATAGACTAATCGGTATCCTCTTTGTGCGGTGCTTCGTAGCCTATCGGCCTCCTCTTTGTGCGGTGCTTCGTAGAATAAAATGTGCACTAGGTACTATAATGAATAAACCCTATAATTATCCTATTCCTGATGTCCTGATACTCTGCATTCATCTCATTCTCTCGAAGTTTAATTTTCTGAAGTTTTCACTTCTACTGAGTAGGTATGAGTACTTAAAAAGCAATTGAATTGCATTACAAAGCTATTTTCCATCACATATTTCACAAAAGTAGCACTCAAAAGTTTTAACTGCTCAAAACTGACCGGATAGGCTAAATTCTTGAAAAACAGTTCCAATACCTCTTTATGGCTATTGTCTGAATTCTTTATTCAATCAATCCTATTTTTAAATAATGACACTTACATTCAAAGAAAATTAAAGTTCGTTGAACCAGTTTCAGGCAGGAATAACGTGCAGTAGATTTAACCGACATTAGTATGTTTGATGATTATTATTTAAATAAATAAGTTAATGTGAATAGTTGACCGGTCAGTGGCTGATTTGGCATCGCGTTTGGGTCCCGCCCGTTCATTTTCAACATTTTTCGCTTACTGTGGTGGTAGGAAATTTTCAAATATTATGAGGTTATTCGTAACCAGGGAATGTTTGCCTTTCTTTAAAAATAAATAAATTAATAGGTAGGTACGGGTTAATAGATTGCCAGAAATGTTACTAATCCCACATTTATTAATTCAAAAAGATGAAAAGCAGTATTACAGAGGCAAATTTAGAATGTTTATATTTATCACAAGTAATCTCTTAACATTTGTATAATATTATCATATTATGTGTATATAATATATATGATGATAAATGATAATACTATCGCCACACAGGAGTCCCTGATTCCCATCAGGGACTATGTATTCTAAGGGGATGCTGTCTGTAGTGTGTAGGGTCTTTTTAAGGACAGGAAAGTGAGGAAGTTAATTTACATTAATGACTTATTAAATTGATAGAATATTTTGGTTTTAGGAAGTGTTGTACAGATTCTCCCATAGGGCCATCCTCTTAGAGAAAGGGAAGTCACCCATGGACAGTTCTTCCTCAATCTTCAGTAGGGTCAGTTGCTCAGGAGCTGACGGCAGCCATTTTACGCTGAGGAGGTCTGACTGCTCAGGAGTGGGATTTCTGGAAAGTAAATAATTTTGATATAACGTCACCTCATTTGGATAGGGTTCTAACTGATATATTTTTCAAAAATGACCTTTGAATGCCAAAGCATTTCTTTTGCTCATTATAAATGCGAAACTGTGCGTGTTTGATTGTTACGTTTTAATAGGTGGCACGCGAGCTGTTTGAAAAATAAATGTAACGGGTATGGAGGAGTGTTGGGAGGGTGTGGGGGGGGGGGGGTTGGCGGGAATGGAGGGGGGAAGGGGAGGGGTGGAGTGGGGATAGGGAAGGTGGCGGAGGCGGAGTAGGAAATCCCCTAATACTATGCGAGCGAAGCCGGGGGCAAAAGCTAGTATCTTATATATATAAAAATGAAAATATGTTTGTTTCTGTCTATGTTTGTGAGATGTTAAGCGTTGCTAAAACATTCATCCGATTTGCGATTAAACTTTGGGGATTTGATGTGCGCATGCCCGCGATGGTTTCTATATACAATAGTGAGTTCTGGCGTCATGAAATTATGCATTGCTAACCGTTCAACCGATTGAGACGAAACTTTGGGGATTTGAAGCCCGCGATGGTTTCTATATATATACAGTGAGTTCTGGCATCATGAAATTATGCGTTGCAAACCGTTCAACCGATTGTGTTGAAACTTTAGAGATTTGGTGTTTGCGTACCCGCGATGGTTTCTATATAAATAGCGACCTCTGGCGTCATGAAAATGCATTACTAAACCGTTCATCCGATTGCGAGGAAACTTTGGTGAGTTGTTGTGAGCACGCTCGGGAAGGTTTCTTCTGGCATTATGAAATTTGCATTAAAAAATTGCAATAGGTAGGGGTAAATGGGTAGCGGGGAATGCGGGAGGGGGGGAAAGTAACTAGGGAGGGGAGGGTTCGCGGGACGGGGGAAGCGGGCGAGGGGAGTGGGGAGAGGGAAGGCAAAGAAGGCAGACTGGGAACGCGGTAGAGGAAAGGGAGGTGGAAACGGATACACAGGGAGAAACAATTTCTTTATTAAGTGGCGTAGCAACGCATGCCGGGAACTCTCTAGTAACATATGAAATAAACATATTTGTTCGCAACTATATATATCAGTGAGTCAATAGGAAGTTCGAATGTACAATAATTTTCTTACCCAGTCCGTGCGAAATTTGTCCACATCTGCACCATCCGACCTCTAACTTTGAGGTCTTTATCTGTAGGCTTTATATGTTTGATAAAAATGCAATCTGCTAGATATGTGGTGTCATCTCCGTGGTAGGCAGTTTTACTATCGATCTTGAATAACACTTTGACAAAATTTATAGCGCCTGTGTATCCAAACATGTAAATATAATGATCTGATTCATTATTTTTCATGCGATTGATTAGTGACTCTTTGATTCCTGAAACGAAACACAGATCAGACAGGAATGCATCCGCAGCTTCTATGTCGTCTTTCTCATTGTATGTATCTTTTAATTTTTCAGCAAAGTGATCGCGATCTATTTGGAAACTCGATGGCAAATAATCGATGTACTTCCTTTGCAAAATGTTTTCAGTGCTTTTCTCATACAGAATCTTGAAAATGCCGCCTTCATTTTCAGCAAATCCAGTTATGGTGGGAACCTTGTTGAAGTTGCCAACTCTCAAGAGTTCCAATGGCTCTGCATTTAAGAACGATTCTACTCCAGGAAACGTTTTTTCTACAACGGGTGTAAACGCGAATATTTCTCCGTTTTTTATATCTTCTTCATCTAATGCAGCGATCGCGGATCTCACGATCTTCTCTGCGTCAACATTTAGTAAGTCCTTGATCAATTGCTCAGGATCTTCAGTGGTGATTTCTAATTTTTTTACAAGATTTGCAACTAGCTTTTTAGGATTTCTAGTTCTTGCCCAAGGATTCAAAGAAGAACCAGATTGTAAAATGGCCTTGTGGAATAGTCCTTTGGACATGGGTGAAAGTAATTGATACTCAACGGAAGCGGAACCAGCACTTATACCAAATATGGTGACATTATCTGGATTTCCATTAAATGCGTGGATGTTTTTCTGCACCCACTTCATGGCAAGGTTCTGATCTCTGAGGCCGGCATTGCCAGTGGCTTCGGGGGTATCCATGCATAAGAAGCCAAAAGCTCCAAGGCGGTAATTAATTGTCACTAAGATGGTGTTTTTGGCAACGATGTAGTCCGGGCTGAACCAGTCCCTTCCACCGGAGCCGTTAACGAAGCCTCCGCCATGGATGAAGAACATGACCGGAAGCAGCTCGTTCTCGTCCTCGATGAGCGGCAGACTCGGTGTGAAGACATTCAGGAACAGGCAGTCTTCGGAACCAGCGACAATGCTATTGATCTTGTCAAACTGGGCGCATGCTTCGCCCTCCTTTGTGGCGTCGTGGACTCCAGACCAGGGCTTCTTTGGCACCGGCGCCTATAACAAAATGAACAAAAACAAAAATGAACAACACTTATATTTTCGACTGTGGTTTGGTTAAACCCCTCAAGTCACAAAATCGAAATTTTACAGAAGATGATTTATTAGACGAAGATGTTAGATATTTACATGAAAGTGGTTATTTGTTTTTCAAACATTTGATACATAATATTGTAATTCTATTTATAATTACGAAAGATTTGAGGGTTGACTAATTTCATCAGTGTTTTTTCGAAAAAACCTATAAAAAAAATTCGAATAAATTTATTTTTAGTATTAAAAACAAATTAAATAGTATTAAAAATAAGCAAAAAAATATTTTATCATATTGTACTTCGACGACTATTTTACTTGAAACCACTGATAACGAAAATTTGATATCTAATTATTGTTTGTTCGACCAAACGTAATGTAAGATAAATAATGCACTTTTATCTGCGCTTACGAAAAAGATAATTTTCTGATTGAGACCATAATATTCGAATACGTACATGAAAATACCCGCACTCGACAAACATTATAATTTATTACAATCCACTTATGATATGTTCACAGATTGCCTAGTTCAATATTATTATCATAAACGAAAATCAGTCGTTTGAATGCGGCAGATAACTAAACCCAAACAAATTCTCATCACCTGGTATAATAAAAAGAGATTCCGACTAGTACTGTATTAAAATATAACTAGCCGTTGGAAACAATAGTTATATTGTTTCAACGTCCAACGCTGTTGAAAATAATTAGCGCCAACAGTTGAAGTATAACACCTACATGCGAATATTATTCAACGCAGTCAACGATTCAACTGCCTAATAAATAAAAAGGGTTAAGAGTTTGCACTTCGTCAACAACATTACTCGATATTTCAAATGGTCTTTTGGTAATGTGCGTACCTACTGCACGTTTTTTTTCCCATCCAATACGGCCGATACGCAGCGCCAGGGGACAATCAAATTTTACAACGACAAGCAAAAAATAACCTATTGATAGTTATCAATGTCGGTCGCCTAACAGCTACGTTATGTTCCTATTGTTTTCAACAGTGTTGGCCAATTAAATCAAAAGGGTCAAGAGATCACACTTCGTGAACCATATTATACCCAATTAGACATGATCTTTTGGTAAGGTACGTACCTACTGCACGTTTTTTTTTTTAATTTTCCCATCCAATACGGCCGATACGCAGCGCTAGGGGACAATCAAATTTATCAACGACAAGCAAAATATATCTTATATCAACGGGGTAATATTTTCAACACCGAAACCAACGTCTTCCAACAGTTTCAATTTTCAACGTTATTATAGGATTATTATTACGTGCATATTACAGGTGATTTTCCATGAAAACGGCGCTATATAAATTAGCCAATTATTATTATTATGGTGTATGGGGCGTGGGGCATAGAGATAATAATAATACATCAATGATTCGGGGAACCACCTGTTAAAAGGGATTCCTTAATACGATTTTGATATATTTTGTGTTTGTTTTTTTGTTAGTATCGTGTCGATCTCCTATTATAGTTGCGTCGACGTTATTTTCAACAGTTATTTTCAACAGTTGAAAATCGCCAACGATAACGACGTTGGCATTGGATGGAATTATCGTCAACGCCCAGTACTAATTCCGACACTATCAATAGCAATTTCTTTCAAGCACGTAGTTTTTTGTTAAGTTGGCAACATTGCGCGTAGTTTTTGCTTGAGCCAAGCGTTTTGACAGTATACAGAGGAAGCTTGTGGCTTGCTTCGGCTGGCGGCGAGCTTGATATGATTGACTTATATATTTTTTAAATTATTTATTTGGCTATCACTCATTAAGGGTGATCTTGGCCATTTCTTGAAATTAATTACATTTTCGAAACAATCGCAGAATCATAAAATAGGAACCCATGTACATTAATAGATAGCGTTCTTCGACATAAAAGAACAGATTTTTTTCAAAATTTGTTACATTTTTTACGCATCATGAAACAATTCTATAAATTAGATAAAATGAATGTAAAATAAGTATTAATTGTTTTAATCAAAAGACAAATAACTTTTATGTTTACATAAAATTACATCACATTCTATAAAAGTGATGTAAATGTGATTTACATCACATTCTATAAAAGTGATGTAAACGAAGTTATTCATCTTTTGATTAAAATAAATAATGCCATCACAAAGTGAAAACCTTTCCGAAGAAGTTTTCTTCAAAAAAAATATATTATTAATTGTTTTTGTGTTTAAGATTAATGAAATAAAGTGGTTCTGAATTTGTTTTGAATTTCCATTGGTCACGCTATAAATTCAGAACCACTTTATTTCACATCTTTTTAGACCACCATTCAGAATTGAAACGTTGCTTGAAATGGCATAAGCCGTATTTGGTGACCAGATCTAAATAGCCAGGTACTTCCCCACCTTCCTCTTCACTATCTCCTTCCCCACCCCACTACCTTTAGCCTCACAACATACCCCGATCGGGGATGCCATAGTCTCACTGGCTCCAGACGGGAGCAGTTGAGACTCTTGCGCGGTATTCTCGGAAAGGGACACGGGAGGTCAACGGGGACGCACGGGAAAGGACATGCAGGGAGAATTAATTTATTTCTTTGAATGGCATTGCAACGCATGCCGGGTACCAGCTAGTACCTATTATATATTATTAAGTTCTGCAAGTATTTTATTTGTTGTTTCTCTTATTGTTTAATAATATTGTAACTGCCATTAATGTTATTATTCAATTCTGCAAGTATTTTTTTGTTTTCTTATTGTTAATAATGTAACCGCTTTCTGCTAACTGATTTAAAATATTGTTTAGGTCTTGTGAACATCCGACAAAAGGAAATAAATAATTTCCTTTATCAACTTTATCAATTAAGGTTATATTAAAATATTAATTATAACATTTATTCATAATATCAACGGAAATATACAACAATGCTTCGTAGGTACGATCATCTATTTTGAAAAAATGCATGTAAGTAATCATTTGGTGCCGTGCCTGTAATACGCTTTGTAAATGCTTATGAGTAAAGCGGGGTCACAAATTGCACCATTCTTGATACCAAATTAGTTTATTTTTATTAAAATACAAAGTTAACCCAAGAGCTAAGAATGCTTTGTCTCCGTTATATTCCATTTTATTTCAGCCGCACAAAATTCACTGTCAACCATAAATAAACCAAACAAACTATCGAAAATCACATCTAGGCATAGACAAATGCTTGCCAAAACTCTTGGAGACTATCAAGCGGCTTGACGGCCAGCACGTAAATTTATTTTCCGTTATTGTCTATGAATGCTTGCCTCAACAGCTTGATGCGCGCTTCAAGCGGTTGAGCCAAGCCTTAGTCTATGCCTAGACGATATTTCTCTCGAGAGGCATTTGAACATATTACTCCATTGTCTATGGTTTCCTGTCATTTTCGCTAGTTGAAAGTGATTTTTGTGCGAGATGGAATCCAGTAAAGAAAAATAATTGTTTGTTATGTTATAATAAATGTTATATATTAATATTTTAATATATATATATATATATATAATAACATTATTAAATTATATTTACATTAATTTAAAAGAAAAATTAGATGGATTTGTACAAATTAAACACAAAAACAATTAATACCTATTTTGTTATAATTTATACTATTTTTTATAAACGTTTTACGTGACACGTAATATTTAAAATCACCACTCAGGTACTTTTTTGTCTATGATCTGTTGTCTACGCCCAAAAAATATAAATTCGCTTCAAGCGTTGCGCAATAACGTAAATTATTGCGCAATGCTTGACTCAAGCGTCAAGCCACCTCTGGAGACGGTCAAATGCGGTCAAAACTCTAGCCATAGACAAAAAACTAGTTTTTTTTTTTTTTAAGTATATTTATTCAGTTTTTTATTTTTTTATTTTATAATTTTTTTAAATATTAATCTTTAAAATCTTACAAAACTGATCAATCAGTTTGATTGTAAGAAATCTCTCATTTGTCCTATTTAATTAATACTATTATACTTTTATGTTTTACATTGTAATAACTGTGTAAAATCTAAAATACTAATTATTATAAACTACTAATTATTATAATGTTTATGATTACAGTGTGTGATAGTAATTTCCAGGTATTTGATCAATATTCGATCTGGGTATTTGTATACAATATTATTTGCTTTCATGTTCTACGGAGATAGAATGATTTAATTTTTTTTTGATATTTGAATAAGATGTCTCATTTTTAATATTTTCAGGTAATGCGTTAAATATTTTCGGAATTCTATGCCTCTTTGTTCTATCACCGTATACATTTTGAGATTTATTAATAATAAACATTTGTGCTTCTCTATGCCTAGTACGGTAGTTGTGGTTTATAGGTTTTTTGAATTCTGTATTCCAGAATTCATCTAGCGTTAATTGATAATGTACCTTACTGTGTATAGAGAGGACATTACACAAGGAGAAAAATTTTTTATAATCGCCTTCACATAATTGAACTTTTTTTTGCCTGATATCAATTTTAGGAAACGGATTTGTAATTGTTCTATTTTATTTAAGTACGTTTTGTACGTTAATGCGTAACTATTTATTCCGTATCCTATAATTGATTCTGCTAATGCGTTGTATATACAGTATAATATATTTTTATCAACAAAGTTTTTTAGGTGGTAAAATTTCCCTAATATGGATCTTAATCTATTACATACATTTTCAATATGATTTGACCAGTTAAAATTGACATCTATTGTAAGACCAAGGTATGTATATTGGTACACTATTTCTATATTTGGGCAATTACACTGTTGGGATTGGTTTTTTGAGTGTAAACAATCATATGAATGACTTTTTATATGCAATTCCTTATCCTGACAATTTGTATATGGTGAGTGAATAAGCATATATTTGGTTTTTTTTTTGCGTTTATAATAATGCCATTGTCGTGTGACCATTTAATTATGTTGTTTAGGTCTTCTTGTAAAATTTCCTCAATTTTTTGTGGATTTTTGTCAGCACATATAATGCAAGTATCGTCTGTAAACATGTAGCATTTACAACGTTTTATTACGTTTGGTAAACTGTTTACTTGCATTATACAAGGTGTCCGAAAACTCGTAGTACAAGCGGGAAACTGGGGAATCCTCATCACATTTGGAGTCGATTTTGTGGTATAATTTTTTTTGATTTGAGCTTTCGTTTTCGAGTAAATCGAGTCAGAAGTTGATTTTTTTTTTGGTCAAATTCTTATAAATTATTACTGACGTTCATAGTACCTAACTAATAAAAACTAATTAAAAGAAAACAAACAAAGAAATCCGGATTTAAAGCATTATTTTGAAATTATTCATAATTTTATTCCGTGTAGTACGGTCGTTTCACGGTTAAAAACAGCTGTTCATTATTTTCGCGCTTCTAAGTCAAAGTGCAATGCGAAATTTGCTGTCCCTTTCTGCGCTCGGTTCGATCAACACAATAGAAGGGGTAAGCTACTAATGGCTTGGCCTTGAACTGTGAACTTGCGAACCAAATTCTGTACGGAAGCAAGTCCAAAAAGGTAAATGTTCAGGAGATGTTGTATGATAGATAACAAAAAAACTAATTATTAACTCAATTAGTTTTGTTTTAAGAAGGAGCAAATGAAACGAATTTTTTATAGTAAAGCCATTAAAATAATTGTTTAAAAAAAAACGCTGACTTGAGTCAACTTTTCAATTTGGGAGGCGGGAATGGGTACCGCCGCCCCGGGAACCTTTATTGGATAACCAACACCTCTGCCATAGGTCACCCCAAGTGGTTCGCTACGTTTGGTGATTTAGCAGGGGTGCCGGGTTCATGGGGTGAGGTTTGTCTAGGTCTTGCAGGCGGATGACCAGGACATGCTGAACCCTAGATTTCTACCCACCCCTTAAACCCTTTTCCTTCCCAGAACTCTCCTCTCCTTCCCTTCCTTAAAAAACCCTCCACACAGCATCCCCAAAGATGACATAGGCCCCGAGGGAAATTATTTTCCTCAGGGCCTCTTGTGTGGAGCTCATGTAAAAAAAAAACTAAAACATGGACTTGAGTCCTACTGCCTCTAAATGAAGTGGACTATTTTGTTATGACATGTGGTAAATTATAAAAAGAATAAAGTCCATGGTACACCCTTCTGCTTCTAAGATAGTTGTTGCATCATGGTACTTGCATCCACATGCAATTTTGAAAATCGTATTTTTTCTTCATAATGGGACTTCCATTTTTCTGCCACTGATAAACATGATAATTTACTTCAAGTAAATTATCATCAAAAACTCATTTCTTCAAATTTCGGACTTGGACCGTTTTATCCTCGGGATCGCGTCAAATTCATTCAAAAATACAAGGAATGCGCTCGAGAGTTCCCCCATCCGTCTCCCTTTAGCACCGTTTTAAAAAACGAAACAGCGTTATTTCACTCGAGTTGTATGCAAACAGTTCCGTGTTTTGGACCGCCCGATTAGTTTGTATCAGTTTGTATTTACGCTTTGACGTGGGATGTTTCTTGTGTTTTATTTGAAACGTAAATAATAGTGCGTTATTAATTATAGCGTAACATTGTGACTCTTTAAGTTATTTTCTTTGTGTGATTAATTGTGAATGAAATTAATTGAATTATTAGTTAGTGAGTAATCTGTTATTTATACCAGGGCGGGAAAGCGGTGTGTACCCTCCTATGTAGTTGTGATAAGTTGAACAATTGGTGACAAATGTTTGTGATGTGTTTTTGGATTTGAAAACATTGCAACCAGATGCGGAGCTGCCACACAATAAAATAAATTGGTACGCTAATTATTATTTATGCATTAAACCGCTTACTCGTTAATACGGATCCAAACAGTTAGATTTAGCTTTATTATTACGAAAAGTGAGTATTTATGTCGGGGGAGACCAAAAAACATGCAAAAATATGCATTTAACATTTTAATTTTGTTAAAATTTCACTTGCGCGGTAACGCCATGTTTATTCATTGTTTTTATTTTAACATTTCATCAATGCTGCCAATCATAGAAAAATATTTTTGCGTAAAACAAAGTGAATGCATCATTGACAAGTTTGTACCTGTATTTATAACAGTAGAACATTGAAAGAAATGATAAGTTTTAAGATTTTCACGGCCAAAAGCATTTTCGTTATTTGTTTTTGGGGTGTTATGCCGTGTTGCGCTACCTCCTTCTTTAGCCAACGTTTAACGAAAATTGAAAGAAATGTATTAAAATAATTACACAAACCCGCTAGATAAACCCTGCGTAGCCAAACAAAGCATTCAAAACCTGGGATGTTTTTTAAAAGTATGATGAAAAGCGAATTTATTTTAGAGAATTTATTTTATAAGATTGGTACTTCCGACAGATGTCATATTTGATTGTCTATTAGTTAAAAAAGGAACATTCCTTATTATCCGTGCATCAAACTGCGACAACACGAACGTTCCGTGTTATCCGTGAGGTGGACTAACTGCATATTTACCCGCTAATTAACCATATTGTAATGCCTAGAAGAGGTGGGAGAATAAATTATTAAGATGAAAATAAATAAACTATGGACACGAAAAGAGATTAAGCAACTTATAAATAATTTTAGAATAACATCTTCCATCTGTCATCATGACATTTCCGCTTTTCAATAATTTTAACCCTAAAAAGCCGAAATGTTTTTAAAATAATTTTTTTTTCTTAATTTTAAATTTAAAAATGCTTAAATTGAAAATCTTTATGTTTATTTGGGTTCTCTATGTGATGTAGGTTCACCAGTTTTCCGCTTGTACTACGAGTTTCCGGACACCGTGTATAACACGTAGGTCCCGATATCGAGCCCGTAGCTACTCCAGTGCTTGCCAACATTTCATCACTTAAAATTCCGTCAATTTTAACTTTAATTTTTCTATTAAACAGATAATTTTTAAACAAATTATTTAATGGACCTCTAATGAGCCATCCGCTCCGCAGCCTCGCATCCGTGATTGAGCCATCCGCTTGATAGTCTCGCTAGCCCTTAAAGATGCAGCATTTTGAATCGCGGAAGCATTCCTATTGGTTCCTCACACTCCAATAGCGATCCCTCAACATTTCCACATAGTCACCGTCTGCCAGGACAAATTAAGTGCGGAACGTGGAATCGAATCATTCTGTTCCCGACTGCCAAAGACATAACAGCTTTGTAAATCGCTACTTGTTCGCTCCGCTACATATACGCTCATCTTATAAATGTTAAATTATTATGATTCGATTGAATTGTTATAATAAACTTGTAAGTACAGTGTTAAATGCTTTATGCGCAAACCATACATCATACCCCCCAACCTCGTTATCTCGAGAGGGTTTCCGTTTGGGGTAAAAATATATATATAGTAGTCGAATTTAATGTTCCAAGTACCAATCATGTCTGATTACGACTAAAATGAACTATAATAAACTTGTAAGTACGGTGTTAAATGCTAATTTGATTTTTATATGCAATCCATACATCATATCCCCATAACCTCGTTATCTCGAGAGGGTTTCCGTTTGGGGTAAAAATATATATATAGTAGTCGAATTTAATGTTTCAAGGACCCATTCATGTCTGATTACGACTAAAATGGATCGAATTAGCAATCTAGTATCCTTCAACGAAAGCAATCTTCCAAATATGCCTACAATTTATGTATATGCTTGATGTTACTTTAAGTGACCAGCTCAGACACGGATGCTTCATCTCAAAAGTCAAACGTACTGTACAGGACTCGCAGATACTTTATAGCACACTGCTGACCCTGTACAGTGTACAGAACGATAAGTGTATTATTTAGTTACAAAGCCACATCAAGTCTGGAGCGCCAAAATACCTGAAAACCAGTGGCGGTCCTTCCCTCAGGACAATTGGTCTAAAACCTCCCAAAATTATAAGATGACAGTAAAACAATATTATTATGAAATATTAAGCAAATCAAAACAACTGGTATTATTCTAATGTTTTTGAAATGTACCGCGAGAGAAAGCCGGCAGCGGCAAGCAGTGACATCTAACAGTGACATCTAAGCTTCCTTTCCCACGCACTGCGATTGGCTGGGTCAAATTATGAAATGCCCGGTATCGTATCTTCTGTCTCTTTACGCACTACACAATAAATGAGATGGCACTATGACCCTTTTTTAAAAGTTTTCGGATTCTGAATACGGTTTGGGTCAGAGCCGTGAGGGAGAGAGAGCATGCTGAATATCATTCGTTTGAAAGAGATGGTTTGATAAACGTAGGTTGATTTCGCATATTTTACGCTTGTCGCATGAAATAATTTACTATATTAAACGTAATTTGACGTATGTGGGTGAATTTGATTCTCAAACTCGTGAGGTTCCTACAAATGAATATTGTTATATTTAATATGACATTGTATCATAGGTAATATCATTTTTTTAAATGACCTTCCACTTCTGGACCCCTAGAGCCGCCTCTGCTGAAAACCCCTTGAATCTGGGCAGAAACAGGTGGTTTATTTGATGATTCCACTAGTTTACCAAGCGGATTCCAATCTTAAGAGCACAGGACTCAAATAAGTATGCCGTCCTTGTTCTACCGGTATTACATAAAAAGATCCTCCGAGGACCTAACGTCATCGCTCCCTTCGGCACCGGTACATACATACATACATACATGCACTGGTATGGACCGGTACATACATACATACATGCACTGGTATGAACCGGTGCATGTATGTACGTATGTACCAAACAGCAAACAAATCGTTCAAAAAATTACATCATAAATATGAAGATTTTAATGCTCTGAATTTGTTCCCGTTGGTCGATTTTTTCTATCACGTGTAGATTTTGTGACATGATTTTTTTTTAAAAATATTTATTAAATTAATTTTTTTTTAACAAAAATTTTCTGCCACCACCACTTTATATAAAATAGGGATTCATGAAAAACTTTGTAAAAGCTATGAACAAGGATGGTGCAGGCTTTCAATATCTCAAAACGAAATTTCCACGAATCAGTGAAGCGAAATTGAAAGAAGGAATTTGCAATGTCACTCAAAATTAATTTTTTGGTCTCGCACGTAGATTTCTTTCCTGAAAATCTCGGTGCCGTATCAGATGAGCATCCTGAAAGATTTCATCAGGATATTATGCACATTTGAAACGCACGATATTATGCACGCCACAATGGAAAATGATCAGCGATGCTTGCTGATTTCTGTTGATCGATTCACCGAGAAACTATAATGAGATAAATTTACTGATAAGATAAGTTGTGACAAAATTTTTAACTGCAAAACATTAGCCGTAGTATTTTTTCACTTTTTTGTAATTGCTGTCACTTTAATAATATCGTTTTTTTTTTAATTAAATGGACATAATATTTAAAATCCATGGGCTGTATTCATTTGCATGATAAATTCCGTGTCAGAGCACCAAATATAATGTTATCATGTATGAAAATAATGAGGAGGAAAACAATTTTTTTTTGCAAACCAGTGATAATCGGAAAACTCGCCAAACACGCGCCCAACACATGTACTTGGTTGACATTTGTCGCGTGAGAACACGTCGTTTCTACGACTCGACTTGAGTTCAACAGCTCGGCTGTGGAACGATCACAGCATCCTCAAAGATGACGTAGGTCGTGAGGGAAATTATTTTCCTTAGGGCCTCCTGTGGGAAGAATTTAAAAAAAAAAAAACAAAATGCCCTCACCGATATTTTAAACCAAACAAAATTTTATTTTTTCAAAATGCTAAAAGAAACATCATAAATTACATAGAGTCGTTTTTAAATTAATTGTTAACGAAATCGGGGCCAAATGATAAAATATAATTATCTTATACCTATTGCATAATTAGTAAGTTTATACATTTCAATTGTCATGATGATAAGTGATAAGCACACGAAATTATTATTACACACATTTTGAGTTACTTAAACCAATTTTATGTTTGTTTACTGTCAAAAGGTGAACCAATTTAATTTGATAAACATTATAAAAATTCTTATTAGGCAATGTCTTCCTTCGTTTGCTATAACCTACAACTAACCTGTTTTACACAATATGCTAATTAACTAAAGCAAACATGCCTGTAAAATTAAAAAATTAAATCAAATGGCCATTTAGCGAAATGTTTTTAAAAGTTGGAAGGTCTCCGGTTTCAGCTTTTGTTATCAACAGAAGAAGACAATTATCATGTTTATTACAATGCGATGGAAAGCTGAAACGCATCTAGAATCGGCGTTTAATGAAGAACTTACAAATGTCAAAAATCAAAATGGCGTTGAATGGCACTTGGTGACAACGTTTGAATTTCTACGACACAACTGGACCTTCCTATTTTTAGAAATAACGTTAACAACCATCAAACAGTATTAATAGCCTTGCGTCTGTCTTACACACTCGATTCACAAATAGATACAAACGGAAGTGCTGCCATCTATATTATTAATACGCTAAACAAGCTACTTTTGCCATTCGGTTTGAATTCAAGAATTCGTCAAAAGATGGCGCCGCTTACATTGGTAGGTCGCATGAGGACGTGCCACCCTAGGTATAAGTACTACGGATTTGTAGAATTTGTATCCGGATATGAAAAGATCGGGTAATATCGGTAATAATAATGTGTGAATAATAGTATCACGCGGCCATACAGGGTGTTAAGGGACGTACTTGACTTACTTTAACCAGTGATTCCTGACATTATTTGGAGTAAAAAATGTAAATAAAATTTTGGTCTCCGGTGACATTTTTAATTTATTTTTTCTACGAAAACATAAAAAATGGAAGGTGTTGGAGAGTTATAGGCGCGGTTAGGGGTTGGTCGGTTAATCGGCTGAGTGACCAGTGATGACTTGCAGAAGAATTTTTTTTGTTGAATTTGAAGAAAAAAAATTGAAAAAAAAGTCATCCAAAAAGTCACCGGAGACCAACATTTCATTTACCTTTTTTACTCCAAATAATGTTAGGAATCACTGGTTAAAGTAAGTCAAGTACGTCCCTTAACACCCGCGGTTATTTTGTCCCGGTGACTAGCTATCACTGGATAACAGTTGATCCGAGGAATCGGCTGTTTTAGGAACCAGTTCCAATCGGATTTATAAAATGGTCACCAACACTCAAACTGGGCGAAGCGGAACCAAAAGCCGCCCGCAGGGCCTAGCAACTAAAACCTGCGGAGCATGTTTTTAACTGCTAGATATTATTGAATGTTTCTAATCGTTTGTTTTGTTCTTAGATCACAGAAATGCAAGTAGGTGTGAAACATAAAATTTCTGCGGCGTGGTAATTCTTCGAAATATGTATAAAATATAGAATTTCCGCGGCACAATTCTTTGAAATAACGGGAAAAATTATTATTTACTGATCGTTTATTTTGATCTTGAATTTTAGAATTGCAAGTACGAAAGATAAAAAAGATTTATTTATTTTAGAATTTTAGGAATATATATATATATTTTTTTTTTAAGTTTCTTTATTCATTGAAAAAATCTTTTTTTTACAAAAGTTGGGGATTTTTCGACCACCATGCTAGGCACATGCCCGTGTTGTGGTGGTCGATTTTTTATACAGTAAATTATCATATGCAATATAAAGAATGTGTGAGAGTATTAAGAAAATATACATATGCATAAAATAATATAATATTAAAGAATATTATAGAATACAAAATAGTATAAAATAATTTAATTTAAAAGAGTTACTAGTATAAAATCAAAGTGAGTACTATATGGTAAGCACATGAGAAAGGATTTTTATGTTGAAAATCTACATTATCTACATTATTTTACACCAATTTTAGTACAATTAAATGTTGGGCTTTATTCTTCAAGTCCGGTAAATTATATTGTACAGCTGTACAGTAGTATGTAGTATAATATAGTACAGTTGTTCATGTTTAATGGACTGTGGACTGTGGACTGTGGAAAGACGTGCAGTGTTAATAAATAATTATTTCCAAGCAATGACCAGGGAGTAAGAAGAAGTAAGGCGTCAATAAGATATTACCTTGAATCTTAGTTCCCCCAGTGGAGGCTCAGCGTAGGGGATCCCTTGAAAGCTATAGATCTTCTTCCCTTCTACAGATGTCACCACTGTCCCTTCTAGTTCTCCCTCCAGCACCATTACCCGCGGGTTTGCCATGTCCAGTCTGTGATTACTGAATCAAGTATCAACAGCGATGACAATTGTGTTATTGTAGACGAACAGCAGTGGAACGAATAGCAACACACACGATCGAAGAGCAGGCTTAAATTAAACTAACTGAAATTGAAGGCCGCCATTATCTATTGTGTCACCGCTTCACCGGCTAACAACAACGTAATGAAATGACTAATGACTTTTATTAATCAAAAAACTTAATCAGTACTCCGAAGTACTGGAATGTCCATCAACCATGATTTATTGTAAGATATTAAATAAATTGTTTAGTGAAAACTGACTAATGTGTTACAATTTTGGGTATATTAGAGGAAACCGGGCAGTCCACACAAACGTATTCCCCAATTACCTCTCTGGATTTTGATACTAATACTACAACTTCTTTACATAGTATAAAACGAAGTCGCTCCCGCTGCCTAAACTAAGCAACGGATTTTCATGCAGTTTTCACCAATAGATATACTGATTCACGAGGAAGGTTTTAAGGTATTTAATTTCAAGATTTTGTGTAAATTGGTTGAAATATATAATTAAAGGGAGCGGGCTTTCAAGCGGGCAGCGGGCAGCGTGCAGCGGGCTGGCAAACGGGCGGTGTGGATTTGATTTAACAGATGGCGTTGGTTATGAAGGTTGGGTAATGGCGCGGTGTTGTGTTTGTGTTTTTGTCCGGGTCATCTAGTAGGAATATAAAACCTATTTAGGTATTAACAGCCTGAGGTGCAGTTGTCCCTTTCGCTAGGGAGAGGGGTAATAATATAACAGCGACAGTGACAGCAATATTTTGGTAATATACTAATATACAGGATGTAACAGTACGTATCCGAAGAATTTTAACCGGAGATTCCTGGGCTTATTTAGAGTGAAAAATCGATGATATTTTATTTCTATAAAAAAAAAAAACCATCACAGACATGTCGCTGCTACTGATCCCATCCCAATACCCCGCGACGGGATCTAGCGATACGCGCGATGTTTCGTGTGTTACCATGCTGTTAGAACAAGATGAAGTGCCTATCATGCGACCCGCGCGCCGCCGCCGCCACCGGGCCACTCAGTTGCGATATGTGATGGAAAAATATTTAATATTTAGATATTTAATAAAATAAAATACCATCGGACAGCAAAATGACATTAACATTTCTTACTCCAAATATGCTCAGGAATCACTAATTAAAATCCTTCGGGTTCATGCAGTTACACCCTGTATAAGCCCTGACGAAGCTTAAGGTGAACGAAACCTGCTTTGTAGACACTTATATCCGTGCTCGACTGTTTGGTTCGATCGAACATGTTGACTTGCACATGCTTTTCAATTTGGGAGGCGGGTATGGGTACGGCCGCACCGCCCCGGAACCATTTATTGGACAACCAACACATCTGTTCGTAGCCACCCTAAGTGGTTGGTGACTTAGCAGGGGTTCCCGGGTTCACGGGGTGAGGTTTTTCCGGTACATGGCGGCGGAAGCTGGAACTGGTTGAGGGAGACCTTTGTTCCTCTCTAGCAAGACTATCTCGACTCACCGCCTTGCACGCAATGGAAGGGAAGCGTTCGTCACTCCTGGATACGCTGACCCTTTGATTCCTACCCACCCCTCATACCTTTTTCATTCCCAGAACTTCCTCTCCTTCCTTTCCCCAAAAGAACCTCCACAGAGCATTCTCAAAGATGATATAGGCCCTTCGGGAAATTCTTTTTCTTAGGGCCTCCTGTGATAATATAATATTTTTTTAAGTGCTCATCGTTGGGAAAACCATTCGGGAAAACAACATATGTAATTCTAATTTTTTAAACGTTTTATTACCTGCTTATAATTTTGATACGTAAATTGTTTTATATTTTTTGCAAGGAAGATAATTAAACAAATGGAAATGCATTAATTTAGCCACCTACTAGAAGTTATTCCAGTAGGTGGCTAAATTGATGCATTTCCATTTGTTTAATTATCTTCCTTGAAAAAAAATCTTAGTTTAATAAAAAGTATTAAAGTGTTATCATAAAGGCGGGTCCAAAGCTCAAACATTTGCCGTGATAATCTCTCAAAAGTCACTAAAACATTTTTTGTTTTCCGTCTCCTCCGTTTGTGAAAACACTAAACACGGTTGAAAGATTGGTGCGAAGTTCGCGCGATCACACACAATTTAGCTAGTGTTCTGGGATAAGGACGTGTCGACGCTTGCAATGAGCACTTGACGTTTTTTTTTTTTTACAGTGAATCTCAATGCACAAGAATCTCAACTGCTCCCGTCTGGATCCAGTGAGACTATGGCATCCCCAATTGGGGTATGTTGTGAGGCTGAAGGTAGTGGGGAGGGGAAGGAGGTGGGGAAGAGGAAGGTTGGGAAGTACCTGGCTATTCAGATCTGGTCACCAAACACGGCTAAGGCCATTTTCAAGCAACGTTTCAATTCTGAATGGTGGTCTTACACCAGGGCGATACTGATAGTATCTTCCACTCTGGAACATGCCGCAAATATACTATATATTATTTTAAATGAATTAATTGTGAAATAACACAAATTAATTAAATAAAATTTATTTGCGGGTGCCGGGTTCGAACCCGCGACCTCCGGATTGTGAGTCAAGAGTCTTACCCACTGGACTACGGAGGTCGTCAAAAACGTTTGACCACGTTTGACGTTTTTGGCGTTTATATCAATGTTAAATTGAGTTCTGATGAAAAAGAGATACATCAAGGAGAAAACACAGATATTTTAATAGATATTTACTTATTAGGAAAGATTTCCGACTAATACCGATTATTGCACGACCTAAAGTTACTATTAAGAATTTAGAGTGCGTCAAAAACAGAATAATTATAAATATATAATATTATAATTTATTTTTTCGTTATTATAATTTTATTATTAAATATTTTTATTATTATATTATATTTAGGTATAATAATATTTTAAACTCATGATTATGCCCGCTCATTGCACATAACCACAGAAGGCCGTTCCGTTAATTCTCCATACACGACCGCATTGCGCGGAATCTGTCAAAAAAATAATTATTCCACCCCCCCCCCCCCCCCCCCCGCCGCCGGTCCCCGCCTGCCTTCCAGCTTCACCCGGGATGGAATGTTTAGGAAATGTTTTCCGTCGAACATGGGAAGCTCGAAACACAACAAAAATTGACAATAATTATGATGTTGATAACAAACTTTGGACTGTCAAGGCAAATTTCAAAGGTATGGACCCGACTTAAGATTGTCTTAAGCACAGGGTGTAAAGTGACGTACTTGACTTACATTAACCTGACATCATTTGCAGTAAAAAAAATGTATATAATTTTTCTCACAGGTGACTTTTTTAATGTTTTCTTTTTTTTCTTCAAAACGAACCAAAAATAATGTGTTCCACATGTCGAAACTGGTCACTCAGCCGAATAAACAGCCCAACCACTCACCCCGATCGTACCTGTCTAATAAATGCCTAATGATTTTTTTTACTTTTTGTGTTAAAAAAAATCTCAAAAATGTCACCGGAGACCAAATTTCATTAACATTTTTTATTCAAATAATGTCAGGAATCATTGATTACTGTAAGTCAAGTATGTCCTTTCGGAAAATATTACTAATTTCAGAACACCGCACCATTTGGTTAAAAGTAAAAATATGCATTTGGATCATTGTGCTTTTTTAACCATACTTTCATTTTCTTATAAACCATCTTGGTGTTGCCATTAAAAAAGCTTTTAAGCGATCGCTTTGCCAATATTTTCTATCTACTGGTATTATTAAATTTCAGTGTGTATTATGTTGTTGATTGACCTATCCCTGGCCTTAGGTTAGGTTCACCGGTAAGAGATGCAATAACTTTGAAAAAAAAAAAATTATGCGATTTTGACCCTTATGTATAAAAAAACTGTATCAAGAAAAATGTCAGAATCGCTTGCGCCAACAACGCTCCATACCGCCAAAAGTTTCAATCACCTGGTAAAACCAGAATATTTAAAAATAATTTATCTGTGGAAAATGAATGTCGCATTTTACCGCGAAATGAACTGTCAAAGTCAGTGGATGGTCGTTCACAAAATCTTCGATAAACCTATCAATTCAACAAATAAACACAAGTAATGTTGTTTTTATCCATAGTTTAATATTCACAGAATGTGTGTTCGGAAAATAAAATAAACGATAGTTCAAAATAAATGCACAAAATATTAGTTCAAAAGTATTCTTTCCGAGATTTCACACGATGTATGGGCAAAAGATCCTGGCACACAATAGGTTGAACCTAGCAAAGTCCTGTTTTAACTAGACTGCTTTGAATTTTTTCTGTTTTTATATTTGTTTGTGTTTTCCGTATCTGGTCAATCCTGAATAATAACTTTTCTCTCCATCAGAGTTCGCATGAGCGTTATGAGTTATGAGGAATAATTATTAACTATTACGTGAGGTCTGCTGTACACAGAATTGCCGTATTACTTTTATTACACACTTTACAGGTTTACAGTATCAGTACAATTCAGAAGCAAGTAGTATAAATTTTGACTCGATTGCTATATTTATGTAAAATGAGGTTGAGAATTCGCTGAAGCATCGTACAGACTCTTCCACAGGTCCATTCTCTCAGAGAAAGGGAAGTCACTCGTGGACAGTTCTTCCTGAATCTTCAAGATGGTCATCTGGTCAGGTCCTGAGGGCAGCCACTCTTCCTTGATGAGGTCTGACAGCTCCGGGGTGGGCTTTCTGGAAGGAAAGGAATATCAACAATCCAATAAATCTACTAATTTTAATACTCTTTTCGTGTAATTGGCCCTCTCATTCGGAATAAACTTCCCCCAGCTCTTACTAATATCCAGAATTTGGCTGAATTTAAACGGGCTTTAAAAACAAAATTATTTAAAAAATCATACCCTCATGAATCCTAACATCTTTTCAATACACGTAATTAGCCATGTTCTCAAGTTTCCGGTAATTGTTTGTTTAATATCCGAATTTAATGTCGAATTTATTGTAAGAAGTTAGTATTTATATTATATTTTAATTTAAAAGCCCTTGTTTTGTCCTGTGCTACAATAGCACCGTTATTGTCTATTATTATTGTCCAGTGTGTGTGCTATAACAGCAGTGTTTTTATTAATCTTTGTTTTCTTGTCATTGTTTTGTAAATACTGTATATTCTTTACTTCATATTATTTTATCAATATTTTGTAATGGACACGTAAGGAGCACTGTTCGATTATTTTTAATTTATTATAATTAAGCGCACTTGAAGTGAAATGACACAAAACTGCGCTATACAAATTATTATTTTATTATTACGGATGAAAGTAAACTGAATGCTGTTGAAATGAGATACCTGAGACGTATATGTGGTAAAACAATGTATGATCGTGTGAGAAATGTGGATATCCGCAAAGAATGTAAGGCTGATGTAAGCATAATGAGTAAGATTAAGAAAGGGACCCTCAGATGGTTTGGGCACGTAGAGCGAATGAACGAAGGAAGTAGTGTAAGAAGAATATACGACGCGAATGTGAATGGTAGAAGAAGTCGGGGATGCCCGAGGAAGACATGGCACGATCAAGTGAATCAGATACTTAAGTCGGGTCATGTCAAAAGTCAGAATAATAGAAGAGAATGTATGAGACGATGTATGAATGTGAGTGAGGCAAAGAGTGTGTGCCAAGACCGAGTTGTTTGGCGGTCCGTCCTCTCTGCCTACCCCTGCGGGGAAACGGCGTGATGGTTAGTTAGTTAGTTATTATTACTGATACAAGTTTTATATACATTGAAGTACAGTACGCCTAGAAAAAAAGTTCCGCAATCCGCTTTACTTTGGAGTTATGAGAATTGCAGATTCTTCACGCTACAGGCGTGTTAGCCATTAAATATATACAACTATTACGTCATATCTATGCGGGGGTAAGCGGAGAAGAGGGACCATTAAATCTTAAACAACCCTGTCTTGGCACACACAACATGCGTCTTTCATAAGCATACATTGCCTCACAAATGAGTAGGAACTTTTATGTTTTATCGATTCTTGACCCTGCTCATGTAGGTACATGTAAGACATCCACATGATTCACTTGATCGTGTCAAGTTTTCTTGGTGCTTCCCCAACCTATTCTTATATTCACTTTCCCCACCTACCTGCTCTTCATATTCAAGCCACCCAAGAATCCAAGTGGCATTTTAATTTCTCTTGCATCATTCGTGTATCCTTTTCAAATCTCCACACTAATAACGCACAATAGTTCCATCAGACTCCAGTGATCTATGTGAGTATGTATGACTGAAATTATAGCATCCCTAATTGGGTATGTTGTGAAGCTGAAGGTAGTGGGAAGGGTAAGGAATGGGGAAGTGGACCTCGACCTGGATTAGTTGCGAAGGATGGCAAACACATAACCACGGGGACAGTAAAAATTCAGGCATTAAATTTTTTTACCGCAATCAGTCAACTTTCGTCCTTCATTTATCAGATCCTTACCGCATAGCCATAAATCAGGGATTGTATCATAAATCCTCCAAAAACTTCTTGCCCGGCTTCCTTTGAAAATATTTTACAGATGACTACCGAATTCAGTCAAAAATGAATAGTGATGTTAATTTTCTTACCCTGTCTTTGCAAAATCTGTCCACATCTGCACCATTCGATTTCTGACGAGGGAATCTTGGGCTGTTGGAGTTATATGGCTAATCAAGATGGAATCGGACAGATACGTTGAATCATCGCTGTGGTATGCCCCTTTCCCCTCAATTTGGAGTACTGCTTTCATGAAGTTTATGGTGCCGTCGTACGCAAACATGTAAATATAAGTATCTGTAAAGTTGTGCCTCAATCGGTTCCTCAAAGATTCAGTGATTCCTCCCAAGAAACACACATCAGAAAGGAAGGCATCCACAGCTTCGATTTCGTCGGTCTGATTGTATGTTTCCCTCATTCTGACATCGAATTCAACTCTGTCTACTTCGAAACTAGAGGGCAAGTAATCGATGAACTCTCTTCGCATTAAGTTTTCTGTATGTTCTCCTAAAGTCATCTTGAATAGACCACCTTCGTTGTCAACGAATCCAGTTATGGTAGGCACCTGATTGTACTGCCCAGAAATCAAGAGTTCCATAGGGTCTGTATTTAAGAAAGCTTCTACTCCGGGTAGGGTTTTCTCTATAATTGGTACGAATGCATATGTTTCCCCGTTTTTAATGTCTTCTTCATCCAAAGAAGTAAGGGCAAAAGTCACAAGTTTTTCTGCGTCAATATTCTGCAAGTCTTTGAGCAATTGCTCGGGATCGTCAGTGGTGATTTCCAATGAATTAAGCAAACTATTTAATAACTTTTTAGGATTTCTTGTTCTAGCCCATGGACTCAAAGAAGTACCAGAGTGTAATATGGCCTTGTTGAACAGTCCTTTAGACATGGGAGATAGTAAATGATAATCGACGGATGCTGAGCCAGCGCTTATTCCAAATATTGTGACATTATCTGGATCTCCATTGAAAGCGCGAATATTCTTTTGTACCCACTTCAAAGCAAGGTTCTGGTCTCGGAGACCAACATTTCCAGGAGCAGCTGGAATATCTAGACCTAGGAACCCAGGCGCTCCAAGCCTGTAATTAATGGTGATTAAAATGGTATCTTTGGCAACAATGAAGTCTGGACTGAATGTGTCTGAACTCCCTGAGCCTGCGATGAAGCCACCGCCGTGTATGTAGAGCATGACAGGCAGGAGTTTCTCCTCTTCACCTTGAGGCAACTGTGGTGTGTGGACATTGAGGAACAGGCAGTCCTCCACACCAAAGAAAGTGTTGGTGAAGAAGTCAACCTGAGCGCATTCCCCCCCCTCCTGGGTGGCGTTGTGGACTCCAGACCAGGGCTTCTTTGGGACTGGAGGCTAGAAAAAAATACAAACAATTAATTTGGTAAATATAATATACGAGTTTTTAATTTGTAATGATTCCTGAAGGTTGCAAATAATGTAAGTTATCATTAAAAGTGTTAAGACATTGGGCAGCACAGAGAGAATGACTCAATCATGATTGAAGCCCGATTAGTTAAATTAATTATACTTTGATTATGTTTATGTATGTATTGAGTGAACTCTCAATCTGCGAAAGTGACATGAAATTGAATAATCCTTTGATAAATAGGTATCACGCTAAAAACATGTTTCTCTAATCTAATACTGCATAATACATATGCGGGCATATGTATACGTAGCAAACATTGAACATATGCACCCCGCACGCGTCCATTTCAGAGCGACCGAGTCCCGCCCCACTTCAGGCCGCGCGCCGCGCAGAAAGGTAAAGACCGATAGGTTTACAGCGCAAGTTTACTGTGAGACTTTTCAAAATTCGTATTTCAAGGCAAAAATAATTACCTATCAATGTGATTCAAGAAAAATGTTGACTACAGTTAAAGAAATTATAAACGGTAACCAGAGGGAAAACATTAAGGAAATTCGGTTACAAAAATTTAACCTAGATTTTGTACTTAGTGTCGAAAACATAAATAAGAGATTTTGTACTTGGTGTCGGAAACATAAATAAGAGCATTCCATTAGTCACAGAAACTTATTCTCAATCATCGGAAAGAAGAGAGATTAATAATATTTTCAGGTTTAATGAAATTAACAGTATTTAATGAAAATACTTAACATAATGAAACCAAAATCACTGACGGATTAAATTACTATAGGCTATAAGATTCATTGCCAGCTATAGGAGACAGATTACTATTGCACTAAATGAATCTCTGTTAAAGGGAATTTTTTCGCAGTCATGGAAAACTTCCATAATAACACCAGTGCCCAAAATAATAAATGCTGAAAATTTCGAAGGCTTCCGACCAATAACTAGATTACCTAAATATGAAAAAATGAGTAAATTTATTGAACAAAATAACATTCTTGTAAAACAACAATCTGAATGATACGATTTTAGATTTTCACGGCCAAAAATATTTTTGTTATTAGTTTTTGGGGTATTATGCCGTGTTGCTCTACCTCCTTCTTTAGCCAACGTTTCGGACAGCGTTGCAGTGTCCATCATCAGGGCAGATGTCATCATCACACAGATGGCATCATCACACATCTGCCCTGATGATGGACACTGCAACGCTGACCGAAACGTTGGCTAAAGAAGGAGGTAGCGCAACACGGCATAATACCCCAAAAACTAATAACAAAAACAATCTGAATATTTGTTTCTTAACCCAGCAATAAATTATATTTTAGCAATGCATAATTCCATGATGCCAGAGCTCACTGTTGTACCTACACAGAAACCATCGCGGGCTTGCGCACATAAAATCCCCAAAGTTTCATCGCAATCTGATGAATGGTTTAGCAACGCGTAATTTCATGATGCCAGAGCTCACTATTATATGCAGAAACCATCGCGGGCATGAGCTCATCAAATCCCCAAAGTTTCATCGCAATCGAATGAACGGTTAGCAACGCATAATTTCGTGATGCCAGAACTCGCTATCGTATATAGAAACCAACGCGGGCATGTACATCGTAATCGGATGAATGGTTTAGCAACGCATAGCGGACATTCATAAATATATACAAACCCAGAAACAAACATATTTTTATTTTTATAGATGTACTTAAATGATTTAGTTAAGAGCCTTCCATCAAACTTTTTGCAGATGACACACTGTTTTATATTATAGCAAATAATATTGAAAATGCATTGTCAAAAAGACAAATGCTTGCCGTATGCTGAAAATGGCCAAGTCAAATAACGTTGACACTTTTACAGCTACGTCTATCTGTAGTGTCATTGCTTTGTAATTATATAATTTGTGGATTAATAGGCATATTATGTTTTATTCGTACTGTTTTCTGATCTTCAGTAAGTTTGTTTTTTCGAATACCTTTTTGAAGGGGGGTTTCTGGGTTACAGTTAAACAGTTTTTTTACAACTTTATTCTGCATTATAAATTTGTGATGTTCCGCTCGCAGGACCGCCTCGCGTGTGTACTAACTACCAGCCTTAGAGTTCGCTCTGTTTAGATTAGTGAAAGCAACCGTAATTATTATTATGCTGCTTAGCCACTGGTCATCCACGTACAACAATAATATCAGCTGCAGTAGAACTTTACTGTGAGATTCGTGGCATTTATTTAAAAAACATCGTTAATTATCACTATCTACTATCTTATCTATTGATTGTCTGATTGAAAGAAAATTGATTAACTTCATAACATGTGTTACATAATTTTGTAGCGACAAACTAAAATATTTAATTTATTTATTTAGAAGATGATATACATTTTTTAAGCGTTTTGATTGTCTAACTAGGAGGATTTCCCGTTTTAGAACAGTCAAATTTGGATGAATGAGCAGACATATTTTGTACAAAAAAAGAGAGAAAAAAAGAGGAGAAAAGAAAGAATAGTAAAATAAAACTAGTTTAAAACGCACAGTTAACTGGTGCTCGATTAGTATACCCATTAAAATACTAATAAAATTATAGGTCCGTATACTTAAAATATTAATAAAACCTACTAATAAATAAAAGCCTATTAATAAATGCTACATACATATTTTATGAAAAGAATAACAAAAAAGGGAAGAGAAAGAGTAAAATAAAATAATAGATTAAAACACAAAGTTAACTGATGTTTGTTTAACGTACCTACTTATTAAAATAATAGGTAGGTAAATGTACTTAATAATAATGTATTCAATCATAAAGGTAGGTAAGTGGTATTTGTTTTGAATATTATTAATTGATTACATAGTCCTAAACACATAATGTGAAAATAAGAAGAAAAAAAATAAGAGAAAAAAAGAAAAAAAAAATAATAGATTAAAACAAAAGGGTAACAAATGCATGTTTGGTTTGTTTTAGTTTTTGTTTTGGTTTTGGTTTACATATCTGTTTTTGTTTTTCGTTCTTTTGTTTTGAAATGTTTTAAAAATACCAGCCATTTGCAGCGCAATCAATAAAAGATAAGATCAAAAGTTCACGCATTCGTGGTAGCCTGGGTGTCACAGACATAAATAGTAAGCTGGAAGAACGACAGTTGAGATGGTATGGACACATAAGACGGAGACCATCAGACCACACAGTGAGGCAGGCAATGTCTATGGAGCTTCACCGACAGTCATCCAGAGGAAGACCGAAGAACTCCTGGATGACTCAATGTTCCAAAATTCTTCAGAGAAACGGCCTGGATAAAGGCGATACCCAGAACAGAAGATATTACAACCTGAGAACGAGAAGAGCCGATCCCAACAGCCTACCTAGGCAATGAGTTGGGACAGCGCAAGGAAGAAGTTGCAGCGCAATCTAGAACCTACGAGATTTCTAGAACGCACCACTCGCCTTACTTCCCGGTTCTAGTACAGTCTAGTACTCAAAAACTCACCGCGTCTTGCGAAACTCGACACAAGTCGCTCATGTGCGCCTGGCCTAAGCCGAACAGGACTTCACGAAACTTACTTTACGCGAAAAAAACCATCGGTAAGCGATTAAAAAACTTTATTGCATGTTATATAATCAATTCCATATCAATGTGGAATATTTTGAACACATGATATTATTTTATCTAGGCCCGAGGGGTTGTACATAAAATGGTCCACTAAATTAATGCATTTACTCTGATGATTGTTTGATCAGGGAATATAAGAAGTATTCCAGACTAAGTATTACCTGGAACCTTAGTTCTACCAAAGGAGCCTCAGCGTATGGGATCCCCTGAAAGCTGTAATACGCCTTCCCTTCCTTTGAAGTCGCCACTATCCCTTCGAGCTCTCCCTCTAGAATCTGAACCCGAGGGTTCTGCACTTCTTGGCACTGACACACATGACTAATTATTGAAAATAATATAATTAAATGGTTTATGTACATTTTCCGGAACGACCGCGACGCCATGACCAAAGATAACGAATGTGACTGTGGCATATATTATTTTTATGTAAGCGCACGTGAAGGAGTCTACTAATCTGGCTATTCTGCTAATCTAAATCTATGGATTTCCAAACAATTTAATTAATTAGAATCACACATTATTTATCAATTTCGTACAACGTATTTAGTTCGTTATCGAAGTTTTCGTGGATTAAAAGAAAACGCAATATCAAATGAACGGATTTACCATTCATCGTTTCTTTTTTCTAAACCCTTATCGAAACTTTACCAAGCCACTCACTTTGTCTTCGAAATGTGTTCTTCAAATTCTAATTTCTTCACAAGGGAAAACCAATGGGGAAAACAATACAAGTCGATTTATTTTATTTTATCTTTTTACTCATAATTTTGATCGGTGAAGAGTTTTATTTTTTACTAGCTGACCCGGCGAACTTCGTACCGCCTAAGAATCAATAACTGTTGTGTTAACTTATTAGCTGAATTAATTAAAAAAAAAAGTTAAAATTAATACTCAAAATTAATTAAGAAATGTAATTCACGTGGCAGCAAGACATTTGCTTTATTAAAGCGGATCGAAATGATTCACGTGGCATTATTGTACTACTTTCTGTTAAAACTATTTACTGGGTGGGTTGCACTTGGGTCGATTCCCTTCATTGAAGCACCTTGTGATATCCAACATTTTTCGTTTTGTTGTCGTTAGATATCTTCCCAGTTCCACCGGGCGCATTGAGGAAAAATAAGCCACCATTTCCATCATCAACTGCCTTCATTAACGAATCGTGCACTTCCTTCTGTTGGGGGTACAACAGTGGTACATTCGTTCAAACTGATTGGTTCAATGCATCTTGATCATATTCACGTTCACGTACCAATTCTTGATTGAAAGCATCATTCATTGCAAGTTTCATTACATTCATTGCATTCATGAAGGGTCGATCTGGCGTTGTTATTCCTAACTTGACTAACAAACTGCCGCACATGAGGTAACACATGTCTTCGATCAAAAACAAAGCCTGTTTATGTATATCCTCATTCACCTTGAGATCAGGATTCCCTGAACTGACACGAATTCGATGTAAAATGTCTTCTGACATGTCATCTTTGTACTTGTTCCATAGTTCATGTGGATTCGATGGGAAACATGTCGAAATACTGATAGCAAATAATGTGCGTATCAGACTGGAGATGCAGAAATAATTGCTTCAGTGATTGTCATGTCCCAATGAGTATCGTTTTCAAGCAAATTGATCTGCTGACATGCAACACGAATCGTTGGGTACACTACACCATTGACTTGTGATTCAAACGATGTCGGCCCACGAACATTCACCAGCAACAACCGAAAGTAGAAGCTATTTAGAAAGTAGAAGTTATTTTTTACATGAACTGTGTAAATGCGACCAAGAGCATCAGTAGGACGCATAACCCGATGATCAGTAACCACATCGCCGTGCTTCCGACGTAGAAATCTCTTCGACAAAGCGTTCGACAAAGTTAAATAACGTGGCATCTCAGAGTAGAGCAACGTCCGGGCAAACAGATCGCATTGGCAAATCGAAAAGAAACAGGTCAATGTTGTTGCTGGAGGTGTTTCAGCACTTTTGGCAACAATCGATGTAATGAAATAAACTTGTTGATCATTCTCCAGATGCATCGCCAAATATACAACAATGGAATGGGGAATGAGAATATACGCCAAATCACCGCATTGTAGCTCACAAACTTGATAGCGTGTGATTTCATCGTTTTTTATTTGTAGTTTTAATGCCAAAAACCGCCATATCGCTGACTTTTGTGACAAATTTGCAGATGTATTTGATTGACTTCACCGAATTGCAATAGGTACCCCACGTCCCAATGCGCCTTGAATGTTTTGAAAAGAAGTGGCTGTTTTCCTGGAGTTGTGCAGACATACGTTCACCATTTGTCCCCTTTACGACTGTTGACATTTAGTGTGTAAGAAAGAGAGGCAGCATTATATGTTTAAGAACAAAACAAAAACAATCAGCACATTGACATTTGACGTTTTTGAATTTTTGGAATTCAAGCAAACTGCAATATTATACCTACCTACCACAATATTCCTTCAGCTCTTTCAAAAGATGAAAATTCGTTCCATATTAAATGTATGAGGAAATGAATTTTCGTCATAACTTTCTTTTTCGTGAATTTTTGCGATGTTTTAATAGTTATTATCCTATCCGGGGCGGAGACAAATCCAACAAATCAAAGATCATCAAAATCGGTTCAGCCGTTCTCGAGTTATAAATAGTGTAACTAACCTGACTTTGTTTTATATATTAAAATTAAGATTTAACATCTAATAAAAATAATAATTTGTTATTATAATAACATTTCCCAAGAAAACTGGTAAACTTAGTAAGGCTCACAATGTCTAATGTTGAGTGCCGAGTCAGAATACAACAGGATCTGTCAGACACCCTAAGACCTTCAATGGACTAAGACAAGGAGGTGCACTTGCCTGCATTTTATTCAATTTAGCGCTGGAAAAGGCCATCCGAAATGCAGGTATACAAACCACAGGCCATATTTTTAACAAGTCTGTTCAGCTCCTTGCTTATGCTGACGATATAGATATCATCGCACGCTCAGAATATGAACTAAAATCGGCGTTTAAAAGCTTAGCCACGTCGGCAAGGAACATGGGATTGGTCATCAACGAGGGGAAGACAAAATATATGTCCGTACATGGACGCCAGAAACCACCAAGTATACAGATAGATAATTATACATTTGAAACTGTCAACGAGTTTGTATATCTCGGTACTATGGTGACAAATGACAACAATGTATCCAGCGAAATCAAAAAAAGAATAGTAGCTGCAAATCGATACTACTTTGGGCTACAGAAGCATATGAAATCTCGCCACCTTACCAGAAGAACTAAAGTCCTGCTTTACAAGACCCTTATACGACCTGTTCTTATGTATGGTTCGGAATGCTGGACAATCAGTAAGGGTGATGAAGGAGCCCTAGAAAGTTTTGAAAGGAAGGTGCTGCGAAGGATTTACGGCCCAGTCTGTGATAATGGAGAATGGCGTATCAGATACAACCAGGACCTATACGATCTTTACGAGGACCCTAATATCTCCAAGGAAATCAAAACTGGAAGACTCAGGTGGGCTGGTCATATCCAGAGAATGAGCGAAGGAGATATTCCAAAGCGAATTATGGATGGTGCACCTGGGGGTCGGAGAAGAGTTGGAAGACCAAAGCTTCGATGACTGGATGGAGTGGTGAAGGATGCAAGCACCATCGGCATCCGAAACTGGCGCAACGCAGCACAACACCGACAGTCATGGAGGCAGGCTCTGCTGGAGGCCAAGACCCGACCTGGGTTGTAGAGCCACAGATGATGATGATGATGAATAACATTTCCATGTTGTGTCTAATTATCTTCCTTGCACAGCGTTTAATAAAAAATAATAAAGTTTTACCATAAAATCGTCTTAAAATACATAGTTTTACGGGACGTACTTGACTTCAAATAATGTCAGGAATCACTAGACTTGTCAAAGTAAGTTAAATACGATCCTTAACATCGCGTACATGACGTAGAATCACCTTGTTTCGGAAAGTACCACTAATTTCTGAACACCTCACCATTTGGAACGACTTGAATGGAAGGAGAATTGTCCCAGCCCAGTTCACGAATGTCTCGTATCAAGTCGCTGTAACTCCCTTATTATCCGAGTAAGAAATATGTTAAAAACGGTGTTATAAAGGCAAAGCACCACGCTTTATAGTCAAATCAAAAAAATATCCACCAAAAAAGTAAAATGTACACCTTTATGAAACCAAAGTTTTGATTCGCTATTTAAAAAAAAAATGAATCTTTGAGAATTTTTTATTAATAATTTGCATATGATAAAACCACAAAGTGAGGTGATGATAACTTTTATAATACAGTTGTCTTATAAAATATGTGTATTTATTTTTTCGTTATCAGTAATTTTAGTTAGAAAAAACGACTTTAGACCACACGACTGAAGTAAAACTTCACTAACTTATGTCTCCCTCTCAACTTCCGTTCGCCTCGCCCGATCGTTCACCTCGCCCGATCACACTTTTCGTAACGCTCTCGTCACGCATTCACCAGATTACTCCCCAAGTCAAGCGTGCGTAAAGGCCCGACCGTTCGCCTCGCCCGATCACACTTTTCCTAACGCTCTCGTCACGCATTCACTAGCTTACTCCCCACGTCAAGCGTGTATAAAGAAGTTTTACTTCAAAAACGTAAGGTGAGACATTTTTAAAAAATTTTTATGTTGTTGGCATACGGCGCCAGTGTTGGCATACCGCTTACTACGGCCATTTGCCAAACCAAACCTGGAAAGGACATGCAATTAATAGGCCAACAATAACTAGCTCAGGAAAGCCGGCGCAAGCAAGGTTCTCTTAAAACCAGGGCGAGTGTTTGTGGTTCGCTTGTGAATTCCTCCTCCTCCTTTCCTCACAATCTCCGGGGTCTCCTTCCTCAATCAGAACACAGTATTGCACGTAAAGGGTTTATTCATTTAGAAGGAAACAGGGTTATTACAATTGCCAGCATTGGCACACTTCACATGGGCATTGGTTAGCACTTTAAAATCCTAACATAACAGGGACTGTTCTCTCAAACTCTCCACACGCGTTACTGGCTTTAATAGCGGGACGTAGCACACAAAAGAGGGCAAAGGTACATTCTACTCACAGCAGCAGGAAATGCGGTAGTCAGCAGACAGGCTACTGGGACAGGACCTTCTCGTGCACAATTCACAATATAAAATACATCGCGAGTTTTAGGTTCTCGAGAGCGCGTTAGCGCGGTTTACTCGGACACTGTTCTCGTGCCTGGGGGCAGCGGATGAATGAATGCTCGCGCGCCGGCTGGGGGGGCCTGCGCGTGTCGACTCAGCGCAGTGGTGCGGGGAATCTACGAACTATTCTGGCGTAAAATGTAGAGAAGTGGGCTAGGGTTAACTTCGTAACGTAACACTTCCCCCCTCGCCGCAAAAAAGGCGACGTGGTAATGGAGCAGTAGGGCTAAGAAATCCTCTTACCCTTCTAGCACTTGTGCCAAAAAAAAAAAATTAAGAAAAGAGGAGAGAGAGAGTGAGAGAAAAGTTGCTAGCTACACAATAGTAGAAAACAAAAACAAAAGAGAAAGAAAAGCATGGTGAACAAAGAGTTAACTATAAATGTACATGAAAGAGCAGTGACATACATAAATATAAACAAAGACCTGCTGAAGAAAGGTACAAGGGTTATGCAGTGATAGAAAAAAAATGACTCTAAATTGTATCATTGGTCTGTGAGCTATGTTTGCGTAGCGTGGTTTGCGTAGGATGTCTGGGGTGTTTGGACGTTACACTGAAGTTACAAGGTTACTTTGTCACTGTAACCTGGCCCGTTTGAGATTACACTCAAGGAACACTAGGGCCTTAAAGAAAACACGAAGAAGAGAACGCAGGATGAGGCTTCTTGGTGGTGGAGAGGGTTCTACCTGTCACAGAGGTCAAAAAGGGTAGCTGCTTCCGGATCCTGTGGGTGGGCCAGTATGACATCATTGAGGTACTGGAGAGTGGAATTGTGATTGGTGGTTTGTCCTTTTTGTAGAGGAGGTGGTTTGTGTGCATGACAGCCGTTGTTGTGATGGTGGTTGGTACACTGGTTTGTATACAGTGGGATTGTTGTGTGAACAATCGTTGGTATTGTTATTTGCGCAAGGGCACAGGAGCATTGGCATGATGGAAACAGAGCATTTGCAAGGTGCAGCTGGAACATTTGCAAAATGGCAACAGGAACATTTGCAAGATGCCGCAGGAACGTTTGCACAATGGCAACAGGAACATTTGCAAGATGCTGCAGGAACATTTGCATGCCGCAGGAACATTTGCACAATGGCGACAGGAACATTTGCATGATGCAACATGAACATGAACCAACCTAGAGCTGACGTGCTCGGGTTTGTTTGAGTGATGGTTTTGTGATGATACAATTCGCAACTACACGCACGGCTCACACTAGGTTAATTTAGGTGCGGTCGGGTGCTTTTGGTACGCAGGGTTTGAAGGCATGGGACCTCCGTAACGGTAGTGAAGGCAGCATGAAGAGAGGCGCAGGTGTAGATAGGGTGAAGAGCTGCTGGTCTTCTTATTAATCCGGCGAAAAAATTATTATTAGAACAAAATTCTTGAAGTTTACCTGCCTAGTAGACCAATGATGAAAAGGTTTGGAGAGAAACAAGGTGTGCATGTTGAGAAAGATTGGATTTGTTTGGCGTGTAGAGAGAGAGAGAGACGGAGAGAGAGTTAACTAAATGCAACTACAGACTTATACATATTACAGGTACGTATTCAAGGAAGGTTCTGTTTAACCCATTTAGTTTTTTTTTAAAAACTAAATACATTTCCAAGAACACGTGGGTAAGGGTTTGTACGTATGACAAAATGCCCCGTTCGAAAGAAGTTGGTCTTCCATGACCTATGCTCACGTCTATACGGTAGCATTTTTTCTACTTTCGAAGAACAAAAACATTGAGTACAAATAAGTTATGAAAAGTGGGAAAGGAGTAGGAAGTTGAAAGGATCCGTGTATGAAGGTTGTCCCATTTGACAAACGAAACGCCAAGTGCGTAACGCATATATCCCCATTCAAGGATAATTTCGAGGAAGTGAAAGGGTGACAATTGGGAACATTTGAACGAAGAAAACTGCTGAGGATTCGGCTATTTCCGTAATTCGACCTCTGAGTGGAGGTGAAACAAGGTCTACAGCAGTTATCCTGGCACATTACAAAAGGAATACACTGACATAAAAGAGTCTAATCCTCCACGTGTATTGGGTAGAAGATTAGAGGGTCGTTTTATTCTCCTACTAGTTTGCGAGAAATGACAGACCCTTGCTCAAATCTCACAAACCTGGGGGGGTTTTCTTATTCGTCTCCCAGACAACGAGTTAGGTGTTTTTTGTGTCCATCAACTTAACTCCTACGACACGATGCCCCATAATCATGAGTGAAGCGTATGATTAGTCCTTTTGAGATAGTGGATAGTTCCTGGGTTCTTGTGACAGGAAGTTCACGGGCATGTTAATGAGTACTCTGCTGCAAAAGCAATAATTTTCTGATAACAGAAAAATAAAAGGCGTGCGATCTACACTTGGTAGGTCACACAAACATGGGGTAGATATTATTTCGTTCGCACGACTCATGGTGAATATTGTCACGTTTTCACGTCTCACGTGACAGGAATGAACGATTTACAACAAATTTGCCCAGTATTGAAAGACAGTAACCCAATAGGTATTTAAAACAATTTAATGAGATAAATCACCCTCTCGATCAACAACCCTGTGTTGACGAGCAAACAATGAGTAGTTATGACGGACTCCCCGTGACGTGTAAAAACACAAAGATATTATGAGATTCGCATCTACAGCAGTGGATATTGTAAGGTTCACACCTATAATAGTAGATATTGTAAGGCTCGCGCCTATAATGTTACAAAAGTTTACGTTCGAAAATGTGGGTCCCCATTCAATACAGACGGCGGGTTGCAATGATGTAATTAATACGGCACTGCTGTAGCTTAATAAATTCATATTAGCATACGTTACAAGACTTGCCAAAAGGCGATAAACACAAATTTTTATTGAAGATCTGGCCAAGATTTTAAACTTCAAACAAGAATAATGGTACAATAAGGGACAAAAGAAACTGATGTCATGATGAAATATTGTACCTCATAATGAAGTTGTATGTACAAGGAACAATGTTAATGAAGGGACGAAACGTATTGTCACTTTTATAACAAAAATTTTTTTTTTCTCAGAATCCGACAAAATACGATTCTGGAAAAAAATAGAGCAATTGGGTTGAGCGCCATTTTTTGGAAAAAAGAAGAAAACCACAAGTAGCAACAAGGTTGCTCCTGAATTGTTTCGAATCCAGCGAATGTGACCTGATAGGTGTGTTCATTTGGTGTATTCGAAAACGATCCCCAATATACAACATTACTATGAATGTATAGGATGGGGTGAGGAGGAAAAAGAAAAAGGTAAGAAGAAAAAAAAAACGGGAGAATTTCCTATTATAACAGAAATCGTCGCGGCATTCTTACAATATGGTTCTGTGACCATAGTAGCGAGCTGCGGCAATGGTCTGAAACCAATGGTTATTAGACAGACTTGCACTTATGATTTTATATTTACAACATTAGGGTAGGGACGTACTGGTACGACAAAAACCCGACACAAAACAATTAAAAAGGGTGATATGACAAGATGAGACGATGAGGTGGGAAAAAAAACGCGCGGATGCTGCAAGAATTGTGAAAAGGAAAGCTACGTCTTGGAGCAAGAGTTTTCCGGAACCGTTGATGGTAGGAGGAAAAGGAGGCCCTTTCCCGAAGTGATCAATTTCAGGAAGAGGATGCATACAAGTTATGAAAACGGTGCCCCAAGAGGTGCTCTTGTGGTACAGCAGGCAAGGCACGCAGGATGTACAAGAACATATAAAATTATGCAAAAAGGGAAAGAGTGTACAGGAGTTAGGCTACCGTTGACATTAATGTGCCTTCGGGTGTAAGGATTACCTTACGAATGCCCATATGGGTGATTATTTACATTTAATATTTACAAGTAACTCACGTCATTTATGACAAGAATTATAAGACTTCTAAAGAGACCGCGTCGCACTGATTGACGACTGGCCAAGAGAGGTCAGGGGGGTAATAATGATCAGGGTTAACAAGATGCATGTTTTGCCAGTTTGATAACGCCTGAGTACTTGATGTGATGGAATTTACTGATTCCGTATTTCCGATTTTGACAATATCATATAGAGTAAGGCATTTTTTGGATTTATTCCTAGGAGAAATCTTTCTATTTCTCAGGGCCTGTAGTAGTTCTTCCTTTCTTGAAGTAAAAATGTGCGGGATTATACCCAGCGTGACTTGAGGAACTTCCATGGTGTATAGGATCGTGTCAGAGTGACCTTATGTTGGAAAAAGTGAGAACTAGACTCGCAATTAGAAAGAAATTGGGCAGAGATTGACCACTGGGATGTATATTTTTTTTTTTTTTACAAAAAAAAAATTTTGGAAAAGTTTTGGAAATTGGTTGAAAAATTTTCAAAGTCCAAAAATGAAAAAAAAATTGGGCAGGGATTTGCCTCAAAAAACGTGTTTTTGAGAAAAAATCCAGACGTTTTGGAAATTTGTTGAAAATTTTCAAAGTCCGGATATGAAAATTTCACGGGCCAGGATTCACCTTAATGGAACACGTTTTTAGAATTTATTCCGATGTTTTTGAAAAAGGTTTGAAAATTTGCAAAAGTCCGGTAAATAAAGAACGGAACGAGGTTCGCCTTAAACGAACATGTTTTTTGGAATATTTCCATTTGCTTTCCAAAGGAGAATTCTTCAGAAAAGAAAGAAATATTTTTTTCTTTTATACAAGTTTTCGTGGAAGTATTTGTTTGAAGATTCAACAATGTCTTGGGAAATGGTTTTTTTTTATTTACGTGGCTAGCCTGTAAGCCTGATTTGAGCACCACCAATTATTGGTATTTACACGCCAACTTCCTTTCGTCAAAACAAGTTATTATATACAGATAGTATGTATACGGATGTAATGTTTGCTTTCGAGGAATCGACGTCAACGCAAATTAGGCATTTTTAAATTTATGTCGTATGTTTCTTTATGAGAAACGGACGGCAGAAGTAAAAAAATGCCCAATAGTCAAATGACAGAAAGAATTTAATCCACTTGTTTCCCTAGGCTGCAAAATATGTCGGTATAAACAGACCAGTACTTTGCGAAATAGGTGAATTATAATATAATAGGTTAATTAACTTTCGGGAAACGAAGCGGGTAGTCGGTTATCATATGCAGGATTTTGATTGTTGAATAACGTTATCTTAAATATTTGTGTTCATTTCCACTATTAACTTGTATTTGAAACTAGCAAATTTAGTCGGTCGACACTTGTAGACACTGTATTATTTACGGCGACAACTTTCTTGGTTGAGCAAAATGAAGGAATCGTGCCCGTGATAATTTAAATTGCGATTCGAAGTTACGTTCGCGCCGGTGTTCTTGTTTGAAATGCTAGACAAATTGGGAATAACACAAAACATTATACATTATAGGTTATAAGTTTAAACAATAGCTGATTGAAGAACGAGACTGTGGGACCATTGGAGGGGACCCACCACTTTCCCAACGGCGTTATAAGGAAACATATGGTTTCCTCCTTCACCGCACACGTCAAGACTCTACTTTTTTTTGAACGAAGCTACATTTATTTGAACGACTATAGACCCTCCAATGTCCATGCATACGGGGTTAGTAAGCAGTATGCAAGTACTTACATTAACATTATACAAAAGATAAATAGAAGTAGCAGCCCGTGGAATAATTCTTCTGAAATAGGTAACATCAAAAAGAGATAATAGTGTTAGTAAAAGAAAAAGAAAAATAAAAATAACGGCTATGACCAGTCGAAGAAACCTTCTGTGAATAAAATAAGTAATGAGGAAAAAACAGTTATATGATTATGTTATAATGTAAGTAATTACTATAGTAGCGGAAATAAAATAAAATATATTTTAAAAAAAGCCAGAGAAAGTATTCCATAGACCACCGGGCAGTCTATGGAATACTTTTTCAGACTGTGGGACCGTGAAGAGGGAGGAAAAAAAATGAGGCCTCACGTTGAACGCCAGTGTTGGCATACGGCGCCAGTGTTGGCATACCGCTTACTACGGCCATTTGCCAAACCAAACCTGGAAAGGACATGCAATTAATAGGCCAACAATAACTAGCTCAGGAAAGCCGGCGCAAGCAAGGTTCTCTTAAAACCAGGGCGAGTGTTTGTGGTTCGCTTGTGAATTCCTCCTCCTCCTTTCCTCACAATCTCCGGGGTCTCCTTCCTCAATCAGAACACAGTATTGCACGTAAAGGGTTTATTCATTTAGAAGGAAACAGGGTTATTACAATTGCCAGCATTGGCACACTTCACATGGGCATTGGTTAGCACTTTAAAATCCTAACATAACAGGGACTGTTCTCTCAAACTCTCCACACGCGTTACTGGCTTTAATAGCGAGACGTAGCACACAAAAGAGGGCAAAGGTACATTCTACTCACAGCAGCAGGAAATGCGGTAGTCAGCAGACAGGCTACTGGGACAGGACCTTCTCGTGCACAATTCACAATATAAAATACATCGCGAGTTTTAGGTTCTCGAGAGCGCGTTAGCGCGGTTTACTCGGACACTGTTCTCGTGCTTGGGGGCAGCGGATGAATGAATGCTCGCGCGCCGGCTGGGGGGGCCTGCGCGTGTCGACTCAGCGCGGTGGTGCGGGGAATCTACGAACTATTCTGGCGTAAAATGTAGAGAAGTGGGCTAGGGTTAACTTCGTAACGTAACAATGTTTACATGAATTTTTTTTATATTTCAAAAATCATTAAAAATTATTATATTTGAAAGCATGTTTCATCACCCTTCAAAAACAGTTTTGGGATATATTCAGAAATATTCCATTTATTTGGATTTCATTGTAAAGCGGAAATATTTTGACTGTTTGAAAAATACGCCAAATTTCTGAAGGGTGAAAAAATATGCAATAAAACACACATGTCAAAAATTTGTTATTGCTACTGTTCATAGAACTACTAGTACTAATATTGTTACAGAATCAGAACATTTCAGTAGGAAGTAAGTAGTATAAATTTTGACTCCAGCAATCGAGTCTATTTAAGTTAAACGAGGTTGAGAATTTGCTGAAGCATAGTACAGACTTTTCCACAGATCCATTCTCTCAGAGAAAGGGAAGTCATTCGTAGACAATTCTTCCTGAATCTTCAAGATGGTCATCTGGTCAGGTCTTGAGGGCAGCCACTTTACCTTGACCAGGTCTGTCAGCTCCGGGGTGGGATTCCTGGAAAGAAAGGAATATCAACAATCCAAAAAATCTACTAATCGTAACACCGATACAAAAATATTGTAGAAAAGTACGCCTGGAAAAAAAGTTCCGCCATTTGCTTTACTGTGGAGTTATGAAAATTGTGGATTCTTAACGCCACAGGCGTGGTTGACATTTAAAAAAAAACAAATGTGTTACAAATTAACCATCACAGAACCTGAAACCTTAAACAACTCTGTCTTGGCACGCATAACATGCCTCTTTCATAAGCATACGTCGTTTCACACATCATGTGAGTGCACCAATATTGTTATAGTTTAACATGAAAATCCAATAAAACACTTAGGAACAATTCATCAAATATTTGAAGTTAATTTCACTTTTTGCGTAAGTTTTATTCCAATTCTGTGATTACTGCAGGTCTATGAAGCAACTGGCCTATCTTAATATATAAAACAAAGTCGGGTTAGTTACACTATTTATAACTCGAGATCGGCTGAACCGATTTTGATGATCTTTGATTTGTTGGATTTGTCTCCGCCCCGGATAACAGAATAACTATTAAAACACTAAAACATCGCAAAAATTCACGAAAAAGAAAGTTTTGAAGAAATTTATTTTTTTCATACATTTTGTATGCAACGAATTTTCATATTTTGAAAGAACTGCACCAATGTTGGGGTAGGTATAATATTTAACTGTGCGTGAATTCCAAAAATTCAAAAACGTCAAATGTCAATGCGGTGATTGTTTTGCTTTTGTTCTTAATCATATAATGCTGCCCCTCTTTCCTACACACTAAATGACAATTGTCGAAAATGAGACAAACGGTGAACGTATGTTTCTGCACCCCTCCCAAGGAAAAATACAATAATAATAAATCTCTGAAATGAAACGCTTTTTTTTACGTAAGCTCTACTCAGGACCTATGCCATTTTAGAAGATGCTGTGTGGAGGGTCTTTTTAAGGAAGGGTAGGATAGGAAGTTCTGGTAAGGAAAAAGGCATGAGGGGTGGGTAGGAATCTGGAGGTCAGTGTATCCGGAAATTAATCCATCCCTCTAACAGCGGTGCAAGGCCATTGCCTTGACCGGAATTGAGCTTTACCTTCACCTTTCCAGCCGGACTCTTTTTTTCCAGAGAGAATCCGGCTGGAAAGGTCAAAAGGCCTCCCTCAACCAGTCTCTCTCGATCCGGCCCGCCACGCAGCAGGTAGGCAGACTTATCCGCCGCCAAGACCCGCACAAACGTCACCCCATGAACCCGGGCACCCTTGCTAAATCACCAAACGTAGCGAACCGCTTGGGGTGACCCATGGCAGAGGTGTTGGTTATCCAATAAATGGTTCACGGGACGGCGGCACCCGTCCCCGTTTCCTTTCAAAAACTCCCGTAAGTATCTAAGTGGAAAAGTAAGAAAAACAATAAATATAAATCCGGTACACAATGCCATCTCTGATACTGACAAAAACAAAACATGGACAGTTGGGCATCGATAATTGCTTCATTGTTTAATTTTTAACTTAATAAAAAAACTTAATTTATTTCAACAGTTATTGTTTCTGAGGCGGTACGAAGTTCGTCGGGTCAGCTAGTAATAATATAATAACGTAACTTGAATAGAACTTGCACTGAACGTGAAACTTCAAATATTTGATGAATTCTTAAATTTTTTTAAACAACCTGTCTTTAGCTGAACATTTTGAATATTCTCGCTATCTTTTAGACTAAACCAGAAGGATACTCCTTTGAAGTCGACTTCATCACATGTAGGTACTTTTCTATTATATCTATTCTTGACCCGACTCTTGATTTTCTTGGAGCTTCCCTAACTTAATGAAATTACAAATGCAAAATCATCCCATTACAAGAACATGGAGGAATTAGCAATTGAAAATACCCAAATCTCTTTCGAAAAGCATCCGGACAAAATTCTCGAATACGTAAGCGAATTTTTTACTAATATAGGGTCACAATTAGCAAAGAAAATCAGACAACTAATAACTAGCATTTTACCAGAAGAAAGGGAAAATATGAACCAGATAGATAAATTAAAGTTAACTGGTGTAACCAATACTGAAATCAGAAACGCAATTGTATCCCTTAATATTAATAAATCATCGGGAAATGACATAATCTCAAATAAAACAATAAAACAACTACAAAATGAACTGACCTTCCCATTGACATACTTGGTCAATCTGTCTATATCTACAAATGTATTCCCTTCATGCCTTAAAAAAGCTACAGTTATACCCATACATAAAAGTGGTAACAAAAAGGATATATATAATAACCGACCCATAAGTCTCTTTGGCTCTTTTTCAAAAATCTTGGAAACTGTAATGAAGAAGCAAATTGTTCAATTTCTTGAACAAAACAAATTATTATCACCATCCCAATATGGTTTTAGAGAAAATCTGAGCACCAATGATGCCATAGAAAATCTAACAAGCATGGCCATAAAAAACATAGATGATGGGAAAAAATGTTCAGCTCTATTCATAGATCTTCAAAAAGCTTTTGACACAATAGACCATAAAATATTACTAACTAAATTTAAAAAAAAAGGAATAGCCGAATCAACAATGAACTTATTGGAGTCGTATATAACAGGGCGAGAACAACAAGTACAAATTGGCAAACAAAAGAGCAAACTTCTATCTTTAAACTATGGCGTTCCTCAAGGAAGTGTACTGGGACCGATTCTGTTCATTATCTACATCAACGATTTAACTAACCTTACCATTAAAGGAAACATAATCAGTTTTGTTATGATACTGTTTTATTATTTCAAGAAGAAAATTGGACTGATACATTTAATGAGGCTGAAAAAGGGCTTAGTGCACTTCAAAATTGGCTTAAAATCGACTCGCTTACCCTAAATATAAGCAAAACAAAATATATAACATTTTCAATGAACTCAAGGGGCCAACCAATAAAATCACTAGAACTAAAACTACATGAATGCCATGGAAATAATATACAATGTTACTGCCCCGTCATCGAAAAAACACAAAACCATAAAATATCTCGGAGTATTAATTGACGAAAATCTTAGATGGGACCTACACATCAAAGGTATTACGGAAAACTCACAAGCCTTATACATTTCTTTAAAAATCTAAGAAACGTGTTAAATAAAAAGGATATGAAAAAGGTCCACTACGCGTTATGTCATTCTCGAATTGAATAAGGAATCATAGGATGGGGATCTGCTGCACATACGTACCTACACAGCCTGAATACGATTCAAAAAGGAATCATAAAGACCATATTGAAAGTACTAATTAGAACTTTCAATAACTTTGACGTACCAAATGTACAACAAATATATGCCAAACATATATTATTGAAGCTCTTCAAAAATAATGAATCCTCTACTAGACCATGTATGCATAACACTATATCGAATAAAAAGGATATAAAAAATATTCCAAGTTATAAAACCACATTTGGATAAAGAAACTATACATACTTTGCAACAAAACTCCATAACATCCTTCCCCAAGACATAAAACTAATAAAAAATCCAATTGAATACAAATCAAGAATAAAAATATGGCTTAAAGAGGTCAATGAGAAAACCCTAGCGAAGACGCTAAAAACGACAAAGAAGACAAATGAACTAAATTTAAATAACTTTAGTCCGCCTCGGCACAGGACCCCCTAGTGAGGAGGACTAAGAAATACAATATTTTATACTTAATTTCACATTACATTTTGTGTGTAAAATTTATTTTATATAGTCGCTATAATAAAAAAAGGGGTATGTTGTGGGACTGGAGGAGGTGGGAAGGGGAAGGAATGGGGAAGACGACCTCCTCATTCGTAGTGAATGGTCGTAACCACGGGGGCTGTTAGCCATCAAAAATTTCTACGGCAATCCGTCAAGTTTCGTCCTTCATCTATCAGATCCTTACCGCATTGCCGTACATCAGGGATACAGGGCTAGCTTTCTTTGAAAATATTTTACTAATGACTGCTGCATTCAGTCAAATGGGAAATTAATAATGACCAACTGGGTGAATCTTCTTACCCTGTCTTTCCAAAATCTGTCCACATCTGCACCATCCGTCTTCTGACGAGGGAGTCTTGGGCTGTTGGAGTTATGTGGCTAATGAAGATGGAATCGGACAGATATGTTGATTCATCGCTATGGTATGCTCCTTTCCCTTCGATTTGGAGTACTGCTTTGATGAAGTTTATAGTGCCATCGTACGCAAACATGTAAATGTAATTATCTGTAAAATTGTGCCTCAATCGGTGCCTTAAAGATTCAGAGATTCCTCCCAAAAAACACACGTCAGATAGGAAGGCATCCACAGCTTCGATATCGTCGGTCTGATTGTATGTTTCCCTCATTTTGACATCGAATTCAACTCTGTCTACATTGAAACTAGACGGCAAGAAATCGATAAACTCCCTTCGGATCAGGTTTTCTGTATATTCTCCGTAAGTTGTCTTGAATAAACCGCCTTCGTTTTCAACGAATCCAATTATGGTAGGCACCTGATTGTACTGCCCAGAAATCAAGAGTTCCATAGGGTCTGCATTTAAGAAAGCTTCTACTCCGGGGAGAGTTTTCTCTATAATTGGTACGAATGCGTATGATTCCCCATTTTTAATGTCTTCTTCGTCCAAAGCAGTAAAGGCAAAAGTGACAAGTTTTTCTGCGTCAACATTCTGCAAGTCTTTGAGCAATTGATCAGGATCGTCAGCACTGATTTTCAATGAATTAAGTAAACTATTTAATAACTTTTTAGGATTTCTTGTTCTAGCCCATGGACTCAAAGAAGTACCAGAATGTAATATGGCCTTGTTGAACAGTCCTTTAGACATGGGAGATAGTAAATGATAATCAACGGACGCTGAACCAGCGCTTATTCCAAAGATTGTGACATTATCTGGATCTCCATTGAAAGCGCGAATGTTCTTTTGTACCCACTTCAAAGCGAGGTTCTGGTCTCGGAGTCCAACATTTCCAGGGGCTGCTGGAATATCCAGACTTAGAAATCCAAGCGGTCCAAGCCTATAATTAATGGTGATTAAAATGGTATCTTTGGCAACAATAAAGTCCGGACTGAAGGAGGCTGCACTCCCTGCGCCCATGATGAAGCCACCGCCGTGTATGTAGAGCATGACAGGCAGGAGTTTCTCCTTTTCACCTTGAGGCAACTGTGGTGTGTGGACGTTGAGGAACAGGCAGTCCTCTGCACCAAAGAAGTTGTTGCTGGGAGCCTGGGCGCATTCACCCCCCTCCTGGGTGGCATTGCGGACTCCAGACCAGGGCTTCTTTGGGACTGGAGGCTAGAAAATAAGACAAATAATTTATTTAATTTTTTTTTTCCAGCTCTGACATGGCACAAATGTAACGTATGGGGCGTAACCATGGCAACCTGTCAAATGAAACGGGACTAGCAGTGCTAGTCGCGTTTGACAACGTCGTCGCCAAAGATATTCAAATACAAAAGAGATATACTATGGTCTCCGCGCAACTGTCTGCGGACTACGCCCTAATTAGAATAGTTTACATACAAAAAGAATTTGTTCATTTCGTTGATTTTTTGAAGATGTGCATTAGTATTCGTTAACAATATAGTTTGAATACGGAAAGAATTCGTTCATTTTGTTTAACGTTCGTTTGGTTTATTCGTAAATTATTCGTTCATTTAGTTTATTTGTTAATTGGTAAACAATATCGGCGACACTCGGAGGCGCAGTCCCACTTAGTAAATAAAAACTGCAGATAGCACATCTATTTATATTTCAATATCTTTGGTCGTCGCCCTTGACAACTGGTCTTTAACATGTTGCCAGTGTGCGGACCGCCAATGAAACTCGCAATTTGCTTTCCTGTGGATGGCGATTGAGTTGCCAACTGGTGTTTTTTTCAGTTGCTCCATGAGGGATGGACTTACTTTACATAAAAAAAACCATCAGTAAGAGATTAAAAAAACTTTATGGCATAATAAATTTCAAATTTTGGTTTTACAAACGGTATTATAATAATTATTGGAATATTTAGAAGACATGATATTATTTTTTCTAGGCCCGATGAGTTTTACATACTCGTAAAATAGTCCGCTAAGGCAATCCATTTACTGTCTGATGATTGCTTGATCAGGGAATATAAGAAGGATCAAAATTTTAGGTGAGAGTTACCTGGAACCTTAGATCTCCCAAAGGAGCCTCTGCGTATGGGATCCCCTGAAAGCTGTAATACACCTTCCCTTCCTTAGAGGTCGCCACTATCCCTTTCAGCTCTCCTTCCAGAATCTGAACCCGAGGGTTCTCTACTTCTTGGCACTGACACACATGAGCAATTATTGAAAATAATATAAATAAATAGTTTATGTACATTTTCCGGGACGACCGCGACGCCATGACCAAAGATAACTAATGCGACTGTAGCGTATATTATTTTATGTAAGCACATGTGAATTAGTCTACTAATCTAGCTAATCTGCTAATCTAAATCTATGGATTTTGGGACAATTAAATTATTTGCAATCAAAATTATTTATCAATTTTGTACAACGTGTTTAGTTCGTTATCGAAAATGTTATGGATAAAAAGAAAACGAAATATAAAAAAATATATAATTTGTCTTTTCTTCCTTCGAAACCCTTGTCAAACCGACGTCAAGAGCGTAAGAGCGATTTGTGTCGCGGCAAAGTTGGGCGACAATTTTTAAATCCATTGCGACCTTCGACCAAGTTACTTGGTCGAAGATTGCGGCATAATAATACTTTACTAGCAGTTAAAAACTCGCTCCGCAGGTTTTTACTGCTGGCGACTTTTGGTTCGGCTTCGCCCAGTTAGTGTTGGTGATTTTGTAAATCCAATAGGAACTGGTAAGCCCGTTAAAATTAGCCCGTTCCTCGTATCCACTGTCAAAGTGTCAACCAGTGTCACCAGTGATGGCTAGTCACCGTGAAAAACTAACCGGGACGCGAGATGACGTAATATGTAATACACAGCCGCTTGATACAACTGAGCATTACCGTCAATCTTTCGAAATCCGGGAGATACTCCAGGTTCAAAAATTCGTAGAACTTATACCTAGGAAGGGTACGTCCCTTTGCATCTTGCCGACGAAAGTGGCGTCATATTGTGACGAATTCTTGAATTAGAAACCGAATTACAAGAGGTAGCCTTGTCTGAAAATCCACGTACAAGGATGTTTATATAGTGCGACGGGTAAGGCGTGGCGGTAGACATGCGTTGGAAGCCGGATTTTTAAATTCAACCACGCAGACACAAGGCTATTAATAACGTTCGATGGAGACACGCCAATTGTGGCAACGCGACATTAGGGCGACTTTTTTGGATTTTGGAATAGTCGCCAAACTGTAAAAGTCGTCACAAGTCGCTCATGTGCGCCTGATATAGACAATTTTTCCTGGGTTACGAATAACCTGAAAATATTGGAACTCTCCCCATTTCCACCATAAAAAGATGAATTTTCTACTAGATTGTACAATGATAGGAGGATTTGACTTGCAGTGGATTGACTACAAGTTAATCCAGTAACGAACCAGTCTCGCTGTTAATTTTTTCTTCCATTATGTGTATATTTATTTGATATAGTTACGAATGTTGCCGATCCTACTGATAAACTGCGAAATTTTGGCTCAACACTCCTCAAATGCACACATAAGTTCTTCCCAACGCAACTGTCTGACCTACAGGCGAATCGAGCTTTACTAAACAAATCACTTAGACTTTGATTGATTGATCGAAAAATTGTGAACAACGGCCGTTGGTGTTTTCAGGAATAAAAAATCTCAAAAGCAACATAAAGTTTTGCAGTAAAATGTAGACATTTATTCAATTGAAGCTACGAACTTTCGTTGCTCTGGCATTACCAGGCTACTAACTTTGTCTTTGAAATGTATTTTTCACATTCTAATTTCCTTACATTCGAGTTTGACAGTTCGTTGTAAACAAGGGAAAACCAGGAGGAAAAAAACATAACTTGATATTTTCATTGTCTTTTAATTCTTAATTTTGATCCAAGAGGAGTTATATTTTCTGATAATAATAAGAATTTAATACATTTCCACGTGTATCAATTATCTTCGTTGCAAAGCGTTAAATAAAAAATAATAAAGTTATTTTATTATTAACCTGTGATTCCTTATTGTTCATGAAAATTTGATCTCCGGTGATTTTTTAATGTAATTCTTTTTTCTTTCTTCAAAACCAAACAAAAAATATCTTCCACAGTCGTCACTGGTCACCAGCCGAGTAACCACTCTACCACTCACCCATACTCTACCTGACCAATGATAAGTTGAAAAAAACACAAATATGTCACCAGAGGCCAAAATTTCATTTACCTTCTTTAATGTAAGTTAAATACTTCTCTTATTCATCCTGCATAAGATGTAGAATAACCTCCTTTCGTAAAGCACCACAAATTTCTAAACGCCATTTGTTTAAAGTAAAACATATGCATTTGTACCATTGTGCTTTTATAAACTTGCTTTCATTTTCCTACGAAATATTATTATATTAATATTATTTTTAAGTCTTTTAAACAAACGATAGCTTCGCCACTATTTTCTGTCTACTATTAAAAATGACAGTCTGTGTTATGTTGTCGACCGAGAGTAGCGAAGTCCTTAAATAAACCGATTTGAATTTCGCCTGTCTGTAAATTTGTCGGTGTGTTCCGTATCCGGTCAACCCTGTTAATATAATAACTTGTCTCTCCAACCGAGTTCGCATGAGCTGTCAAAACCTTATAATAAACATGCGAGGTCTAATAGAACTAATATAATTACAGTAGGAGCACATTTCAGTGGGAATTAACTAGTATAACTTTTGACTGGATTGCTGTATTTATCTAAAATGAGGTTGTGAATTCGCTGAAGCGTCGTACAGACTCTTCAACAAGTCCATTCTCTCGGAGAAAGGGAAGTCACTCATGAACAGTTTTTCCTGAATCTTCAAGATGGTCAGGTCCTGAGGGAAGCCATTCTTCCTTGATCAGGTCTGAAAGCTCTGGGGTGGGATTCCTGGAATGAAAGGAATATCAATAATCCAGGAAATCTACTAATCGTAACACCGACACAAAAATATTGTAGAGCAGTATGCCTGGACTAAAGTTCCGCCATCTGCTTTACTTTGAAGTTATGAAAATTGCGGATTCTAAACGCCACAGGCGTGGTTGACGTTTAAAATAATAATTTATATTATAATTTGACATTTTAAATATGTTACAAATTAATCATCACAGAACCTTAAACCTTATACAACTCTGTCTTATAACACGCCTCTTTCATAAGCATACATCGTTTTACGCATGTAAGTGCATTAATATTTTTGAAGTTTAATGCGATCCAATAGTCCAGGAAAAAATCGAAATCGGAAATCACGACCCTTTATAGGAGGAGTTTAAAAATACTTCGTTTCAATAACCTTATATTAGCGAGTTTATCTAATTAAATATATTTTTTAAGTTTCGTATAAAGTTGGAAATAATTTACTAGAAAAAACCACAGGTAAGCAATTAAAAAAACTTTTTTGATTCCGTTTGTAAAATTAATTTCATGGAAACGTTCAAAAACAGCGAATCCATTTGAAATTGAATTATTTCAAAATGTAATATTTTGAAGACCTGATATTATTTTGCATAAGCCCTTGAGGTTATACATAAAATAGTCCACTAAGGGGTCGTCCATCAATCACGTGATGTTTTTTAGCAACTTTTTAACCCTCCCCCCCTCCCCCCCCCTCCCCCCCCTCCCCCCTTGGTGATATGTGGTGAGGTTTTGGACTAAACCCCCCCTCCCCCCCCCCACCCCCCCCCACCCCCCCCCCAAATCACGTGTATTTTTTTTAGTACAAAGTATTTTAAAATTTTCAAAATATTATCACGAAAAATAAATACACGTGATATCTCATTATACCCCCTCCCCCTCATGATATTTCGTGTTTTTTCCGAACCCCCCCCCCCCCCCCTTTAGAGCCTCACGTGATTAATGGACGACCCCTAAGTTAATCCATTTACTCTCTGACGATTGCTTGATCAGGGAATACAAGAAGGGTCAAATATTCAGCAAAGTATTACCTGGAACCTTAGTTCCCCCAAAGGAGCCTCTGCGTACGGGATCCCCTGAAAGCTGTAATACACCTTCCCTTCATTAGAAATCGCCACTATCCCTTCCAACTCTCCCTCCAGAATCTGAAGCCGAGGGTTCTGCACTTCTTGGCACTGATACACATGACAAATTATTGAAAATAATATAAATAAACAGTTTGTGTACATTTTCAAGAACGACCACGACGCCATGACTAAAGATAATGAATGCCACTGCCGTATATTTTTATTTGTATGCGAGTGCAGGTGAAGATATCTACTAATCTAGCTAATCTGCTATAATATATATCTATGGATTTTGAAACAATTGAATCTGAACCCGATCACACATTATTTATCAATTTTGTTCGTTAGCGAAAAATTGATAGATAAAACGGAAACATAATATCAAATGAACGATTTTTATTAAATGATTTTTTTTGCTGCATAATGCCTTACAGCCGTTTCGTCTTTTCTTCCTTCGAAACCATTTTCAAACAGACATTAACCCCCGGCATTCAGAATTTCTACCGATTTATAACATATTTCTCTTGAACACCTTAAATTTTTAAGATTATATTGTAACATTTTTTAAATTTTGAAAAATGTGACCTTATAATCTAAAGCGTTTAAGGGTCTTCTTAAAGCAAAACATGGTCAGAATCAGTGAAAATTTTGTGGTAAATCTTGAGATCATCAGCAAATAGAACAAAATCACAGCATAACACGGGGCCAAGGACATTAATGAAGATTTAAAAAAAGTAGAGGGCCAATATTGGATCCCTGGGGTACACCTGATGTTACAATTGAGGAAATTATGGGTATCATTCATTATAAGCCCTAACTGTGCTCTGTTTTCCAAGCAAGATTTAAGCCATCTAAATAGATCACCGTGAATACTTATTTGATCAAGCTTCTGTAGTAAAATACTCGTAGAATTGTTAACTTTATTAAATGCCTTTTGAAAATCTATATAAATGGCATCTACTTGAGTTCTTTCCTTAAAATCTTACAAACGTAATAACAAAAGTCGAGAAGATTGGAATTTAATCTGGTTCTATTTGTAACAAATCCATGTTGATTAATAAATAATTGAGGTTCAAAGTGTGTACCTAAATGTATGAAAATAAAATATAGATTCAAACTTAAATATTTGGGATTTATTTTAAGAACAGTAAAAGATTTTACGTCAATTTATTTTTTTTTAATTCTCTTCACTGCTTTAGTAAGAAGTAAATTAGAATACAATTTCACTATTTGGTCCCCATTCTATAAAGCACATCAAATAAAAATTGAGAAAGTTCATCATAAATTTTTAAGGTTCTTTAATTTCAAACTCTCCATACTCATTGAGCAAATTGATTATGTCAACTTAATGAAAATACTTAATTTAACTGACTTATCGTGTAGAAGAACGAAGAGCGATCTGGTACTTTTATTCAAATTAGTTAATGGATCACTTGACGCACTTGACTTAACAAAACTAATAACATTCCGAGTACCAAATCATGACACGTGACATCTAGAGCTATTCTTTGTTTATCCGTCAAAAACTAAATATTTCATTAACTCCCCAATCCAAAGACTACACAGGCTTGGAAATAAATTCAGTTCCGTTGATATTTTCATTTATTCCTTACCTAAATTTTTATCAGAAATTTCTAAAATTCTGATGTAAATTTTATTATTATTATTCTAATTTTGTTTTTATTGTTATTTATTTTTAATTCTGTTTCCTTTCTATTAGAGTAAAGGAAGAGAAAAGTAAAATAATTGGTATTTTATTGTTTCTATTTCTATTATTACTATGTTACACGATTGATGTAAATGCTCCAAGGGCATAAATAAATAATTATTATAAGCAATAATTATCAGCCTGAAACACTCATCCACATTGAAAAATCTTCCGAGAAAAGATACATGATGCCAACGGGACTTGAACTCGTGCCCTTCTGATTGCCGGTCAGCTGCTCTCCCAATTGAGCTATGGCGGCTTATCTTATACCCGCCAAATGATTCAATATATACTAGTGTTTCATTCAACAATTACTGCTTATTATATTTTTTCCACCTGAAAACAACCAACTTTATTTTTGCGAGAGAGACACTGTTAGTGTTAAATCCGTCGCTAGGTGGCGTCGAGACAAATTATGTCTTCATTTATTGGGGAAATATTTGACAAGTTTAAGTATTTCCCCAATAAATAAAGACATAATTTATCTCGACGCCACCTAGCGACGGATTTAACACTAACAGTGTCTCTCTCGCAAAAATAAAGTTGGTTGTTTTCAGGCGGAAAAAATATAATAAGCAGTAATTGTTGAATGAAACACTAGTATATATTGAATTATTTGGCGGGTATTTGATAAGCCCCCATAGCTCAGTGGTCAAGAGCAGCTGACCGGCAATCAGAAGGACACGGGTTCAAGTCCCGTTGGCGGCAAGTATCTTTTCTCGGAAGATTTTTCAATGTGGATGAGTGTTTCAGGCTGATAATTATTGCTTGTAATAATTGTTACCCTTTGTGCTATGCATAAAAATCTCGTCTTAAACGTTAGTTTAACAATTAAAAATAATAATTCATAAATAAATAAATTATAACGCGAAGTTTATATTATACTAACTATTAGTATTTATGGACGTTATGGTTTGATTTTAGTAGTCGAATGTTGCTGAAACACAAGAGTTTTATTGCGTATTCCGTTTTCATAAACCCTACAGCCACTGCCGGCCCCGCAATGCGCCGCTACGGGCTGCAATGTGCTGCAATGGGCCGTGCCCCGCACACGCCCCGCTAATGATCTAATGAAATAATGAACTAATTGGATGGGCGACCATTTCTTGCAAGGCCCATCAACGCTGCATAATTTAAGGATGGGTTACGCCAACAGTGGCGGCTAGTTCTTTAATCCTTTTAGAGTTCAACAATCGTATTTTCTTTAATTTTGTTAAAAGAGTGTATTTTTGCTAACAGTCAACTATTTATTCCAAGGGGACCATATCAACTGAATAAATAACACACTCTGTAAATGCCTTCAACGTATAGAGGGTGTTAACAAGGGATGAACTTGACATACTTAAACCAGTGATTCCTGACATTCTTTCGAATACAAATTTGAATAAAATTTTTGGTCTCCGGTGACTTTTTTGATATTTTGTTCATCAAATTAAACAAAAAAAATTCTTCCATATGACGTAACTGGTAACTTAGTCGAGTAACCGCCCAACCCCTCACCGCGCCCCTAACTATCCAATACCTAGTGATTTTGTTTTTAGTTGAAAAAAACATCAAAAATGTCACCGGAGAGAAAAATTCCAATCACATTTTAAAATTTAAATAATGTCACGAATCATTGGTTAAAGTAAGTCATGTATGTCCCTTAAGGAGCCGTATCCCCGTTCAAAAATAAAAAGATTGAGAGATATGTAATTACGAATGAAGATGTTTAATAAAACATGACTCGTTTGAAATAGAGCAAAAATCTCTTCGAGGCTGTCTAAAACAGCATTAAAGAAACACCGTGAATTTTTTCATACATATGTATGAAAACTTGTAAAACAACTGAAAAATACGTGAAAATAATAATTTTCGTAGCATACTTTGCGATTTTTTTCCATTGAAGAAATTTCATATAATTTGCGTTTCGGCGTGGGGAATGTATAGATATTATCATAAAAAGCTTAAATTTTCAAATTTTTAAGGGAGATATGTAAGAAATCGGTAGAAATTCGGGTAGCGGCGGCTTAACACCCAGTACTTGAATTGAAACCAATGTCGCCAATGACTTACCTATTACCTTTTGGTGTCCTTTAGCACGAGCTCTTTCTCTCTTACACTTGCCTGATATCCTGAATCCATAACCCATTTGATCGAAATATAAATTTCATAATTTATTTATTTATTGTAAGAAACAAACAGCAATTTATATACAGGATGAGTTATACAAGAGGTTAAACATGAGGTAAGCCAAAACAGTTTCTTATGCTAATGTTGGTTATTATGATATAATATACTATTGTAATTGATAATAACCATAAAATGAAAATAACAACAACAAAAAAAATATATAAGTATATTAGAAGGAAGAAGGAATAGGAAAGGGCAAGAGGCAGAGGAAGGTGGGATGGGGACAGGAGATGCTCATGCTGTACCTTTTCTATAGTTGTGCATTAATTTAATTAACATTTGTGGTCGTACGTTTGACTTCGTTTCGGTATTCACAAGAGTGTTATTAAGAATATCGATATTGTTAAATTGCGTGTTATATTGCGCGCATATACGGGAGAATTTTTTCTAAGGTTGGTTCTGCACGCTGGAAAATGAAAAAAATGGTTTAGTCTGGTTGGCCTTGTAGGTATGTGAATTCTTAAATAATTTACGAGTTCAGGAGAGTCCAGGCCGTTATTCAGAATTTTGTATAAAAATATTTGATCAGATATTAATCTTCGTGTTTGAAGTGGAGTAAAGTTGTGAAATTTTAAGGATTCGGTATTATTTGCAAAGAGTAATTTGAATTTATAATTTATGTGTTTAAAAAAATTATTTTGTACACTTTCGATTCTGTCAATATGGCATTGGTAGAACGGTGCCCAAATTAGTGTGCAGTATTCTAAGTGGGGGCGGATATACGTGGTGTAAAGGGAATACAGAGTTTTAATATTGCGAAAAGGTTTAGATATGCGAATTATAAATCCCAACATTTTATTGGCTTTGTTGATTACTTCGTTAATGTGTTTGATAAAATTTAGTTTTACATCCAGTACTACCCCAAGGTCACGGATTGATTCTATTTCATGGATTTGTGTATCACGAAAGTTATAATTAAAAGAAATTTTATTTTTGTTACGCGTAAAAGATAATTTGTTGCACTTAGAAATGTTTAGGACTTATTTGTTTATTTTACAGTATGCAAAAAGTCGATTTAGGTCTTCTTGAAGTTTTATGCAGTCATTGATAGACTTGAGAACTAAGTATATTTTTTTTTTCATCTGCATATGCTAGGTAGTTAGCATGTAAAAAACATTTAAAAATATCAAATATATACACATTAAACAATAATGGTCCCAAGTGAGAACCTTGCGGTACGCCAGAAGGCATTGGAGGGGACCCACCACTTTCCCAACGGCGTTATAAGGAAACATATGGTTTCCTCCTTCACCGCACACGTCAAGACTCTACTTTTTTTTGAACGAAGCTACATTTATTTGAACGACTCTAGACCCTCCAATGTCCATGCATACGGGGTTAGTAAGCAGTATGCAAGTACTTACATTAACATTATACAAAAGATAAATAGAAGTAGCAGCCCGTGGAATAATTCTTCTGAAATAGGTAACATCAAAAAGAGATAATAGTGTTAGTAAAAGAAAAAGAAAAATAAAAATAACGGCTATGACCAGTCGAAGAAACCTTCTGTGAATAAAATAAGTAATGAGGAAAAAACAGTTATATGATTATGTTATAATGTAAGTAATTACTATAGTAGCGGAAATAAAATAAAATATATTTAAAAAAAAGCCAGAGAAAGTATTCCATAGACCACCGGGCAGTCCCAATGAGAATGCGTATAGCTATCGGCCCAACCCAGAACGCCAACCCCGGCCTAACGCCAGAAGGCACAGTAAAAAAGCTAGACTTAGTTCCCTCAACTGATACGCACTGTTGTCTTCTATGCAGATACGAAGTTAGCCACCTAAGTAAGTCGCCATGGATTCCTAATTGGTGTAATTTTTTAATGAGGATAGAGTGGTTAACTTTATCGAAAGCTTTCGAGTAATCTGTGTAGATAACATCTACTTGGTGTCCGTTATCCATATTGCTTGTTAAGTATTCAGTAAAGTTGACTAAATTTGTTAGTACTGACCTTTTTTGTAAAAAACCATGTTGTTGATTTTGTATGCTGCGGACAATAGTTATATAAATTTGATCGTACACAATACGCTCAAAGAGTTTACTAAATACCGTAAGTATTGAGATTGGGCGATAATTTACAATGTTACTTTTTGAACCTGTTTTATGGATGGGGATTATAATGGCTTCTTTGAATTTTGTAGGAAATATTCCTTTTTTTAAGGACATGTTAAATAAGTTAGTTAAAGGATATGCAAGATTTGATTGATGATTAATAGTTTTGAATATGAAATTTAAGCAAATAATGGTCAGACTTTTTGATAAAAAATTTGAGATTATCCATATTCGAACTCGGACTTTCACTTGTACGATGCGTATCAGTTATCACTACAGGGCTATAATTATATTCCTCAATTTGGGAGGCGGGTATGGGTACCGCCGCCCTGACAACTATTTATTCGATAACCAACACCCTTGCCGTAGGTCACCCCAAGTGATTCGCTACGCTTGGCGACTTAGCAAGTGTCCCCGGGTTCATGGGGTGTTGTTTGTCGAGGTCCTCGCGGCGGATTCCCACCCACAACATGACAACCTACTTGCCGACTGACGGGAGAGACTGGTTAAGGGATACGTTTTGACCTCTCAACAGGACTTTTTCGACCCATCTCCTTGCATCGCAGTAGGAGGGATGGATTCATTGACCCCAGATTACTACCCACCTCTCATACATTCTTGTATGAGAGGTGGGTAAAAGAACTTCCTAGAACTTCCTCTCCTTCCTTTCCCCAAAAAGACCCTCCACACAGTATCCCCAAAGATGACATAGGCCATTTTTCTGTAATAAAATACAAATAATAAAATGTAATAATAAAATAAATAATAAAAAATTGTGTGCAGTTCACACGCGGTAGAAGCGAAACCTTCATAAAACTAAGGTAGACAAGAGTGAGGAGGCTACGAAGCACCGCACAAAGAGGAGACCGATTAGTCTATCTCAAACTATCACAGGCTAAATCTATGGATGTATGTGTTTGTCTCTTTTTCGTTTCATCGAGTTTCAAATCACAACGGTGCTGAAGAAGTTTTTACATCAAAAATAAATAATAACAAAATTTGGTGTGAAAGTGTAAGTATGTGTATGTAGGTTAGGCAAGATTGCATATCATTACAGATTAGTAGATAAATTTTACAAGAACCATGGTTTACATAATAATTCATGAATCATAAATCTTTTAACACAACAAAACTGTCAACCGTGCCCTGTGTATACTTTACTTAACAACAATAACAAAGGTGAATAACGACATGTTGTACCCTCTTTTGTGCCGATAAGTCACATCTAAAAAGGTACCTCCTTATGGGGAACGGCTGTGCGCCCCTTTCGTACGAAACTTACACTTTTTGTATTTGAGATCAAATGAAATTTATCTGGAAACCAGTCACACCTTTGACTTCAATAGTGCAATAGAATTAATGCATTGTAATGTCAATGGCATTCAGTTGGATAAACTAGAAATTTTAGAAATCCGAAAGAGTGTTAATGCGAATTTGAATATTATTAATAACCAAAAATTGTTCTTAAATGACCCAATATTAAACCTGTTCCCTTTGTAAATTGTTTCCCATTGCCCCTCTCTCCTCTACCCACTTTCATATTTCCATTGATACCATTGTCTATGTCCATTCTTTTTCAATTGACACCATTGTCTACGTCTATTATTTATAATTAGTATCAATAAAAACCCCGAAGAAGTGAGCGTTGCTCACGAAACATGTTGGTTTTGTAAACAATAAAAGTGGTAAAAACCATTGATATATATATACTAGATGACTAATGACCGCGCCAAAGCATTGCCACTGTACATATGTTAAAAAGCATATGCCCCGCTAACGTCAGTTCAGTGCTCATTGTGACGCCGACCGACTTGTGCCGGACGATACGCGATCAAAACTATCACCAAAATGGTTAAATGCGTCGCGAAAAAATGCGATTCAACACAATAAAGCAAGTGGAATTACTTTCCACACCTAATTTTATTGTTTACATATTCACATTTAATTAAAAAAAGCAGAAAATGAAATAAAATGTCAAATACTCTAATATAGGTTCAGTGTTGCCACTAAAAAGTCGTTTTGGTTTTCCCACATTAATGGGAGAATACATAATTTATGGAATAAGTTACTATGGAGGTAACCATATTAAAATACTTAATAAAAATTATGTTTTAATCTTCATACAACATACTTCATTAAAACTTATTTTAGTTTATTAATGAATAATCTAGTAAGTAATTATATTTTTTTACGTATTTTATATTAATAATTTTGCAGGGCACCATAAGATGCAGCACGCCGTGAGAAGTGGGTGGAAATAATTCGATTGCTGAGAAAAGAACTTTGAAAACACTTTTGAAACAATTTCTGTTTGAGTATTATATACTATTGGTTCAATAAAAAATATTGACTTCATTATTTCATTAGTTGTGCATTCTTTTAGACATATAATGAAAAATACATATTTAAAATAATTTAAATAAGTTTATTTTATTACAAACTAACATAAAAAAAAACTATTTCATTGTTTATTTTGGGTAAAATTTCACATTGTAGGCAATACCAAGCCGCTATTGCAGGTTTGCGTTTCTGGCTTTGTCTAATCCTAGCGGTAGTAATGTTCTCGTGACTTGTGCAAGTGAGACGAATATATGTTTACTTTCTAATGTTTAGTGATTCCAAAGCTACGTCGTTGCATTTGAAGAGTGGTTACGCTTTTTTCGATGAGCGGTAATGAAGTTTGCTTCTCTATTTATATACCTCAATGGTAAAAACAAAGTATTTTCTTAATTTTAATCAAAATGGTGCCACAAAATAAGTTTGCTGTGTTAGAAGAAGTGTAATAATAATAATTCTAGGCGATCAAATTTTCAATTCAAAAACACACGCTACTTTCCCTCCTTCCTCTCCCCCATCTCATTCCCATCCCCACGATCACAACTTAATTGGTGGTTAAATTGGTTACTGCCCTCTGCAGTTTTTTATCTAGTTTATTTACCGACAGGTTATATGTCGATAATGCAGGTTTCTATCGTGCTTCCAGATGGCGCTTGTGTCAGGGTTGTCAGATGACAAAGCAGGTCTTTTGATATAAAAAGATGGTTTCTAGTATTTTCAGCCTCTTTTTATCGCTAATATTAGAACCGTAAACAAAGGCTTGTTTGGTCTTTAGTTAAAGAACGTGTTTGTACACAATAATTGTTGCATATTGATGTGTTTAATCACGTTTTTAACCCAAAAAGTCTGTAAATAAAAAATCTCAGTGAAATTTCTCGGAGTGTTTTTAAATCGCAGAAAGTACCTACCAAGGTACCCTAGAAAATTCCCTAACAGTATTCTTAAAACATAATTTAACATTACTTAACATTCCGTCGCCTTTAATATTTAATCTTGGGAAGTTTTGCATAACGATAACTAAATGACGATTAAATACAAAGAATTTTGATTATTTAAGACCAGCCCCGAAAAATGACAAGAAGATTTGATTAGAATACTTTTACACTCATCCGTAAAAATGTGAATATCATCCGAACCGACATTGCTGAGATTCCTCCGGCACCAGGTGACCAGAAGACTGAGGAGATGAAGTGATGGAATCAGGATTGACGATGACGGGGTGTTTCGTGGTGGTAGTTGTATGAGCAGAAGGGTTAAGGGTTGTGTGTTGTGTGCCGGCGTTGACAGCTTTGATTAATAATATTTCAAGACGTGGATTGTGTTCATTGCCCATTCAAAAGCATTCAACGATGATTATGCTTTTATGGACATATGTTAAACGTTAATTCAAATGTAAAAATAGTCATCATCCAGCTATTTTTGGATTTTGAGGATATTACTCTTGACTACCAATCGGAAGGTATCGGGTTCAAATCCCGGCATGCGTAATTAAATTATATTTATTTATTAATTAATCGACGCCCTTATGGGCTTTTACATATATTTACATTTTTATATTTTGGTGCATACAGGTGTGTTTAGGATACAAAGAAAACAAAAATAGTTATAACACATGGTACATAGAAATAAAGCTGGTAAGTAAAAAGTATAGCATTATACAATAAAGAGGAAAAAATCAGTTTTATATGTATATACATATATAAAAAATAATAATAATGGTGAGTTTTTAATATATGTGCAATTTATGTGTTGAATACATAGCGAAGTTGATTTTAAACAAAAATACATACTACCGACTTGCACCGTACTAAAATTAATATACAAAACGATTCCATTTTGACCAATTACTTTATCGTCAGAATTTCTGCTTAAAGAATTCAATTTCCAAAGACGAAATACTTTATACCATAAATATACCAATCCCCTTTATACTGATACCATGTGTAATTCATTTGTGCTGTATGCAATATATTTGCGGCGTGTTCCAAAGTGGAAGATACTCTGGTACCGTCCTTGTGAAAGACCACCATTCGGAATTGAAACGTTGCGACTAAGTGGCACTAGCCGTGTTTTGTGACGGTCTGAATAACCAGATACTTCCACACCTTTTTTTATTATTTTTTTATGTGTATACCTTACAAGGGTCCCAGCTGCTCCGTCTGGAGCCATTGAGACTATGACATCCCCAATTGGGGTGTGTTGTGTGGCTGAAGGTAGTGGGGAGGGGAAGGAGATGGGGGAGAGGATGGTGGAGAAGTGCCTGGCTATTCAGATCTGGTTACCAAACACAGCTAAAGACATTTCAAGCAACGTTTCAATTCTGAACGGTGGTCTTACACCAGGGCGATACTAAGAGTATCTTCCACTCTGGAACGTGCCGCAAATATGCTAAACATTCTTTTAAATGAATTCATTTTGAAATAACACAAATTAGTCAAATAAAATTTATTTGCGCACGCCGGGATTCTAACCCGCGACCTTCGGATTGTGAGTCAAGCCTTACGCCTCGAACACGGAGGCCGTCATCTTCCCTTCCTTTTCCCATCTCCTTCCCCTCCCCACTACCGTTAGACTCACAACATACCCCCAATTGGAAATGTCATAGTCTCACTGAATCCAGAAGCAATTCGGACACAGATTTTTTAAAAATTAAAGATACGATCATTTCGGGCTGTGTTAAAAATGATTGCTTAATTTGTGCGTTACGTGCTGGATTATTTTTATTTATTTATCTTAATTTAAAAATAAATGGGAGTTGTTAACCAACAATATTAATTTTTACACCGTCCTCACAAGCGAAGACGCAACATTTCGATTCAGAAATGAAATCTCGCTACTTCATTCCAGGCCTTGAAAGAGATGCAAATGTTAATTTATTAAATTGTGTTTGAATGTAAAAAAGACGGATAAAAAATGGGATAATTTTTTTTAGCAGTTTTATTGCAATGCAACATTCTACTCCCCTTCCATTCAATATATAAATCCGTGGAATTACGGCTTTTTTAATATCATCAGAAGATTCCGCCTATCTACCCTGGCAAAAGGGTTCGTCTCGCCTCATTTCTCTGGCGTTAGGACGCCGGAGCCTGATCGCTGGACCGCAGTCTGCTGATCTGCATATACTGCTTACTGCATTCTAATGCATACTACTGTATACTGCATACTGTACATTGCCACGCGCCGGGATGAAGACGGGGAGATTCCTGCTAATGATTACCGGCTAATAGCTAATAGCTGCGCCGACGGAAAACGCATGGCTTCACGCGACCAAAAGGTCCCGCGTTCTATTACGAGAGCGATCATTTATGAAACCAGGAATGATTTATTTCGCGCAGAGTGGCCGCGAAATATTCATTAGCGCTGGCCAACTCTACTACACCCACCGAAGAACAGCAAAACTCAAGAAGTGTGATATATTTTTTTTAATTTCCTCATTCCTAATTGCTGAGGATCGTGACCGCCATTCCAATAGGCCACTTTCATGGATTTCATAACGACTTGGAAAAAATCGTGTGGACAGATTTTTTTACTAAGATTACGAAAATGTTAGTAAAAATTTTTAGAAATGTACAGTTTTTTTTAATAAATATATCCATTATTTGGGCTCGTGACGTTATTACACGAAATTGTCCCGTCTCCCAAAATGTTCCATTAATTGTGTAAAATTCCACACTGATTTTTTTTTTTATATGACAACACTTTGATTTCAGGCGAATTTTTGAATTCGACATTTAACGTTCACTAGATTTATTTTTTGTTCTCTGCGAACTTATCATTTGGTTTGACTTTTTGACTGATGTTATGAAGAACCCTGTACATTTTACGCTGTCCTGTTTTAGAGGTATAATGGTAATGGTGCTGATTTTAACAAAATCAAATTTAATAATATATTCTTACTATTATTATAATTTACAAGTACAAGTATATTACATTCGATTTAGTAATATAGACGTTGAACATTATAATGATTCGTGATCAATAAGATGGATCAAGGAAAAAAATATTTGAGATGTAATATTTTTGGTGTGCCTCGTTATTCTCCTGTGCCATTCGTGTGGAAAACGTTATTTTTTTTTAAAATGATTTTCGGCCAAGTAATTATCGTTTTTTTCCACCCATAAAATTATGTCCCGTCTTTCCGGTTTGCGGTCCTACGCGCTGCTTGGAGAGCCGCGGACAGAATACCGACGTTTTCATTTATTTACTTACAAGCTGAAGTCTTGAGAGGAATCCATGAGCCAAAGATGTATGTATTCATAGTGTGCCTTATGTCTCCACGAATATAGGTTACAGGCCTAAAGTCGCTTGGCAAAACGGAGTATGGAGGACACGATTTTAAGTGCAGAAGTGTATTTTTTTTAAATTTATTTTGTGTACGTTTTTTTAAGAAAAGAAAAAGATAATCAATGGAAACTGTCACGGATAATTCTAGAAATAACATATTTTTCTTTTAAGTTTTTTTTATCGTGCGTTCATACATTTAGAACGAAAAAATAATTTTTATAGTAGTTTACGCTTTTAATTAATTTTATTTTAATTTTACTTAATGGAAACGGAAAAAGCTTCAATCTACCCAAAGTATTTTTTTTTGTATTTATAGATAATATAAACCGATTCGTTTTTAAGATTAACCGAAAATAATAATTTTGAATTAATCTTCGCCGCAGAGTTTTCTAAATCAGACGCAGACACCTTTCTCTTGAATTTAATTGTAGATTTGTATATGATAGCATATTTTGGATGAATCGCCCATCGTACGATCTATAACGATTTGAAAGAAGACTAGTGTTGCCGATTTACAACCTTTGACTCCTATTAGAATCGATTAACTATCAACGACAGGACAATAAAATAGATTAATTCTCAAAGATAGGACAATAAAATTGAATAATTATAAAAGACAGGACAGTAATATTAATTAATTATCAAAGACAGGACAATAACATTAATTAACCATCAAAGACAGTACAATAGAATTAATTAACTATCAATGGCAGGACAATAAAATTAAATAACTGTCACAGAAATCATTTTTTATGTAAAAAAAAAATTATGTGTTTATGTTTTTATGTGTTTGAAAATGAATGATCATTTTTAACAGAAGCAAGGAATATTTAGTTTAGTTCGGGCGCACGGACACGCCCACAAAACACTTCTTTCATAATTAAGATAATCCATTCAGTGACTATACTGTATTCTGATGCGGATGTTAATTATTGTGCCGGGCTTTAATGAGACAAGAGTGCTCCAGTGGCGGTGACGTCATGCTTATTTTTTAATGGAAATGAAAATTTGACGTGAAATAGCCATTCGTCGAGGAATTAGAGCATTAAAAGTGCATTTTTTATTTTGTACGTTTTATTTTACTCTGCAAAGGATGGAGGAAGTTCATAAGGTGGTAGAAACATAAAAGCCTGTAGATCGTTCCATGTGGAAATGGACCGTAAAAGTATAATATCTGTTGGGCACGAGTTTGATCTGTCTCCTGGTTGTGCTCTGATGTCAAAATAATCAATGGCACTAGTTTTCGTGACACATTGAAATACCGGTAGAACTAACGCAGCATTCCCACCCGAAGTGTATGTTGTAAAAACTGCGATTCTGCCATCATGTTAGGGAATCTATAGTTTTAATGAAACTCATTCTATGGTCTCGAAATTACTAACTTTTTGCTAAACACTTCTCATTCGTCTATTCCGATTCCATGACAATTGATCCCCCGACATTTGGCACCCGACAGTTAATCCCACGGACGGTTGGTCCCTGCATAATTAGTCCTCGGACTGTTAACCCCCCCTGCCAGTTGATCCCTTCTTCTTCTTCTTTGTGTGCCGTATCAGGTCCCCCCGACGTTGGCGATCACTCTTGAGAATGTCTCTCTGTCTTGCACTGCCCGGAATAGCTCCTCCACACTTCTAATGCCGGTCAACTCTCGTATATTACGCAGCCAAGACATTTGTCTCCTACCAGGCCCTCGGCGACCCTCTATCTTGCCTTTCAATATCAAATGGAGCAAGTGATACTTCTCCCCTCGAAGTATATGACCCAGATATGAAATTTTCCTGATTTTTATTAATGTAAGCACTTCTCTATCTGCTCTAGCCCGCCTGAGAATTTCTGTGTTAGTGATCATGTCGGTCCGTGGGACCTTGAGCATTCTCCGGTGGAGCCACATTTCAAAAGCCTCTAACCTGTTCATGGTATTTACTTTCAAGGTCCATGTTTCACATCCATAGAGCAAGACCGACCACACATAACATTTTAGCATTCTCTGCCTTAGTTTTAAGCTGATATTGTCATTGCAGAAGAGGGATTTCATTTTAATGAACGCAGTTCTTGCTGCTTCAATTCTGCATCTAACCTCTACATCTGGGTCAAGAGTATCCGTGAGAATACTGCCGAGGTATCTAAATCTTTCCACCTTTTCGACATTGCAACCATTTAACTGTATCACAGATTCAGAGTGATCTAGTCGTCCAAATGTCATCCATTTAGTTTTATTGACGTTGATTGTTAGGCCCAGTTGCTCACCAGCATTATTAACAAGATTTAATAGGTCTTGGAGGTCATCGATACAGTCAGCTAGTAATACAGTATTCGATAAAAGTTTAATAAAATAAAAGTTATTTAATTTAATAAAAGTTTAATAAGTTTATTTAAGTTGATCCCTAAAGGATTATTTCTGCTATAAGTCCTCGTTGATAAATTAGTTACGCAGAAAGGGGTGACCGGACAAGTCAGAATGAAAGCAACTCAGAACCACCTCAGAAAAGTCATTAGAAGTGATGAAAAAAAAATGGTTGAATAGGTTATTGACTATTTTAAAATTATTTTTTTCATAGCTTTTAATGACTTTTCAAAGAGGTGAGTCGACTTTATTCTCAGTTGGCATGGAACCGCAGAAATGATATAGAGCAGCGATGGCCAACCGGTCGATCGCGATCGAACGGTCGATCGTAGCCAAGTCCAGTCGATCGCAGGTGCGGGTCCGGCCAAGAACTCGAACCCAATAGAACCCGCACCCGCTCAAGAACTCGGACGCTTAGTCAGACAAGAGCTGCGCGTATCATTTTGTGTGTTTTTCAAATGCTGATCCATCATGTTATAGGACGTAATCACAAATTTTCTTGACGAGAGGAGTGAAAATTATCAGCAACTGTGTGATTTATACTAGCAATGTGATTTAGCCTTTTTAGGTTAGGTTTTAGCCGATTTAGATTTTACAGGAAAACTGAGCACATTAAATCTGGAATTAATTAGGCAAGCATAAATCATTAACAGAAATTATGAATACTGTTGCAGTGTTCCAAAGTCAAACGGCGTCTATGAGAGTCGACATCGAAAAGTAAAAATTCCACAATTGAAAAAAAAAAATATTTAATACAATATTACCTGCAACTTCATTCCTGAGAAGTACACAGCAAAAATTAAGGCAGGGATATCAGACTTCGAAAATCGCTTTAGTGATTTCGAGAAAATTGAGAAGTTGATGGAAGTTATCCGTTTAATAATTCTATCAATCGTAGTGATATTTATACGAAATGGCTAAAAAATTTGCAGATTCTTTTCAATCGGACCACGTGATATTCAGTGGCGTAGCGTGGGTGTCAGCCGCCGCGCCGGGTGGAGGTAAATTTCGCCGCCCCCATTTAGGTTCTTTAACAGCAGATTTTCAAGCGCCGGGGGGGAGGGGGAGGTAGAAATCCTTTTTTTATTACGACCTCATTTTATGCCGATTTTTATATCACATTACCAGTATTCTTCCAATAAAAGTCATGTTATAAATTCTACTACAAATTTATAACTGCTCTCGGAAATCGAGAATGGTATCCATGTAATAGGATTTCTTACATTACAATACAATTTCTACACTGTGTTTAGAACACAAGATAGGTTTTAACTTAAGATTGGTTCTGCTTAAGAGTCCCAAAATAATACACACGGAACACTCAATTTCTCAGAATTTTGCCTCAAATGTAAAGCTTCACTCGGTACACGATGAATCTGCAACTTTTCATTTCATTTATCGTTATATTCTGAACACAAAACTGGTTTAAAGTAAATTTGTATGGAGTGAATTAAACTACACTCAATACATGAGCATTGTTTTTGATTCTGGCAACACACACATAGTCTGCAAATAGAATTTTATCATATTTATTTTACATTCTGAACAAAAAACTGGTTTAAAATTGAGTGTGAATCTGCTAGCGAGTCCCCAGCTTTAATCAGTATTACTCTCATAATGTGCGAATGGTTTTCCTATAAAATACGAATTTTGAAGAATGGTTTGAAACAAAAATTTTAATTTATAATTTTTAACTTTATGAGTAAAACCTTAAATTGTAATATTTAAATAAATGAAGACAATATAAGCGAAATTCAACCGAAAATCTGGAAACAGAAAAATCAGAAAAACATATTGACACCTCTGGGACACCTTTGCCCGGATAGCAAGAGGTCCTGGGTTCGTGTCCCAGAGGTGTCAATATGTTTTTCTGATTTTTCTGTTTCCAGATTTTCGATTGAGTTTCGCTTATATTGTCTTAATTTATTCAAAAATTTTAACTTCCCTCGAAATATTAGAACGATTTTCTTCGAAATGCGTCAGTAGATTAATCCGCTACTGGAATTTTTACAGAACAATCGGAACATGAAACTGGTTTTAACCTAAGAGGTAATCTGCACGCGAGTCCTCAGCTTTGATTGATTCACAGAACACGAAAATGGTTTTCATAGTATTTTTATACTGTGAACACATGGATGGTGTAATGGTCAATTTGAAATGGATAATTTTTTAAAAAGATATTATTATTATTTAAAATTTCGGAGGCGGTTATGGGTACCGCCGTCCGGGAACCATTTATGGGATTATCAACACTTCGACCATAGGTCACCCCAAGTGGTTAGCTACGTTTGGTCACTAAGCAGGGATTCCCAGGTTCGTGAGGTTCGTCCGGATCTTGGCGACATGTGCGTCTGCCCACCAACTGCGTTGCAGGCCGGATCGGGAGAGATTGATTGAGGAAGACCTATAGACCTCTCCAGCAGTACTCGGAATATCGCCTTACCCGCAGTGGGATGGATTGTACGTCCGTCACTCCTGGACCCACTAACCCCAGATTCCTACTCACCCCTCATACCTTTTTCCTTCCTACTACTTCCTCTCCTTTTCCCCCCGAAATGCCCCTCCATGCAGCATCCTCAAAGATGACATAGGCCCTGAGGGGAATTATTTTTCTCATTTTTCCATTTGCTATGTTTAAAGCTGGTGTAAAAAAAAAATGGGGGCCGGGGCCGCCCCCTGCCCCCCAAAAAATTCATAATTCGTAGGAAAACCATACGCATATTATGAAAGTAATACTAATCAAAGCTGGTGACTCGCAAACAGATAAACTCTCAATTTAAAACCAGTTTTGTCATCAGAATGTAAAATTCCAGTTGTGGATTCATCTGCTGACACATTTCGAAGGAAAACATTCTCTTATTCGAAGTGCACGAATTCGAAATTCTAGTGGCAGACTATGTATGTGCTGCCAGAATAAATAAAAAGCATTTTCATCTGACTGATGTTTTAATTTTGATTTGCCGCATGCAGATCTAACTTAAACCAGTTTTCTGTTCAGAATGTGAAATTCCAGTTATGGATTCATCTGCTGACACATGTCAAAAGAAGTTTTTAGTTAGTTGAAGACTTTGTTTGTGCTGCCAGAATCAAAGAAAATCCATTTTCATGTTCTGAGTGTAGTTTTAAATCGCCGCATAAAGATTTAATTTAATCCAGTTTTTTGTTCAGAATGTAACGATAAATTAAAATAAAATATTGCAGATTTATCGTGTACCGAGTGAAGCTTTATATTTGAGTTGCATACCAAATGCTGCGAAATTCTGATAAATTGACTGTTCCGTGTGTAACTATTATTTGGGGGACGCAGAATCAATCTTAAGCTAAGATCTGCCTTATTCCCTCAACTAAGTGTAAAAATTCGAGATGCGAAATCCTAATACATGGATACCATTCTTGATTTTCTGACCCTTTTTCACTCATTCCTCTCCTCAAAATGACTCTCCACACAGCATCTTCATGACAAAGGCCCCGAGGGAATTTTTTTCCCTAAGAGAAATTACCCCCCCCCCCCCTGCGGCTGAAGTACCCAATTAAGGGGGGGGGGCGACATTTTCCTCCGCCCCAGGCGGCTGAAACCCATGCTACGCCACTGGGTAGATCGCACAGGGTTTCATCAGTGAACGGTAGATCTTGGGTCTAATCAAGTTGGCCACCCCTGATATAGAGGGTATGTTGTTTTTGTGTTATTCGACCGTATATCCTCACTGTACTCTCCTTCGAGTACACGGTGTTATTGTTATTGTCAAAAATATTTGTGTAGCGCATACAAATATATCGACTTTTGTTGTATGAACGTATATCCTCTCTGCATACTTACTTTATCAATGAGGACGTACCACAGAAATAATCCTTTAGGGGATCAACTGTCCGAGGATCAAATGTCATCTAGAATTTAGAAGATAACTCTAAATAAATGCGAGCTTTGGGATCCACGAAACTAAAAAGGCTCTAAAATAAAAACGACTTCGACACATGAAAAAAAAAACATCATAAAAGTCATAATCGACTGAACGCGAGACTAGAGTTCGGAAACACAAGGCTTTTACTTTTACTACGACTCCATTCGACCGAATGACTTAACACTATTCTATGAAAACATCCTGCAAAAGTTGACTTTGATGTAAAACCGTCCAATTTGTGAACAAAACAAATTTGGGATAAAAGTGTAAACCTCCAATTTGTGGAAAATATTTGGGGTAAAAGTGCAAACGTCCAATTTGTGGAAAAGACAAATTAGGGGTAAAAATGCAAACAACCAATTTGTGGAAAAAACAAATTTGGAGTAAAAGTGCAAACGTCCAATTTGGGGATAAAACAAATGTGGAGTAAAAGTGCAAACGTCCAATTTGGGGATAAAACAAATTTGCAGTAAAAGTGCAAACGCCGTAGATACGCCATAAAACGTTTAGACAGGCTCCATTCGGCCGAATGAATGGTCTGAAATTTAGTATGAAAAATTAAAAACTGCTAGCATTGGTCATTGGTCGTTTCTATAGGTAGATAATTTCTTCAGCGCACTTATTTCATCATGATAATAATTGTGTACTATAGAGTCGAGGTAAGCACTCGACTCCGATTATTGAAATGACGATAGGCATAAAATGCAATGGCTAGTTTAGGCTGTCTTCAGACTTTATGGAGAGGATACCTCAGACCACCGGCGCGCTCAACTCAACTAAACTCAACTCACTCAACTGTCAATTTGACGTCTACAATAAGTAATAGATCCCTGAAAGAGAACTTTCGGTTATTTTTTTTCGTTAAAACGGTCTATTATGTTATATTATCAACAGGCTGTTTCGTCTTGAAATGAGAACATGCGTGATTCCTACCGGAATGTCATTTTATTCCATTTTTTATATTTCTTTTACCTAGCTGGAAAACTGTATGAAATTTGGAACAATAGGCCACTCGCATCACATTTAAAAAAAAAATTCCGGTTCAGGCAAATATTCTAAGACATTCTCTATTTTTTTAATCGTATTTTTGAAACCCTGGTGATTTTTTAAAAATTTCAATCCGAAAAATCCGACCATTTTTTATAAACCGGAAAGACGGGACATAATTTTATAGGTGCAAAAAAAACGATAATTACATAGCCGAAAAATAATTTTTTAAAAAATAACGTTTTCCACACGAATGGCACAGGAGAATAACGAGGCATACCAAAAATATTACATCTCATAAATATTTTTTTCCTTGATCCATCTTATTGATCATACATCATTATAACGTACAACGTCTATATTACTAAATCCAATGTAATATACTTGTACTTGTAAATTATGATAATAATAAGAATATTATAAAATTTGATTTTGTTAAAATCAGCACCATAACCATTATACCTCTAAAACACGTACCGACATCTAAAATGTACGGGGTTCTCTTCATAACATCTTTCAAAAAGCATCTGTCACGAGCCCAAATAATGGATTTATTTATTTAAAAAAAACTGTACATTTAAAAAAAAAATTACTAACATTTTCGTAATCTTAGTAAAAAGATCTATCCACACGATTTTTTCCATTATGAAATCCATGCAAGTGGCCTATTGCAAGAAAATAGATTAAATACGAGTGCGGTTGTTTTGAAAAACAGATGAAGGATTTGGACTATCATCGAAGCAAATGGGGTATTTCCACAAACGAGGAATTCTTTGGAAAATGTACGGAATATTTAAAGATTATTTTTCTGATTTTAATAATCCTACTAAAAATGTTTGATTTTTATGTTTTCATTCAATATTATTGATTTTAAAAACGATCTAAAACTGACCAAATCAAAACGGCCCATGGTTGGGGAATGGGTTTGTGACGTCACAAGTGTCGCTAAGCTGAATTAACATAAATAAACACTGTCAGTGAGCGTCCTCACTCATGACGTCACACGATAGCCACGCCCCAAAATATCGTTTTAGCGGTAATTCCAAAATGGGAAACTTTAACTAGCTGTAGAAAATTTATTCGTCAACATAAAAATATAATAAAAATGCTATAATAATCGTAATTTTTTGCTTAATTTTTTTAGGCAATAAAAAAAACACGTGGAAATACCCCATTGTTGGAGTCGTTCGTGTTTATAATCTCGTTTTTCAGTTAGGTGAGGTTGTTGCTGCTGTTTATGGACATAATGTCGTATTTGTTCGTTTTGGATTACCTCGAGGGTAACTTGTGGAACTACATAATATTAAAGTGATTGTGAGGTATGCTCCTTCGCAGATATACAGTGGTAAGTGATTGGTCATCCCGTTTTCCTTCCATACCTTGTTCTTTCCTACTGTCACCCAATTCCGGTAAACACCTTCTCGTCTCGTTTCCTTCAAAGTACTTACAGTCCATTACGAGTGCATCTGATGCTGCAATTCATAAGCAGTTTCGAACTCAACACCAGCTTTATTAATTTAATTAAATTGTGAAAACGAACACAAGAGCATCAATGGAGCTGGTCAATCGCCGACAGTCAAGAAGAAAGCGGTTATCTTACGGCTAGCTCGGATCGATGATGAATGATGATTCATAAGTTATTTTTCACTTGATTGTCGCGTCGCCATTAGCGAGCCAAGGCCATAGAGCACATGCCAGGGCACGCTACCGCCAAATTACGAAATCAGTACTAACTAACTAACTAACTAACCACTACGCCGGTTCCCCGCAGGGGTAGGCAGAGAGGACGGACCGCCAAACAACTCGATCTTGGCACACACTCCTTGCCTCATAAATCAGTAGGTACTATCGCTAAGTAAACATCATTGCTTATAATATAATAGTTCAATAACTTTATTTATTTAACAACTTCGGTAAAACAACATGCAAATCAGCAGTAACAACACCAAGTCATTGCTCGATGGCACTGACTTGATCACATGACTCTTCAAAAATCCGCCGCGTGCCAATGCCTGTGCTGTAGTAGCCTTGTAGCGAGCTCCTATTTTCATGCTTCGGTTTTTGCTTGCCACAATAATATGAGGCTTCGAAACAGGAACGTGACTGGTGCGATTGCAGTTCCGTATAGTTGTTCCGGAGTAAAAAATGGAAAGATTTCCCTAATCAAAGCCAACCTCTGATAAGAGAGGGCACTAGAAGAAAGAGAAGAATTATTTTTAGACATACCTATCGCTCAAACCAGAAATCGAAACATCGCTTGAAGTGGCTTTAACCGTGTTTGATAACCAAATGTGCATAGCCAGATACTTTCTTACGTTCCTCATCCCCATCTCTTTCCCCTCCCACTATCTTCAGCATCACAACATATCCCAATTGGGGATGCCATAGTCCCACTAGCTCCAGACGGTTGGAAGCGGTTGCGACTCTTGTTCGGCACTCACAAGAAAATAATGGTGACCGGACAACTAAGAATGAAATCATCTCAGAACTTCATTTGAAAATTCATTAATAATAATAACTAGGTGGTCCCGGCATGCGTTGCTATGCCATTTAATAAAGAAATTGTTTCTCCCTGAGTGTCCTTTCCCATTCGTCCCATTCCCCTTTCGCCTCCCCTTCTTCTCCTGCGTCCTCTTCCCCTCTCGCGTTCCTACTCCGTGACCTCCACCTTCCCTCTCCCCACTCCACTCCCCCCCCCTTCCCCCGTCCCGCGAACCCCCCTCCCAAGTTCCCCTATCCCCTCACACGTCCCCTTCCCCTCCCGCGTTCCCCTTCCACCTTCCCCGCCGTCCCTCTTCCCTTTCCCGCTCCCTCGTCCCGCCAACCCTCCTCCCGCGTTCCATATATTCAATCCCAGTACATTCGTTTTACAATTTTTGTTCAAATTTCCATTTTTCATGTATATTAAATTTGGTACCTAACATAGGTACCTACCTAAATTAAAATATCTAAAATTCTTGATTCGATTCAAACTATAAGGGGAGTACCTACTTTAAATAAATTTAACAACTTAAAGATTTTCAAAAATAGAATCTTGATTTAACAATCATTGTTTTGCAAAATGTCATTCTCAAACACGCGAACTGTCAAACGTGCGATGTTTTCTGAAATTATCCAATTTTCTGGGCAATTTTCTTAATTTTTCTCTCCGTAAGAACCATCCTCGTACTTCAAGGAATATTCTAAAAAAAGAATTAGCGTAATCGGTTCAGCTGATCTCGAGATTTGCGCTTAGCAACACATTTAGCGATTCATTTTTATATATAAGAAGATAATAATATAAGTTTATTCCAGAATGTATGCAGGGGAAGTGCAATGCAATACATTCCATATTTTGAAACAACAAACAAAGATAAACAATAAGTTAAGGTAAAAAGTAAATAACAACACATAAATTAAATTAAATAAAAACGAACAAAGAGTAGAAATGAAACTGAAAAAAAAATGTATATATTAAACACTAAAATGATCGTAAATAGCCGTTTACGGGGGGTATTTCATCGTCTCCCGTCTCCAGAGGGCCATCAGGGGAGATTCCATCCAGGCAGTCATGGCGGTGATGATCGCATTCTTTGAATGGCGCAGTCTGCGCCATAAACTTCCCATGCGGTGGCGGAGAAGTGCACGGAAAGTATGTACTCGTCCCTCCAGGAACATTTCCGTAGCACTGCAGTATCTCGGTAGGCGGAAAAGTTGACGATAAGCGTTATTGTAAGCAACCTTTAACTTATGCCATTGGGTTACAGTGTAGTCAACACACAGTTCTGATGTGTACAGCGAGGTACAGAAAGCGTTGAACAGTATTCTTTTTACTTTGGGGCTGCAGGAGTAAAAACGTCTTGACAGCATACCCGCTCTAACTGATGTTGCTCTTCTCTGCCTTTCCATGTCCTCGACATCCTTAAGGTCGTCTGTGATGACATGTCCCAGGTATTTAACGCTGTGATTAACATTAATTTTCCTTTCATCTAGCCATACTGAGGGTGTTTGGACGATTTCGTTTTTCGGTTTAAAAATCATAACTATTGACTTCAAAGGTGATGAAAAAAAAAAGTTTAAATAGATTACTTTAGTTCAGGTTATGGGCTATTATTATTTTTTTTTTACAAAATGAGTTTTCAAAGAGGAGTTGAGTTGACTTGATTCTGAGTTGGCACTAAATTTAAAATAATAGCTAGTACCTAATCATATTTTTTAATTAATTTATTTTCGACACGGGCGATCACAAAGCGACCATGATTTCGGATTGTAATGCTCTCGATCATCATCGGTTCATCAATACCATCATGATAATACGATCATCACCGTATTGGTGGGTCCACTGGTCGACTGGTCCACAAATCACATGATATAATATTGCCCAGGTAGGTGGTATATGTGCACACATGCAGTCAGGTACGGAGGAGGGAGTAGGGAGTAGGGAGGGAGGAAGGAGGGGTAGGTGCTCGTGGTGAGGGCCAGTTGACACTCCATTCGCACCTCTCCAACGAGCCATCGATCCATTGAGGCATTGAGCGAGTCATTCTTCATTAAGTGCCGGTATATTGTTGTTGAGGGCTCTATCACGGCCGTCACTGTGCCAGGGGACGTCAAACACGATTCACTAATTGACGAATTACCTGCGGAAATCAAATTATAATAAAATATAAGCAAAATTCATATAATTATTATATGCAATAATTATTAGCCTGAAACACTCATCTACATTGAAAAACTCTCCCGAGAATAGATACATGCCGCGGACGGGACTTGAACCCGCGTCCTTCTGAAATCCGGTCAACTGCTCTTTATCCACTGAGCTACGGCGGCTTATCTCCTACCCGCCAAATAATTCAATATATACTAGTGTTTCATTCAACAATTACTGCCTATTACATTTTTCCACCTGAAAACAAGTGACTTTATTCTTTATCCCACTAGTTGGCGTCGAGACAAATTATTTCTTGGTGAAATTCATTAATTATTGTCTTGTGAAATATTCATTATTATTTTTAATTGATAAAACAATGTTTAAGTTAAGATTTTAATGCATAGCACAAGGGTAACAATTATTATAAGCAATAATTACAAGCCTGAAACACTCATCTACATTAAAAAAATCTCCCGAGAAAAGATATATGCCGCCTTATTCATATAAAATTACCAAAATTTTTGTTGTATTATACAAAAAATCTGAATGAGCAATGTAATTACACGCGGTAGAAGTGAGACCTTCAGAAAACTAAAATAGAAAAGAGTGGGAAGACGACGAAGCACCGCACAAAGAGGAGACCGATTACACTATCAACATTTTCTCGCTAAATCCTGTAGATCGTAGGTTCTCAATGTGGGCGATTGAGACTTGTGGGCATTTGAGACTTTAAGGGGGCAGTAGAAGACCCAGAGAAAATTAGGGGGCGTTGAGATGGCACAGTGAGGGCGTGGGCAGGTAAAAAAATATGGTCTAAAATGAAAGAAAGAAAACACGGTAGCTAAGTTAAAAATATTTTTCTGTTTCAAATTATCGATAGGGAGTCGCTAATATTGTCTTCAGTGATTAATTTAAAATCGACGTCCTCCGTGGTCGAGAGGTAAGGCTCTTGACTCTTAACTCACAATCAGAAGGTCGCGCGATCAAAACCCGGCGCGCGTGCGCAAATAAATTTTATTAGATTAATTTGTATTATTTCATTAATTCATTTAAAACCCGTCTGCTTGTTTAGGATTAAATACATCCCAAAACACGTAATCGCGTTATACATTCATAAGACCAAAAACGTCCCGAGCGACCTTACATTTTAAAAGCTATATATCTCTTTTCCTCTCACGCAAAAATATGTATTTTTTTCTGTTAACCAGAAAGAGAACAAAATAATGCTTCTTATTGTCTTTGAAATATGAAAGCTATCTTGCATAGATATTTTACAATCTCGATCCAAAATGACGGTTTCAGAATTTTCGCAAGAAACTGAGGCTTCCGGATTGTGAGGTGCGAATATATTGGACCAAGCAGACGGGTTAAAACAATATATAGTTTTTTTGCGGCACCTTCCAGAGTGGAAGAAACTCGCCAAAAAGAAAAAAGAAAAAAGAAAAAAAAAGTATCGCCCTGGTGTAAGACCACCATTCAGAATTGAAACGTTGTTTGAAATGGATTTAGCCGTGTTTGGTGACCAGATCTGAATAGCCAGATACTTCCCCATCCTCCTCTTTCCCATCTCCTTTCCCTCCCCACTACCCTCATCCTCACCACATATCCCAATTGGGAAGACCGTAGTCTCACTGATTCAGATTTCAGACGAAGCAGCTGGGACTCTTATGAGATATTCATACAAAAAATATTACTATTTTAGGTTTTACTCATTAAGCTAAAATAAAAATAAACATATAGGTTTAAGTAGGTATATAAGGATTATATTAGAACATAGGTAACTAAATATATTTTTTAAAAGCATAAATGTATTAAAAAATAAACAAATTACTCTATACCTGAAAATATTGATTGAAAATATTTTTCTGACCGGTGATATTTTTTTCTATTAAAAACAATAAAAAGTCAATCACCCTTCTACACGTCGCGACGGGATCTCGTAAAAAGCGAATTATTTCGTGTGTTGCTGTACTGCTGGAACGAGACGGATGCAGACACACAATGCTATACCCGAGTACTCAGTAAAGGAAAATATTTTTATTGTTTTTAATTTTAAAAATTGTATAATCGGACAGCAAAATGAGGTGCACATCTTGAACTCCAATTAACGATCGGGAATCGTTGGTTAAAATCCTTCGGGTAAGTGCCATATAGCTACACGTAAGTCATCCAACATTGCCCAAATATTAACATATTCACGGCTTATGCAGCTTACAATGATGGTAGAAGGAGATTTTCAAATATTATCAGATTTTTCGTAAGCCAGCTATACAAGCTGTCCTGGAGTTGATTCTACATTATACATGATAGTACAAGTAAAAAAGATAAATAACTTTTTTAGAAATTCCAATGGTAATTTTCTTTACCCACGGGCACTTTTTAAAAAGAAAGACAAATAAAGAGACCACATTCGATTTGTCTTTTTTGTATCTGGAAGCCAAGTGAAGGAGAGTGGGATTTTAATCTTCAAACTTCAAACTTACTTTTTTAGGATCTCTAAAAACATTCAACATGTTCATATTTAGATCGCGACCCGTCGATTATCGTCCCCTGCATCCAATTGTTAGATATCCAAATCATGTTTGTTTAGCGGTATATATCACAAAATACAAGAATGCCCGTTCTTAATGGTGGGCGATTGAAGGATTGAAGGTGTCTGATGCCAGCTGTCACATTTTTTCAACTTGATTTTTTGTCTATGGTGAGATATCTTTTTGAAATATTTTTTAATATTTTGTTCAGTTTGTTTACTGAAGAAATACGTGAGCGCAATGGATGAAAGTAAAATGACAGACGCGAGTCATTGCCTTTGAAATTCATCTCGACACATTTAAATACTTTTCAGTAATTATGTACAAATTCTTAACTAATAATGTGACTTGAATTCTTTTTTTGCGTCAATTATCTTCTGAAAACTCAAACGATACGATGTTTTATTTATAAGTATACAGTAGGAATAATAAATAAAAAGAAATAAATTAAATAAAGCATATTTATATTTTAATGTACCTATTCTTCTTACACCGTAATCTATCAAGTATCGAGCGTTATACAGAATAATTTTTTAACCAAAATCAAAAAACCAATGTAATTTGTAAGAGTTTTTTGAGTCGTGGATAACCTCAGCCACAGCTCAACCCAAGTAGTTCACTATATTTGGTGTCTTTACCTTAGTAGGGGTGCCCGGGATCATGGGGTGAGGTTTTTCCGGGTATTGGCTTAGGCTGCATCTGCCCGCCAGGTGTGTGGCAGGTCGGATCGGGAGTGACTGGTTGAAAGGTCTCTTTTCCACCTCTCCAACAGGACTCTCTTGGAACATCGCCTTGCACCACAGTGGGAGGGATTTATTAGTTCGTTACTCCTGGTTACACTGACCCCCAGATACTTACACCTCATACCTTTTCCCCTTCCAAAATGGTCATTTTCATATTTCCAATAAGCAATTCGTATCCGAACCTGAAAACTACACAGTCTGTCTTTGCTCTTGGACCAATGCACTTGTCATTAGGTATTATTATTTTTTTTATTACAAAAAGATACATAAATTATAATAAATTTTATACAATAATTAATTACATAATAGCTACATGTATTTCATGTACCCCCATAAATAAGCAGGGCTTGTGTGTTCTACAAGTTTTTTTGTTGGTGTTTGATAATGTCTTTGAACGAAGACACAACTGTCACAATAATAAAATAAAAACTTGCCGAACTTAATAATAACAGTGTTGAATTAATTTTTTTCATAATTTGAAAACCTAACGAAGTAAATTGTTTATTATTTTAAGTAACTAAGAATTATTTTACAGATATAATACGAATCGAAATTTTACATACAGTGCAGACATACATTTATATTGGTACGCATAATGCATAACAGTAGGTAAAATAAATACTTTTTATGTTGAGTCTAGTTTTTCGATTGTTAACTCGTGGTGGAATTCCATTGTATTAGAATTGAAATTAAAACACTTTTGCACTTTGTTCCACTTATTTATTTTCACCAGGACCGGTTTCATCCTACTACGGACATTTTCATGTAGAATTTTCGCTTTTTATGTTTGATACGTTTTTAGGTCACATTACACATCTGCCCTGATGATGGACACTGTAACGCTGTTAGAAATGTTGGCTATAGAAGGAGGTAGCGTAACACGGCATAATAGTCATAACACTCCAAAAACAAATAACGAAAGAAACTTATGATGTTACTTTGTAGAAACATTATCGTAAAAATTGACACAAAGGAGTTCAGCAAGTGTAATTTTATTAATTTATCTTTTTACTCCCGTTAAATAGACTTCTCATAGACATTTGTATATTTTATGCTATTCATAAAAATAACCTTGGATTACGAATGCGAATGGTCAGATGCTACGTGTTTTCGATATTATTTTATGGAATGGAAGCATGGGCGCCTTCTGAAGAACTTATTAGGCGACTTGAGGCATTCTAGATGTGGATCTACAGAAGAATACCTACGTAAAATAAGCTGGATGGACAGGGTTACGAATGATGATGTTATGGTTCTTTTTTTTAAATTTACTCCACATAGGAGGTCCTGAGGAAAATAATTTCCCTCGGGGGCTATGTCATCTGGGATGCTGTGTGGAGGTTCGGATGAATAAAGAAAAAGAAGTTATTAAAACTATAAAAATCCGAAAACTTCAATATCTTGGACATGTGATCCAGAGAAGTATGAGATCTTGCATCTCATAATTCAGGGAAATATTGCCGGAAGACGGGGCCCTGGAAGAAGGAGAATCTCATGGCTGAAAAACCTGAGACAGTGGTTTGGCCAGTCTACTGTAGAGCTGTTCAACGGACAGGCCACAATAATAATAATAAGAAGAATAAAAATAAGCGAGAAAGAAAGACATATATTTTTTAATTTCTATCAGTCATCGACCAACGCTCTTTTGCACATCTAGAGTTGAACAGTTTCACCTAATAAATCAGCTAAAACGTAATAAAACCAGCTTATATTGCAACATCGTTGAACTAAATATATATATATACAACATGGGAGTACATATTTCCGAAATTTTGGAAATAGATAACCTTTAGGTGTGTAGGTAAATTAATAGATGAATTTTTTTTTATTATTTAATAAAACATACAACGAAGTTGCATTCCCATGAGTTATCAAAACTCATTAAGGGATCGCTAATTGTTACTTTTGAAAATTTAAACCCAACCCAACCATTGGGTTGGGTTGGGACAAAATATATGAAGAAAAAAATTTACAAAACATTTCACAGAAGCAACATACAGACACAACATATGAAGAATCACTTTACAAATATTTCACAGAAACATGTCCTATAAGATGAATTATTATAACCACTCATTTGTTTTATGTAGGTACTGTTGGTGTCAAAAAGTTAAAATAAAGTATCCTCCATGATGGACTATAGAAATGCATAAAAAAAACAAAATCAGGAAAACACAATAAAAGGTACGGGCTCAAAAATATACAGACCTAATACAAGATGTTTACATACAAAATACATGACAAGATTTAAAAAAGATATAAACTGCACCCACCATATCTAGATGTACAAAGTTTGGAACTTGGAGATAATTACAATTTGGGAGGCGGGAATGGGTACCGCCGCCCCGGGAACCTTTATTGGATAACCAACACCTCTGCCATAGGTCACCCCAAGTGGTTCGCTACGTTTGGTGATTTAGCAGGGGTGCCCGGGTTTATGGGGTGAGGTCTGTCTAGGTCTTGGAGGTGGATGATCAGGAAACACAGAACCCCAGATTCCTACCCACCCCTTAAACCCCCTTCCTTCTCAGAACTCTCCTCTCCTTCCTTTCCTTTAAAAAAACCCTCCACGCAGCATCCCCAAAGATGACATAGGCCCTGATGGAAATTATTTTCCTCAGGGCCTCCTGTGTGGAGCTCATGTAAAAAAAAAAAAAAAAAAATCAGGATAGCCAGAACAGAGTTTGTACCTACTTATGACTCGTTTTCCAAATAACATTAAAAAAAATAATTGTTTCGAGATTTTTTAGAGGCATAAACCTGTAAATTTCTTTGTTTTGTTAAGTTCGTTTAAATTAATAAAACTAGTTATTTATGAACCAATCATAAAAATACATACTCGTAGTTTATGAAAAGGTATAAATGTTTTGAATGCCTTAATAGTTTGTTTGCGCCAGTGTATTTACATGCAGTATTCCAGTGTTTAGGCTATGGTTTCTGATTTATACACGTCTTAGTAATTGATGACTATTCCCGTCGTCCTTAGAATAATATTAATGTTTTTTTTATGGTTTAGTTCTCACGTTAAGTGGACCTGTTGGTTATATTACTGTTACCAATGCCTGTGGCTCTACAGGTCAATTTCGTGACAGCTAATCTCTCGATAGTTGGAACCCAGACATACGTTTAAACAACGTAGTCGATTTAAGGAAAATACTGTATACCTACTTGCATAAAATGTAACTAAGTGTCCCCGAAGGACTTTTCATCCCGCGACAAAATATATTACGGACAAAACATCCGCCTACAAAATATCTTCTTAAACCTAACCTAACCTAACCTAATCTAACTTAACCTAACAAAATAGATATTTTGTTGGAAAATGTTTTGTCCGTAGGATATTTTGACGGGGATATTATGTCGTGGGATGAAAAGACACATAACCGTGCTGACAGGATGTAGGTATAGCAGAATAAAAAATATATAAAACCTATTTTCATTCAAATGCGTCAAGGATAAAACTACTGGTTTGTATACTTAATGTGACCAGACGTCCCGTTTTCACCGGGACAGTACCGTTTTCAGGCAGCGTGTCCCGGTGTCCCCGAACACAGCTTCGGGACGCCAAAATATCCGGTTTTCGAAATGAAACCATTACGCGCCTACGCAAACATACTGTTCATCTTGAAATACATAAATATATACAATAGCTAACCCTAATACGACACGAAAAAAACATTACTATCTTGTCAATTGTATTGCTTGAAGGTGTGAGGCTCCTAAAACCATTATGCACCTACACAAACATACTGGTAATCTTTAAATACATAAATATATAAAATAGCTAACCCTAATATGACACGAAAAAAACGTTATTATCTTGTCAATTGTACTGCATGCCTTGGTGTGAGGCTCCTAAAACCATTATGCACAAACATACTGGTAATCTCGAAATACACAACTATATAAAATAGCTAACCCTAATATGACAAGAAAAAAACATTACTATCTTGTCATTTGTATTGTATGAATGTGTGAGTAGGGTTGCCATGCGTCCGGAATTTTCCGGACAAGTCCGGAAATATAGGTCTTTATTCGTAATGCGGGGGGAATTCTAAACAGTCCGGAATTTCTACAATTAAGTGGGGATTGATATAAAAAATAAAATAAATCAAATTATTTTTATTACAAATCAAAGTAAAACATCACTTCTGGTATTTAATTAATTTTAAAAAAAATTTCTTGAAATTTTTACACTTAATGCCCAAAAAATACAGATAAATTTATTATATGTATATGTAGAATATAAATTTTATTATTTATTATATTCAAGAAAACAACAGGACAGACAAAACATATTATATTTTTCAAGAAGACAACAACATGACAACTTGCTTTTGTTTTAACAATCTAAATTTATGTAGTTCTAATTTTGAAAAAAGCTTAACTACCTATTCCCAACTAGCTCTGCTTAGCTACTTCCCCAAGTAGGTACCCAACTTTAATACTTTATTTTTACCTCTACATATATAAAAGGAATACCCCCCCCCCCCCCCCGTGGGTTTTGACATGCCACGATGCATAACGACATTCATATTATATTTACAAGAAAGTCCGGAATTTTTATCGAATGTCAGGAATTTTCTCCGGGATTTTGATTTTTTGATCTGGGAACCCTGTGTGAGGCTCCTAAAACGGCTCCTAAAAGATGCAAGACGAGTTGTGATCTAGCCTCCTACAAAGTAAAGTAAATTCACTCGTAAAATCCATACTAATTTTAGTCAAAAACATTTTTACTGTAACATTTTACTTTAAATTATTTCGTTTAAATTTTTTCGTGATAAAAAAAATCTCTTTAAATTTTGAACAAAGGTCTAGAATTCCAATCGTCCATGCGACTGGTAGCTGCAAGATAAATAGTAATCTAGCCTCTTTTGTACAGTACTCTTGAGGCGTTTTTTTGCGAAAACAGGGCTAAACAGGTTGATCTAATTTATTATTATTATTAAGTACCTACCTTTTTTTTCGATGCCACGGTTTGCGGGAAATAATAAAAGGTCACGTTATGTATACTGTATAAACCAGCATTAAAGAATAGAAAATCTAGACTGTAAATAAATTCGTTTGATATCCATACCAACTTATTATTAAAAGAAAGTATTTTTGAAGTCGATTGTAGGTTTGAAATTGGTAAATAATGCGCAAAAAATTATAATTTTATAATATTTATAACTTCGGGCGGCCAACAGTCACCGCCCTTAACCCTTAGCGAAACCTTATACTTTTTTTTTTACTTAAGTACTTCATAATTATGAACTGAATGACAAAAATGTCAGTAAATAAGTTTTTGACAACGGCAGATATTTGGCAATATATCAATATATGTCATTTTAAAAAACTCTCTGCTACACTAGGTTATAATTATTTTGTATGTGTTTTCACTAGGATATCACAATCCGCTAAGGATTTTAAGGTGATTTTCACAAAAACGGCGCTCTAAAAATTATCCAATTATTATTATTATCGACTGTCCGGTCACCGCTTTAATTCACACTTACTTTAAATATTTGGATTTTTAAAATAATATTAGTACGACGGAATAATTTAATTTAATAAAATTCCTGAGTAACTACTGTTACGCGGTCACAGTGTCACACCACATACAAAATATAATATTATGATGGTGAATTATTACTTAGGAATGTGTTTAGAAATGTTTAATAGGTTTCAGCTTCAGGTAGGCACTAAAAACACATTAAAATGGCGCCCGACTAAACCGATTATACAATTTGACAATGGCACGTTTTATTAAAGTATTTTTTTTTTTATTATTAGTCTGACGTTTGATTCAGGGACGAACTGGTCGGTCAACCAAGCAAATGAAATATAAACAAAAGCTGATGGGCCGATATTTCTTTTGGTTCAAATTTTACACAACTGATAAATAACCATGAACGTGTGGGTTTTTTTTTACATTAGCTCCACACAGGAGGCCTTGTGGAAAATAATTTCCCTCAGGGCCTATGTCATCTGAGATGCTGTGTGGAGGGTCTTTTTGAGGAGAGGAAGGAATGAACATTGGTCTTGAAGAGACCGTTGTTGTAGGAAGGAGGAAACACAAAGGCCGGCAAATCGTTCCACAGCCGAGCTGTTGAATACAAGAACGAGTCGAAGAAAGCGACCCGTTCTCATGTGACAAATGTCAACCGTGTAGATGTGTTGGGCACGCGTTTGGCGTGTTTCCCGACTACGCACTGGTGCCGAAGGGATCAATGAGGCCAGTTCCTTGGAAAATCTTCCATTATACCGGTAGAACAAGGATAGAATTCCCACCTGAGGCCTGTGCTCTAAAATTGCAATCCGTTTATTAAACTAGGAGAATCTATCAGACGGACCGCCCGTTTCTGTACAGAATGTAGGGTAAATGAACGATCATACATTTGTATAAAAATTAAAGCATATTTTTATAGTAAGAGTAGTTTTTTAGTAATTAATCATAAAACATATTCGTTGCTGCTGTTTTTCAATGATCTCCGGATTTGGTACTAAATTTAAATGTCACTTTCACATAAAAATGTCTTCCACAAAATTTTAAAACAAGTTTATTGGGAAGAGGGTAAATGTTTAAAAAAAATATAAAAACTTTTTTGGAGGTGATTCGAATAAATCAATCAATTATCAAAAATACTTATTTCGATTGTATGTCTGCCCGGTTCAATGAACTCAGAACTCGGATTTTCCCTTGAATTTGATAAATAAATTGATTTAAAAAGGGGATAAGAAACCTACCTACAATATTTTTAAGTGAAAATAGTTTTAATAATTATCATTTTAAGGGTCGGGTTTGGAAAACATCGCTCCGCATTAGCAGTAGCATCCGCGTCTCGTAGCAGCAATACTAGAAAATTATATACGGGTAGTTAGAAAAATGTGTAAAGTTACTAGTGATTAAATTTTTTTTACTGTTATCTTACAAATTCTATAAGTTATACATACTGCAACTTTAGTTAAAATGCTGAAAAAGGCCTTCGCGATTATCTCTCCTGAACCTGTTGTAAACATTTTTACCAAAAATCCTTCCGTAATCTCAGAGTAAACACTACGTTAAAACACGCTATTAAATTAAAAACACTTCAGTGTATCTAGATTTTTATTGTAATTCGCCTAAACTTTCTGAATTTTTCAACTATTCTCCGCCATACAAAAATGTATGGCAAAATATTACGCCGCGCGATGTCTTATATAACGGTTGAATTTCACAGAATTTATTCAGTTGTGAGCTAGCGGTCAAGGCGATAGCACGCATATTTTTTTCGCAGCAATTTTGTTCGCTGTTTATTCGATTTTTGAAGGAATCATTGAGGAGATAGGTGTTACAGTAACCGGGTAAGTAGAAATAAAATATATTTATTATTATCTAATAAATTATTTTTAACTTGATTTACAGTTTTACATATTTTATTATTATTTTTTTTTTAAACTTCAGGTACCTTCAAAATGGGTAAAAATAAAGGAATTCTTGCTTACCGTGCCATAAAAAATAGACCCTCCCACTGGAAGAATAGGAGAATAAGGTAATAAAGTCAAAATTTCATTTTTTTACTGATTTCTATCAAGGGTAGTTTGAAGGTGGACTGAAGTCATTTTGCTTTTTGACATCTAAAAATTTCGGCACCCATCTTGAATTTATCTGTAGTTATCTACCGATTTGGTTCAATATCAGAATTCGGGCGTTTAGAAGTGCACTGAACTCGGATCTAATGTCAAAATGCAAAATTTCGGCATCCATCTTGAATTTCTCGTGTTCTCTACCGATCTGGTTCAAAATCAGTATTAGGGAGTATTGGCGAGCACTGAACTCGGATCTAATGTCCAAATGCAACATTTCGGCATCCATCTTGAATTTCTCTAGTTATCTACCTTTTTGATTCAAAATCAGGATTAGGGCGTTTGGACGTGCACTGAACTCGGATCTTATGTCAAAATGCAACATTTCGGCATCCATCTTGAATTTCTCTAGTTATCTACCGATTTGGTTCAATATCAGCATTCGGGCGTTTGGAAGTGCACTGAAATCGTATCTAATGTCAAAATGCAACATTTCGGCATCCATCTTGAATTTCTCTAGTTATCTACCGATTTGGTTCAATATCAGCATTCGGGCGTTTGGAAGTGCACTGAAATCGGATCTAATGTCAAAATGCAACATTTCGGCATCCATCTTGAATTTCTTTAGTTATCTACCGATTTGGTTCAAAATCAGGATTAGGGCGTTTGGACGTGCACTGAACTCGGATCTAATGTCAAAATGCAAAATTTCGGCATCCATCTTGAATATCTTAAGTACTTTGACGATTTGGTTCAAAATCAGGTTAAAGGAGTTTGGGGTTCAACGAACTTAATATCAAAATTTAATTTAACAAAATTTAATTTCAAAATGCATAATTTCGACGACCATTTTGAGTTCTCTACCGATTCCGTTCAAATTGTCACTAAGTTTTATTGAAAACAACGACTGTCAGATCCATTGATAAATCGAATGAATTTCGATGTTGGGTAAATTCTGGGTCGTATTATTACAAATAAATTTATTTTATATGTTTTTTTAGAAAAGCAGCAGAAGCAATATAAATGACGTCGTTATAACAGAAACTATCAGTTAACATGTAAGTTTTTTAAATAAACCGTCCTGAGTAATGGCCTTCCATATAAACTTTTTGCTATAATGAATGATCTACCACACTTTTTGTGAATGTTTAGAATTAATTAATGATATTTGGATGATTTATATAGCGCCGTTTTTGTGAAAAATCAGCTCAAGGGCGCTGTATGAATTATCGATAATAGACCGGGAGAAAGGATGATGTCATTACAAAATGACAGTCTTGTGAATAAATGAGGGGCTAACACTTATCACTCTGTATTGTTTTGTATTTTTTTATTAATAAGTTTACATTACAAATGTATAGTCTAATGTCCTCCACGCTAGGAATTCACCTGTGTTGTGAAGGACATTTTTCAATTGTAAAATTATATAATAGTAAACAAGTATATAATAGTAACTTTGTTATTTTTGGATAATGCTGTGAAATAACTATAATAATTGTGGGTAATAATTAATTTATTTTGAACTTACATATAACATTTGCAATTTTACCTGTAACACGCACAACACGAGTTACAGCGTGTTTTATACAAAGAAAAAAAAACTTGTCAATAGCCTTCTATAAAAAAACAGAGTGGAAGATACTTTATGTATCGCCCTGGTGTAAGACCACTATTCAGAATTGAAAAGCTGCTTGAAATGGCTTTAGCCGTGTGTGGTGACCAAATCTGAATAGCCAGGTACTTCCCCTATATTATTCCCCTCCCACCTTATTCAGCCTCACAACATACCCCAATCACTGGCCCCAGGCGATTGATAACAGTTGGGACTTTGTAAGTTACATAAAAATAAAAATAAAACATTTAGTTAGATAAGTTTTAAGATTTTCACGGCCAAAAGCATTTTCGTTATTTGTTTTTGGGGTGTTATGCCGTGTTGCGCTACCTCCTTCTTTAGCCAACGTTTCGGACATCGTTGCAGTGTCCATCATCAGGGCAGATCCGGCAGACACATCTACCGGATCTGCCCTGATGATGGACACTGCAACGATGTCCGAAACGTTGGCTAAAGAAGGAGGTAGCGCAACACGGCATAACACCACAAAAACAAATAACGAAAAAACATTTAGTTGTTTTATAAAAATTTGTCTGAACTTCTTTATATTTTTTACTGTCTTTTTTCTAAATGTGCTTCGTTCTACTTTATGTATATCAAAGATAAATTATAAAATATATTCTTTCTTACTACGTATTAAAAAAAAAACTGTATGCATATAAATAAACTTTCAAAAACAAAACTACCTGTTTTTTAATTTCTAAGGCACAGAGTAAAAACTGGTTGTCGTAACTTATTCACACCCATTATTTTCTGGTAAAATTATAAAAAAATTAATAACATTATACAAACCATATATGAACCAGAAATTTTTTCCACATCAAAACACCATTAGATTCTATGTCACATTGAGTCAAAAACTAAGACGTCTGTAAAGGTCCAGGGACTTAAAAAAGTCTATGTATCCTTGCCCTTGCATAATATGATTTATAGTCTGTCAAGCTGTATCAATTATGTTAGAAATAAATTAAAATTACACAAAGCAAGTGTATTTTTATTTCGTATTTTATCAAAATGCTGAGCAGCCGTGCCTGAATCTAACCGAAATACACAGTAGATCGCGGCGGCCGAGCTTGTTTGCAACTACCAAAAATACCTAACTGCAGTGAATGGGCAGTTTGACCCAGGCGCAAATGTCTCTATGAGCTATCCACGCTATTCCACCATATGATTCTTAGTATGTTAAGCTGTATCCATTATTATAGTAGGAACTAAATTTTATAAGGCAAGTGTATTTTTATTTCCTAAGTCCGTAGTGTCTAGTATACCCACATCTCCTCTAGTCAAACGCAGGCGGCCGGCTGCGGCCGTGTTTGTCTACAAGTACAAGAAATACCTAACTGCAGTGTCAGCGCGGTTTGATACCCGACCCTTAATATTGGAATTATGATGAATGGAGGAATGTGGTGCTTAATTCTAGGTAAGTACCTACCTGGTTTTCGAAAACATTCTTCAAAAATATATCGAATTTTTTAGGTGTACGATTTTAACGGTTCCATGACATCTCAACAAAATTGCATTTCAACACCCCTTTGAAAAGTCATTAAAAGTGAAGGAAAAAAGCCCTACTTTGAAAGCAGTGATGAAGTGTCACTTTGTTGAGTTGTCCGGTCACCGATTTCAATAAGTAACGATGCAAAAATGCGTTCCTTCTATTTGTCTTTTCTTTACCAATTCGACTCATATTTTCTTTGTCTTAAATCCATGTTTACTAACTACATTCGAATAGCAATAAATGAGATCAATTTGTCATTTCATTGCGAATAGCGAACTACTTATTAATAACACGGTGTTACATAAAAAATAATGTAACAAGTGAATTATCTGTGTATGGGTACTTTTGGTGTGAAGTTTGTTAACATTCAACATCTTTATATTGGTAGCATTGAAATGTTTACCTTTGCTCAGTTGGTGATTGGTGATACTGAGGATCTGTACAGAGGGGTTCACTAGGCAGGACTGGCCTTGAGCTCTTCATTCTTTGAGCAGCCATAGGTGAACTTGGCCACCGTCCCTGTGGCGGGTCGACGTAATCACATAGTAATAGTTCGCCATTATTTTAAAAACATGTGAAGATTGATAAATCCGCGCCCATCAGCGGCATCCATTATTGAAGACCATCAGGACAATCATTTAAATCCTGGATCAGCAGCGGAGTACCATGGGAGCACATTATTTCTTCTGGATTTACTCACATCCAGCATCTGCAGACGCAGTCATCACAAACCTTCCGACTACACCTGAAGCCAGAGGTGCTCGCAGAGATGCGGCCGAAGATCGCTGACCTTGGCCGTCATCAACATAGTCGGCTGGCTGGCAACCGCCCTGGGACGGGACGTCGCTGGGAAACCGCGGGACTGGAGGCCTGTTCGTCGCTCCAGCATGCCGTTCAGCACAAGGCAGCAAGCAGCATCATGGATCGCCTACATATGGCATCACCCATTCATCAACTCCTCAGGATTAAACGGTACTAACGCTCCATAATATGCCCATTGAGATTTAGTCTAGCCCTGATTGTTTTTTTGTACTTATAAATAAATTAATTTAACTGTCTCAAAGCTCTAAATTCTTTTATTAAATAACCTATCCTCATACAAAGTATTTTATAGCCGCCTGCTTAAGGTCCACGAGTGAGATACAAATTCTCCAGTAATAATCACACTTGTCTCTTGCTCTCCATGTTATATTCCTAACATTTTAGCTTCCAATGTGAAAGCTAAATATTTTCATAACAACGGGCATATGTGCCTAGCATGTGGTAATGCGGGTTTTCATCCCCCGGAAAAATATCCCCAACAAAATATCCCTCGACATAATATCCCAAGGGCAAAATGTATTTCCACTGCGCTAAATTCTTTTTTATAATTTACTAGCAGACCCGGACACACGTTGCTGTGGCTAAAGAAACACAACGTTACTCCATTACGCAACCTTTATAACCAACGCCATTTGTTAAATCAAATCTGCCCGCTGCCCGCTTGCCAGCCCGCTCCCTTTATTTATAAATTTCAATCAATTTACACAAAACCTTGACAAATTATATACCTAAAAACCTTCCTCATGAATCAATCTATCTATTGGTGTCCGTTGCGTAGTTTAAAAGGTCTAAGCGCACAGACAGCGGGAGCGACTTCATTTTTAAATGACTTCGAAAAGGAGGACGTTCTAAATTCGACTGTATTTTTTTTTATTTTTTTTATGTTTGTTACTTCAGAACCTTCGACTGGGTGAACCGATATTGATGATTTTTTTTATTTGAAAGCTGGTGCTTCCCGTGTGGTCCCATTTTAATTTGGTCCAGTTCTGACAATGGCATCCATGAGAAAATCATATAAGTCTTAAATTTGCATCAAGTATGTGCGCGACAAATGGACGAATAACTCAATATCACGCCAACCGATTTCGATGATTCTTTTTTTATTGGAAATGATGTACTTCACGGTTTTTCATGTTTTATGAGAGTTTGGTTAGGTTCTGATTATGGGATCCATGACAAAGTAACGGAACTCTCCAATTCTTAAGAGCAATGTAACGATACTCGGCCGAGTCTTAATCGAATTAGTTAGTGTACTTCAGATTCACTAAAAATCAAAAAATAAACCAAAAACTTTAACAACACAAAAAACCCATTAAAAAAATGCACTAAAAAATAAAAAAATAATTTCGTATTCTTCTACAACTTAATAATCAACTTACTTTTTCTACTCATCAATATGTAGGTACGATTGTTATTTTTGGAGTCGGTGTCCCGGCCCGGCTTGTTCACTTGACAGCTCCCCTCCCGCCGCGGCCCGCTCTCGTCTCTCACCTCGTCAAGTCGCGCGTGCGACGCAAGCACATCTCACCTATAACTATGTATGTAGTTAAAAACCTACCTTGGCTGACACCGACTCCAAAAATAACAATCGTTTGATGAGTAGAAAATGAGATGATGAGTAGAAAAAGTAAGTTGATAATTAAGTTGTAGAAGAATACGAATTTTTTTTTAAAACTTTTTACTGCATTTTTTGAAGTCGTTTTTTTGTTTTGTTAAAAAAATTTATTCTATATAAAGATTTTCTTTACAGGATGTCTGTATTATTTTTGCCTCATTTTACAATTTTTAACAACAATTTTACAGTCTTTACAGGATGTCTGTTTTATTTTTGTCCCATTTTACTATTTTTGAATTATTGTCTTTTCAGGATGTCTCTAGGTATTATTTTTGTCCCGTTTTGTTGTTAGCTTAGGTTACGTTAGGTTAGATTAGGTTTTAATGGATATTTTGTTGGAGGATGTTTTGTCCGTAGGATATTTTGTCAGGGATATTTTGTCGGGGGACGTTTTGCTGCGGGATGAAAACGCCCGGAACCAAATTATGTAATCATCAAAGCAAATTGAAAAAAAAACTTGCCGTTCTATTGAAAACACTTCTGTTTTTCTTCCCAAACATTTCCCAAATAAGGCTACGATTACGATAGTCCACTAACGCCGGACAGAAAGACTCTGGACTTTAGACACGTGGAGAGAGCGGCAGGTATAACAGGTACTCGAGCCTAGGAATGTTTTCCAGTCCGGTCCTGATCACTTATGAACAAGACTCAAGACTTGAAGTGATTTGCTTTATAATAATTACTGAAACTGATCTTCTTATTACCATTGCAGCATCGCCATCGGTCTCATATCGCAGAGGTCACATTATATAAATAAATATGGTTCATATGTCTGTCAACTAAACAGTTACTAAGAAATTCATGATGATTTCTGCTGCTACATTGTATCAATATTGATCTTGGAATTTGTAAGATAATTCATTCCCATCGAATAAATGTAGTTTTTAAGTGCTCAATTTGTTTGTAAACAACAGGAAGCTCCATTTCCGGAAGTTTTTTTATTCTATTTCATTTGTAACCTCAAAAAAATTACGATGATTTGTCTCCTCAAGGGCGCTGTACAAATTTATAATATATTTCTACAAACTTACTTCTAATTACAGACATCCTATTTTAACAACTTGTGGCTAACAGATTGCATCCACCGGTTCGTCACTAATACAAAATTATATGATCGATGCATTTGACTAATGAACGATGCTGTGTTAAAATGTAAATATATTGAATTAAATGAAGACAATATTAGCGAAACTCAATCGAAAATGTGGAGACAGAAAAATCAGAAAAAGATATTGGCACCTCTGGGACATGAACCCAGGACCCTTCGCTTACATTGCAAGTGCTCTACCGGTCGTCGACCCCGGCGTTTGAGTTTTGAGTTTGACTCATCGGTTGGTTAAGTCCTCCATCACGATTCACGATACAAGCAGCTTTTCCTGGTGGTAGTAGGAGTTTTTCAAATGTTATCAGGTAATTCGTAACATGGGAATGTTTGTCTTTCTTCTTAAAATCAATTAATTAAATCTCCGGTGGCTACATACTCCTAATATCAGGGTAGGTGTTTTCAATTTAAAGTTGATTTCATCTTGGCATTTCAGCGCTGCTTGGTAGATGGTGAATGAGGTTCTTGAAGAAAGTTGTATTTTTTTTAACCACAAAAGACAGCAAATCATCCGTCAGCACTTTAATAATAATATTAACGCTTTATTCCAGGATATGGGGACGCCAGTGCAATCCTACACGTACCAAATAGTTACATAAAAAACTCCGTAAAGTCTGCCATATATTCTGCTCCCTTATGTCCATCTTAGATTTACAGACTCTAAGAAGAGTATACTTTGCCCGTTTCCAATCCATAGCAACATACGGTATAGTAGGATGGGGTGGTTGTGCTCAATCTATTATTAGACCAATTTTTATTGTTCAAAAACTAATTCTGAGAATTATATTTAAATGTCAACCTACCCAACCCTCAAATGAACTCTTTGCCAATATCAGGGTCTTAGATATTCGACATCTATTTACTAAGACAAGCATTTGTTATATACGAAAAAATAACCTACTAATGGCTTCACAACATCAAGCACACACCCGCTTTTCATCAAACCTGGGTTGCGTGGTCCCAAAAACTAATACCTCATTCGCTCAACGACAATTCTGGTTCATTGCTCTTAAAATATATAATACTCTGAGTACTGACATAAAGTCAAATAATTCTAAATCACTTTATAAAGCACGTGTACAAGATTGGATATTTGAAAGGGGAAGATCGTACGTTCAAAGAATACATGAGTTCTTAACACTACATTTTAATTATTAATTTTTGCATTCCAAAATTTTTATTTCTATTTTTCTTCAACCTAATTTTATTTGTGTTTTAACTTACATGTATGATTTAATTTAAACATTTGTATAGATTTCATGAGTTCTTTTAACACTAAATCTTATTATTGGTTACTGTATTTCAAAATTTTAATTTTAATTTTAATTTTAATTTCTATTTTTCTTTAAAATATGACTTTCTTTCTTTTATTTCTTTATTTTTTACTTACTTTTATGTATTTCTTAATTTTTATTTTGTATTTTTATTATCTGTTTCAAAATAATGGTATTTTTTAATTCCTATATAAAATATTAAATGTATGACTACCACAACACGCGCATTAGCCTAGTGTGGTAGACAAAAAACCCAAAAATCTGTAACAAAACAAAATATTATGAAAAAAAAATATGTACATATTTACACAACAAATTTTAAGTAAAGAAACAAATACATAGAATAGAAATAAAAATAGTAGTTAATAAAAAATTAATTTTATAAAAAATTAATCATCAAACAGTATTAATAGGCTAGGGACTGTGTTTTTAACTGTAAGTAATCAATTATTACGTAGGGCGTGGTCTGGAGCGAATCCGGGCAGTCCTAGATCCGTAAACATTGTCGATGCGGTTCTTTACCTTCTGAATCCAAATATAATTCTGCATACGTTATTATTTATTATATTAGATCCGGAGTTGTTCCACCGAGCTGATTCAGTAGTTACACATTTTTATCGACTAAAAAGAGTCATCAAAACAATCACCGGTTTTTCTTATTGCTCTGTATCTGTTGGGTATGTATATACGTTGTTCCTAGATGTAGATACCCGTCGTATGTTTCATTGTTGACCCTTCTGTTGGTGCCCTTTCCTATCGTAGGTAGACTATCATCAGGACAACGTTAACTCGTTCGGAAGTCATGCTAATAAATAGCTTGTAAAATATCTTCACGTTTATCGTAGTCCTCTATGTAGCGTCTTCGCTTGTTTCCATAAAACTTGATGCTTATCCTCGCGGTGTGATGCTCTAACAGGAAAAATCATAAGTAATTATTTACTTTGTTGAAACAAATCCCATTGAAGTCAAGTGTGCCGTAACAACTCATTTTACTCCTTTTCTAAATAAGTTGACATCTGCTCCTTGTCACCGGGTTTACGATCAAGTCAAGACCGAGGACCGAGCCTTGAGGGATTCCGTAAAACTTGTGGAGGGAAGTGTAAGTTTAATGTGTTGTTTGGTGGTTGTAAAACGCAGTCAAACGTCGGGCTATTCAAGTTACATGATTGACAAGGAAACGCGCAGCAAATCATGGCGGGATTTTACGGCCCGTATACTTTTTTCATAGCCAACGAGGAGTAATTAAAATTGTAACCGATTTTACGGAGCGGTTTTATGGTTTATTTCACCGAAATTTTTATGTCGGCGATAATGGGTGATCTTGTTCACAACAAAATACAAACATTTACAATAAATTTACAGCATGTAGCGGATAGTTTTAAATAACTAATTAAAGTTATTCATAACAAAGTTCTTATCTACCGATTAAGCAGACGTTTATTTATTTACCCTAAAGGCACATTTAAATCCATTTAACAATAAATTCAAAGTAAACAACTCTGCAGTCCTAACAATTTATAGAACGTTAGATATCTACTTGTATTTTTTTCAAGAGTTTATTTTTGTTCTTCTAGGTTAGGTTCGGTTTTTTGATAAAAGTTGGATGCTTGGGTCTAAGCAAAACTCTTTAGCGTGCAAAATGTGAATAAAAATTGTTGTTAATTAGAAGACACCGCCAATAATAACACTAGTTAATGGATTAAATACAGGTCAGGTCACAATGTATACTAGTAATTAGTATTTCTGTATCTAGGAGACATCACTTGTCGTGATTTACTTTTGGGTTATTATGCCGGTTTGCGCTCCGTCGTTATTTAGCCAATGTTTCGGACAGAATTACAGTGTGCATCACGCGGGCAGACTTGTAACGTGTAACGATGCTCGATTACACATCTGCCGTTGATGATGCGGACACTGTAATGCTCTCTGAAACTTGAGCTGAAGAAGGAGACAGCGCAACACGGTATAATAAAACAAAAATATACCACGATAATACTTTTGATCGTGAAAATCTCAAATCACAAAAAAAAACAAATTTCGCCTGAAATCATAAGATTTTTATGTGGGTATACCTGTACTTACATACTTAATCACATACCATATATTTTGTGTAACATTATTTCAAATAAGGAATTACACAATTTGTACAAAGAAACGTCACTAACTGAATGACTTTTTTCCCAACTTTCTTCAGTCAGGTAGGTACCGACGATTTCACATTAAAAAAAGCAACGGCCTCCATCTTGAATCTAAAAGGGAACGTACAATCAAATTTACAGACAGATGAAATGTAAAATGGTTGAGTTAAAACATGAATTCTCTCTGCTCAGTATTGCTCAGTTAAAATCTTAATCAAGTTGAACAAGTATTATATTAAGTAGACCTTATTTATTTTAAAACTAGCAGACCCGGCCACACGTTGCTGTGGCTAACGAAACACAACGCCATTACCCAATATTTATAAAATCTACACCACCCGCTTGCCAGCTGCCCGCTGCCCGCTGCCTGAATTGAATATTTGAATTTATCGGCTTTTCTCTACTATAATAAGCATGTATTATACATATTTGACGGCCGGCGTAGTCCAGTGGTAAGGTTCTTGACTGGCACTACGAAGGTCGCGGGATCGAATCCCGGCGTGGCAAATAAATTTTATTTGATTAATTTGTGTTATTTCACAATTATTCATTTAAAAAATAATATAGTATATTTGCTGCACGTTCCAGATTGGAAGATACTCTCAGTATCGCCCCGGTGTGAAACCACCATTCAGAATTGAAACGTTGCTTGAAATGGCTTTAGCCGTGTTTGGTGACCTGATCTGAATAGCCAGGTACTTCCTCACCTTCCTCTTCCCTATCTCCTTCCCCTCCTCACTACCATCAGCCTCACAACATACCCCAATTGGGGATGCCATAGTCCCACTGGCTCCAGACGGGAGCAGTTGGGACTCTTGTGCGGTATTCATGTAAAAAAAAAAAATATATATATATATATTCGTGGCGAGTTAATTAGTTTATATATATATATATATATATATATATATATATACATATATATATATATATATATATATATATATATATATATATATATATATATATATATATATATATATATATATATATATATATATATATATATATATATATATATATATATATATATGTATATATATATATATATATATATATATATATAAACTAATTAACTCGCCACGAATTATACAATGCTTGCAATGCAACACTGGATATTTGAAAAGGGAAAATCAAATACCTACTTACTCTAGGACATCTATTTTCCAATTTCTTCCGTAGAACGAATTTCAAAAGTGACTATAGTACGGCCCGCCAGCCGTTTTAAATCGCACAAAAATATGTTTTCTTTGAATTTTTCGGCTTTTTTCTAATACAATTTACATGTATTATACATATAAACATTCCTCTTCAATCACTCTATCTATTGGTGAAAACCGTATGAAAATCCGTTGCGTATTTTAAAAGATTAACGCGCACATACATTTTGAGCGACTTCATTTTATACTATGTAATGATGATAATGATATCACATTCTTCTATGAGACATCGTTAATAATAATATTTTGATAGGATGCACCCTCTTCGGCAGTTCTCATTAGAACTGTGGCGGAACCTACAGACAGCTAATCGCATTCTATTGCCAAAATAAAACAACGCATGCAACAAACAGATCACAATCAGCGTGAGATGAAATCAGTTCAGTGAACTCAGCAAATCATTCTCATCCTTTGTCGGCTTTTGTTTCATCTTGATCTCTCTAATCATCTTGCGTAAACATCATCTATTGCCATCCCCATATTATACTCTATATAATGTTAGTACTTAACTGGACACAGTTTATTTAAACAATCAACTTAATATAGGTAGGTATAAACAAATAAAGTGTTTAAATTGTTGTGTGTATAATAAATCTTAGAACTCGATGCGTATTTCTTAGATTTGAAAGAATTACATAACAATAAGAATATTCCATTGGTACCTCTTGACAGTATTCGTTTAATTCCTACTAATGTTACACACAAGAGTATCAGCGCTCAAAAAGAAGAAGATGGAGAGATATGTAATTACGAATGTTAGAGGAGCGCGCTAATATTTAAACCGATAAAATGGATGCGAAAATTGTGAAAATGTTTAATTTATTTTTTTACTTGACTTATTATTTATTTAATTTATTTATTTATTTGACGACCTCCGTAGTCCAGTGGGTAAGACTCTTGACTCACGATCCGGAGGTCGCGGGTTCGAACCCGGCATGCGCAAATAAATTTTATTTTGATTAATTTGTGTTATTTCACAATTAATTCATTTAAAATAATATATAGTATATTTGCTGCATGTTCCAGAGTGGAAGATACTATCAGTATCGCCCTGGTGTAAGACCACCATTCAGAATTGAAACGTTGCTTGAAAATGGCTTTAGCCGTGTTTGGTGACCAGATCTGAATAGCCAGGTACTTCCCAACCTTCCTCTTCCCCACCTCCTTCCCCTCCCCACTACCTTCAGCCTCACAACATACCCCAATTGGGGATGCCATAGTCTCCCTGGCTCCAGACGGGAGCAGTTGAGATTCTTGTGCGGTATTCACTGTAAAAAAAAAAAAAAAAAAATTTATTTTTTCAGGTTCTCCATAAAACAGTTATACACCAAATTATTACGGAGAAGATTATAAAATATATGAGAAAAAAAAGGCCGAAGGGGCAGTTTCACTATGTTGAGACATATGTCAAAAGTTTCTGAACTCTCTATAGGTAACATTGAAGATGTCAATGCTCAATGCAGAATCGTTAAGCAGTTGAATAGCTCTATTTAATGGGGCATTCTGAAAGGAAGAAGTTCTCGCTTTCGGAGCATAAAAAAGTGTGTGGGATCTCCCACGAGTATACGCGTTAGGGACATATAGGTTAATCTCCTTCAACATAGGTGGATTAAGTACAGTACCGGAGATCAGCTTAAAAAAATGTTTCCCCAAAAATATTTTACGGCGGGCTTCTAAGGTATTAAGATCGAGGATTCCTTTTGAGAACAACGATGGATACAGGAATGGGTAGTATGTATATTCCCTCATATACAGGTAACGCATAAACCTTTTTTCTACTTTTTCTATTTCTAGGATATGGTTTTGTTCAGATGGAATATAACAAAACTCTCTTAATGGGTGTCTAAAACAGCATTTAAAGAAACACTGTGAATTTTTTCATACATATAACTTGTAAAATAACTGAAACAGATTTGAAAATAAAAATTTTCGTAGCATACATTGCGATTTTTTTCTATGGAGGTAATTTCGTATAATTAACGTTTTGGCGTGGGGAATATATATATATATTATCTTCAAAAATAAAATATATTTTTTAAGAGCTTAAAAACTTCAATTGTTTAAGGGAGATATGCAAGAAATCGGTAGAAATTCGGGTAGCGGGTAAATCAACAATTACTGTTAGGATTTTTTCCTGAGGTGGGGCACAAGGGGCGGACGGGCAAAAAATCAACAATTACTGTTAGGATTTTTTCCTGAGGTGGGGCACAAGGGGCGGACGGGCAAAAAATCAACAATTACTGTTAGGATTTTTTCCTGAGGTGGGGCACAAGGGGCGGACGGGCAAAAAATCAACAATTACTGTTAGGATTTTTTCCTGAGGTGGGGCACAAGGGGCGGACGGGCAAAAAATCAACAATTACTGTTAGGATTTTTTCCTGAGGTGGGGCACAAGGGGCGGATGGGCAAAAAATCAACAATTATTGTTAGGATTTTTTTCTGGGGGGGGCACAAGGGGCGGACGGGCAAAAAATCAACAATTACTGTTAGGATTTTTTCCTGAGGGGGGGCACAAGGGGCGGACGGGCAAAAAATCAACAATTACTGTTAGGATTTTTTCCTGAGGGGGGGCACAAGGGGCGGACGGGCAAAAAATCAACAATTACTGTTAGGATTTTTTCCTGAGGGGGGGCACAAGGGGCGGACGGGTATATTTCTACAAGTTCAAGTATGTATAGGAAGGTTTATGAAAGTGTCAAAACAATCGAATATTTAAATGTTTAAAAAAGGAAGTTTTAGCTTCTAAGTATGTAATGTGATGGAATCTCAGTAACAAAAATACCGTCTGGGGGGGCACGCAGATATTGAAAGTCTAATAATTAAAAATTGCATTCAAAGACGAAAGGAAAACAAATCAATCCTTCTAGGTTAACTTGTAGACTTGCAGGTAAATAAATTTTTATATGTAACAGTTCCAGAACTACGAAACATTTTTTTTTTATCAGTGATTAACTAACTGCCCTTCACACTAACTACAATTTTGAAAAATCTAAAATTCTATCGTAGACCTAAGCTCTGTCGTAAATCGCAAGAAAATCGATGATTCCACGAGAAATCAATAAAGTAGCATTTCAACACCCCTTTGAAAAGTCATTGTCATTAAAAGTGATGAAAAAAAATAGCCAATAACCTAACCTAACGTAATCTATTAGACCTAGTTATTTTTTCAAAGCTTTTAATGACTTTTTAAAAGGAGTGATGAAGTTTTGTTTAAAATTTATTTATTTATTAACGCCCTTTTTCGGGGCTTTTTATTACATATGAATAATAAGAAATACACAGCATTCATTTTACATAACTGAACTGCCTCAGTAACAATATTTTATGTTTGTTTAAACATAAATTGAAGATGTCCACTGACTTGAAATATTTTTTTCCTTCCGTTAGATTCCAAAGAGGAATACATATGGTAGTTAGTCAAAAAATTGCACTGAAATAAATCCTGACTTCTAGTATTACGTGGTGGAATCAGGAAGGTTATCAATTCTAGCAATAACGGAAATCAACTAAATCATTTAGAATTTTATGTAGAAATACCAAGTCCGTGAAAATTCTTCTATCTGACAATTCGAGTATATTCATATTATTTAAAATAGTGTTGTAGTTCAACATAATTGCTGGAATACCCATTTTAAAATTTAGAAAATATAAGAATTTGTTTTGTATTCTTTCAACAGCTTGTTTATGTCAAGGGCGGATCCAGGGGAGGGGGGGGTCATGGGGGTTATGACCCCCCCCCCCCCCCTGGGCTGGGTCCAGGACCTAGGTGGACCTACTTTTTACTTGTATCTATTATTATCAAAATTAAATTATAACTTTTTGTGACTTGACCACGACTATGTGACCCCCCCCCCCCCCTCCCTGGCGCCAAAGCTTGATCCGCCCTTGGGCATGTATACTATAATGTGGATTCCAGACGGGAGAATGACTTCTAACATAGGCAAAATATAATAGTTTAATACACTTTATATTGTTAAAATTTCTAGTTAGCCTAGTTATAAATCAAAACCGCATTTATTATTTAAATGAATACCACATGGGAACGTACCCATACTACGTGACACGTTTGGGGGGGGGGGGGGTCTTCAAAATGTCACGCTCTATACAAATGAGCGGCGAGTTGCTTAGGTTTTTGGTCAATGTTAGGGGAATGTTGTGAGGCTGAAGGTAGTGGGGAGGAGAAGGAGATGGAGAAGAGGACGGTGGGGAAGTACCTGGTTATTCAGATCTGGTCACCAAACACGGTTAAAGCCATTTCAAGCAACCTTTTAATTCTGAATGGTAGTCTTACACCAGAGCGATACTGAGAGTATCTTCCTCTCTGGAACGTGTCGCAAATATACTCTATATATTTTTTTTAATTAATGAATTGTGAAATAACACAAATGAATAAAATAATGTTTATTTGGGATTCGATCCCGTGACCTTCGAATTGCGAGTCAAGAGCCTTACCCCCCGACCACGCCGGCCGCCATGGCCGAGTGCCACTTTATTGAGTTATATGGTCTCCAAATATACACGGTATCCGGAAACTAGTGGTACAAACTGGCAAATCTACAAGTTTAATGTACCCAAAAAAACTTTTTTTTCTATCCGAGCATTCCGATTTTTTTAAACTTTAGATCCTTTCCTTTAAAACTTTACCCGTATTCTCATTTTCATCGCAATGGATTTTTTTTCAAATTGACCTTAATGATTACAATTTTAATATATTCTTTCAAATATTCAATAAGTATTTTACTTTTTTGTTTATAAAAAAAAAAAATTGTAGACAACTTCTCTGCTGCGTAATTATTAGGCATTATCAAAATTAGGTACTTAAATAATTTTAAAAAAAAGAAAAACTAATATTTAAATAGGGTTTTACAAATTAATCTTGATAACAAAATAAATATACAATTTCAACATCAGACTCGAATTACCTACTCGAAAATGAAACCTCCAATCAAAAAAAGCTATGCGCACGATCGAATTCAAATTTGGTGTAGTGTAGTAGATTCATCAGTTTGTGCCACTGGTTTCCAGAAGCCATGTATCCATGTAACATGTAACCATCCCCGTCCCACGTTGTACGTTGCTAAAAGCAGTGGTTTGCTTGGAACGCCTTCGATACTTTCCACATGAAGCCGACCTGCCGACTGCATGTGTTTATTGACTTAAATAAACATATCGCCTTCAGCTTTCCGACTAGGGAGAGATTTTTTCGTATTATCCGTAACCTCATCCGCAAAGCAAAAGGGAGAAGGGGAGGAAAGGGGTATCCCCTCTGCTGGTCTGTTGGTCTGAACAAACACCGAGGATATGAACCCTTCACTCATTTATATTTTATGTGATTAAATGCCGACAGATTCGATCGTGCTTCTCAACAATCTCCACTTGCTATATTAAAAATTATAATATTTAATTAAACTCAATCGAAAATCTGGAAACAGATAAACCAGAAAAAGATATTTGCACCTCTGGAACTCGAACCCAAGACCTTTCCGGGAAAATGCCATGAGGTTTTATTGGCTGCTATCTTTATGTATTAACTCCACACAGGAGGCCCTGGGGAAAATAATTTCCCTCAGGGTCTATAATAATAATAAATAATAATAATTGGCTAATTTATATAGCGCCGTTTTCGTGGAAAATCACCTCAAGGGCGCTGTACAAATAATATATAAAAGAATTAATATTACTGGCTTAAAACTAAGATTTAAAATTACAACTAGTGACTTACATCTAAGACTTATAGCTACTTATATTACTGGCTTACAACTAAGATTAACAATTATAACTAGTGACTTACATCTAAGACTTATAGCTAGTGACTTATGACTAAGACATATAGATTCTAACCTAAAACTGGTGACTTATTAACACACATATTTACAATTAAGATTAGCGCCAGAAGAAGTAGGAAGTTTTGTCATCTTTGAAGACGCTGGAGGATATGGAGGGTCTTTTTGAGGAAAGGAAGGAGAGAACATGGGTCTTGAAGAGACCCATGTTGTAGGAGGGAGGAGGTCGGCAAATCGTTCCACAGCCGAGCCGTTGAACTCAAGAACGAGTCATACAAACGACCCGTTCTCATGTGACTGATGTCAACCGTGTACAAATATTGGGCACGTGTTTCCCGACTATGCACCGGTGCCGAGGGGATCAATGACGCTAGTTCCTTCCATTGTAATACCGGTAGAACAAGGACAGCATTCCCACCTGACGCCTATGCTCTAAAGATTGCAATCCGTCTGTTAAGATGGGAGAATCTATAAAACGGAGCGACCGTTTCTGCACCGAGTCAAGGGTTTTTTTGAGCACCAGACCAGATGTGGCTGCCAAATTCATCCGTGGGGCGCACTTGCTATTTGTACAAGGTTAACAGTTGTGTACTATTAAAGTATCTGTGGGCCCTGTACAGTACGCCCAGTTTCTGAGAGGTTACCTTAACTCTGGTTTCGATGGAGCCCCCGTACCTGAGCTGGTCATTTAGAGTTACATCATGTATGATTGCAAGATTCAAACCCGAACTAAATGCTATCTGATAGTGTCTCTCTAATGATAAGTCGATATTTTTGTATTTTCTGAGGAAACAGATTTTTTAAATCCTCTTGTAAATTTTTGAAAATATTTTTTTGTATCGGCTGTGTTTGAAAATTTGTCTCCCGTGAGATCAAACATTTCCCAAAGCACCCGGTTCTAATTCCTGTTTTTATCGTAAATTTAGCCTTGTTAATGAATATTTTAGTACCTATTCTTTTTTATTTACATTAGCTCCACGAAAAAAAACGTTTTATTTTTATTTTTATGAATATAATGATACAATTAATTACATTACATGTTATCACAACAAATAAAAAATTTCATTTAAAAGATACATTCAATAAATTCGTTTTACAACTTTTTTTAGAGCAAAGCTCGAGTTAAAAAGGCGGAAAAATAAAAAATAACAATAAAGAAGAATAAAAATAATAAGAAAGAATAATAATAAGAAAATAAAATCATTTTTGTTACATATACAGGGTGTTAAGGAACGTACTTGACTTACTTTAACCAGTGATTCCTGACATTATTTGGAGTAAAAAATGTAAATGAAATTTTGGTCTCCGATGACTTTTTTTGACGACTTTTGTTTTTCAATTTTTTTTTCTTCAAAATCAAACAAAAAAAAATTTCTTCTGCATGTCGTCACTGGTCACTCAGCCGAGTGTCCGACGAACCCCTTTCCCCGCCTCCAACTGTTCAACAACTACCATTTTTTAATGGTTTTGTAGAAAAAAAAAAAAAAAACTTCAATAATGTCAGGAATCACTGGTTAAAGTAAGTCAAGTACGTCCCTTAACACCCTGTATAAAACAAATAATAGAATAAGTAATATAACATAAATAAGAAAAGAATTTAAAGAAGAAGAGATAAAAAGAAGAAGTATGAAAAAAAGGGATATCCAATATTATAATTGAGTTGTATCATATAAATTATTTATAGAGGGTTTTATTGAAATTTTGAATTTTTTTTTTTTATTGTTTTCAATCTTAATTTCAGGGGTAATTCGTTAAACCATTTAACTCCAATATATTCGTATTTGTAGAGTTGTTGGGCTGTGGTGGTGTAGCAGCGCGGTATAGTCATAGGTCATAGGTCATAGAGCCAATGATATTTGTTTTATTACTGTTCGAAAAAGAGTTAAGTTCACATTATTGAAACAGTCTTTGTGTATTTGTAAAAGCGTAATATATTTTTAAATAATATGAAGTGAAGGGACTTTAAATTCTTGAAATAATTTGATGGTGGGGTAATCGTATGGCTTTTTTAAAATTATTTTCATTAATATTCTTTAGGTAATTTCTAAAGGCAAAATACAAGTTTTGAATGCACCACCCAAGCCAACAATTCCATATTGTAATACTGGGCCTACGTCATCTTTGGGGATGCTGTGTGGAGGGTATTTTTATGGAAAGGTAGGAGAGGAAGTTATGGGAAGGAAAAGGGTATGAGGGGTGGGTAATAATCTGGGGGTCAATGTATCAGTGGCAGACATATGAATCCACCACTGCGGTGCAAGGCACGTGGGTCGATAAAGTCCAACTGGAAAGGTCAAAAGGTCCGCCTAATCAGTCTCTCCCGATCTGGACCGCCACGCAGTAGGTGGGTAATCGCATCCGTCACCAAGACCCAGACAAACCTCACCCCACGTACCCGGCCCCCCCTACTAAGTCACCAAACGTAGCGAACCACTCGGGGCAATAAATACTCGTAGTTCCCGGGCGGTGGTACCAAAACTATATTATTTGTATGCAATTTCGTCATTTTGATACTGAAATCCGATATAAACTAATAAATGACTGAGTTTCAAGCAATTGTGCAGTTTAAAAATTGTTTATAGGACAGTTGAGAAACGTTGGACTACACCAAGTATGTACCTCCAATACCTATATTGCGAGGCGGTGATGTTCAAGTGGCCATGGTAGTTCCAGTCAGGGCCAGTTCCAGTTGAAGCCATATGGAGCCACATGCCCATCAGGTCGGGAGATCGTGACGACTTCCACCAGGGCCGGGGAAACCCGATACTCCAGCTCCGTGCAACCCAAACAACATCACAATCATACCTAAACCAATGCCCACAGCGTCTCATGTACATAATACCTACCTATCTAATATACCCACTTTCTGGAAACTTGTGAATCTGGTGAATCTCCATCAAATCTGGAGTCGATTTATTCAAATTAAATTTGAAAAAAATCGGTCGTTAAATTTTCTGTTTCCAAAAACCGAAGAGATATCATGTATTTTTCTCATGGAAAAAAGGCTTTCTGAAAACGGGCATTTTTCTTTTTAATTTTCGTCCAATCCTTTCTAAACTCAATGTTTCTGTTTATAATTTGACGTATTTGAAGTTGAAGTAGTTTTTTTTTACATCAGCTTTTTTACACAGTAGGCTCTGAGAAAAATAATTCCAGTCAGGACCTGTGGCATCTTTGGGGATGCTTTTTGGAGGAAGAAAAGAGAGTAAGTTTGGGGATGGAAAAAGGTATGAGGGGTGGGTAGGAATCTGAGAGTCAGTGTGTCCAGGAGTGACGGACGAATGAATCCATCTTTTCCACTTCGGTGCCAGGCAATGTTCCGAGAGAGTCCTGCTGAAGAGGTCAAAAGATATCCCTCAACCAATCTCTTCCATACAGACATATCCGCCGCCAAGTTCCGGGCAAACCGCACCCCGTTAAACCGGGCTCCCCCGCTAAGTCGCCAAATGTAGCGAACCACTTGGGGCGACATATGGCAGAGGTGTTGGTTGTCCAATAAATTGTTCCCAGGGCGGCGATACCCATAACCGCCTCCCAAATTGTATTTGAATTTGAAGTCGGTTGCTGTCATCCAGCTGTCATTCGGATAAAATTAAACAACTCCATTCAACTCCGCCGTTAACGTAACAAAAGCGCGCGGAGAATTGTTCTTCTCAAACCAACTTCTGTTCCAACATTTTATTTGGGCCCTTTGGTCTTCATTGGCAAATCGCTTAAATTGAACAGCAATCAATCGTTGTTGACAGGAAGCCATCTTACCACAAATAAACTTGCAACGGTTGCTATAAGCACTTGCATGAGTTGAGCTTCCGAAAAACTTTGGTAAGCATTAATTACTGTAATCTGAATGCATTGCAGCACTGAATTTAATGTCACTGAAACAATTATAGACAAAAGATATTTTAATTTACACATTCAAAAACCAGGATAACTTTACACAGACAAACTCGGGCGATTCACAAGATCCACATTACAACATGCATTCCACCAACCTACAACGAAAACGAATTTTGGACGAAGAAATATGCAATATTTCTCTGTACAATTATTTAATATACTCCCACTTGCATTCAAATCCGTTAAAAAAATACCGACTTCAAACGAAGCATTAAGATATGGATTATGGACATGGGAAGGAAGAATAAAGATAAAATTTTGCAACCTAACAAAGATTAATGCTTGTATTGGGCTTCATAGTCCAGCGGTAAGGCTCTTGACTAGCATTCCGAAGGTCGCGGGGTCGAATCCCGGCGTGGCAAATAAATTTTATTGATTAGTTTGAGTTATTTCACAATTTATTCATTTAAAAAAATATATATATGGTAAATAGTAAATTTGCGGCACGTTTCAGTGTGGAAGATACTCTCACTATCGCCTTGGTGTAAGACCACCATTCAGAATTGAAACGTTACTTGAAATGGCATTAGCCGTGTTTGGTAACCAGATCTGAATACCCAGGTACTTCACCACCTTACTCTTCCCTATCTCCTTCCCCTCCCCACTACCTTCAGCCTTACAACATACCCCAATCGGGGATGCCATAGTCTCACTGGCTCCAGACGGGAGCAGCTGAGACTCTTGTGAGGTATCACTATAAAAAATTTTTAAAAATAACCTTATAATTTTCCTCTTAAAATTTTTGAACTTAGGTATTTACCTACATTACAAACACGAAAACATATACAATGTGACCTTAGAACGGGGTACCCCAGTAAGGACACACTTTTTCTAAAAAAAAATAAAAAACAAAGAAAAAAAATTGTAATCGTGCGTTAAATCATTAAGTAAGCAAGTTGTAAATTTTACTAAGGCAGCCTAAGAACGACTTCTGTAACTTGCTTAAATTACGGTAAGTGACTTACGGCGTTGTTTACATTATTGGTGTTTTTACCATAAGTCACTTACGAGTACTGTGGGAAGAATACAAGATGCGAATGTGTATGAGAAAAAAATTCCATCGGGCCTACGAAAAAATCCTATGTTGATCCTTTCCATATTATATACTAATAATACCAGAGATTAGCAACCTAGCAACAATGTACAATTCAGTGATTCCTTGTGGCAAAATAATGTAATGTCGTAAGTTACAAAAATAGTTTTCACGAAAAATACAATTTACGCAGGAAACTGATTGTTTTTGAAGTAAAACTTCTTTACGCACGCTTTACTTGGGGAGTAAGCTGGCGAATGCGTGACGAGAGCGTTACGAAAAACGAGGCGAACGGTAGTTGAGAGGGAGTACGCTTCGTATATTACTGTAGGGGCAAGAGAGAGAGGTGCGAGCACACATTTTCTTCCTCTCTTTATCTCATAGCCAGTTACACACAGTGCAGGCCTATTGTCTGTATCACACTGTAGGAGCAAGAGTAGTGCGCGCGCACATTTTCTTTCTCTCTTCCTATCGTATAGATGGAGCAGAAGTTTTATTTTAATTGTGTGGTCTAAAGCACACACGTTTTTTTTAATATTAAAAAAAACTTCTTCCGTAATGATTTATTCCGTAATAATAACAACGTAAAATACGATAATCGCAGAAAAAAAGCTTTTGATTTTGCAAAAGACTATTCCGTTTAAATTTGGTGTTAATTAATCTCGTAGGTACTGCACACAGATAGTACAGGTGTTCCCAGGGTTTGCAGGTACACCGCTCCGGAGCCACTATTATAGTACACTTTTTGTATGAATCTAAGAAATGTGACGGAAGGTCCCATAGATGCTCATATTCATGACGCACCAATGGTATTTGTGATTTATTTCGGACTTGCTCTTTGCCAGTAGTACGAGTATCATTCGAACGGGGTCGATTTTTAAAACGGAAATTAAATCGTGTGCTTTTTAAAGTTTATTAAAATTAAAATACAAGTTTTTTAAAATTATTTCCTCATATTTTTATGGGAGTTCAATACACAAACGTACTTTAGATAAAACGGCCAATGCCTGAGTATATTGGTTCTCATGTTCTCAGCTAGGTAGATTCCTACCAGTACCTATTCTTATATTTTTTATTTATAGTTATGTGCCTTTGTTGACGGATAAGTCGGTATATTTGTTCCCTACTGGGGATTAACTATTAATTAACAGAGAGGCGTAGTAAGGCCATATGTACCTGCTTACCTATTCCCAGAAAAAAATATAGAAAAACATTTATGTTAAAAATACAAACTCACTACCGAACGCCTTTGTTAGGTGGGTGCCACGAATCCATTTAAAGTTTAAAGCAACATACTCCTTATAAATTATGTATGTAGGTACTAGAATTTTTGCATCAATAAGGCCCGGTATATCAGTTTATTTTAAGCTCGGTTTGGTTGGAATGTCGAACTTAGCACGGCTAGGAACATAATCCGCATATAGGTCGAAAGCCTAGATGTCACCAATATTATTATTGTATTGTCTATGAGTTTAATAGAGGAATATTTTTCTTTTTTCTTTGAAAAACAAACTGCTGTGTATGTGGGTTTTTTATTCCTTTCGGAGGACTATCTTGGGTTTTTTATATTTAAAATTGTCATTTTCGCTATATTTCGCGAGCGTATTTATCCTACGATTCGCGTGGCCCGGTAGACCGGCATAAAATTTTGTTGCTTGTGAGACAGTGAAGTCCTTTTAATTTTAAATAGTTGTATCACCCATTTATATATATGTGACCAGCAATAGGGTGGAATTAGCAGCCTAGCAGAAATAGAAGAAGAGGAAGGGTTTCCGGTTGCGATGGAAAGGAGAGTCCCGTTATGGTTCCGTTTATGGAGGAGAGATGAAAAACAGAACTGAACCGCTAGTTACGTCAAATTGTGTTGAAATCGTAATATACAGATTACAGACTATTATTTGACATTTTCATGCATACCAAGTTATTTAATGTTACATAGTCATTGACGTATACTTGATCGAAGTACATAGTATTTGTTTAGCTGGGGTCAGCGCATTATTCATGAAATTATAATTGACTAACCGCTGAAAAAAGTATCCTGATGTTGAAACTTTAAATCCCTTAATTAATATTCCTCATCGCTCGATGAAAATAATAGACATACTGATAAAATTATGTAATTTATGCGAATTTCGGTGCGATAAAATTACTTTCGTAAACGTCAAGTTTGGCATATCAAGGCAAGCGGCCGATTTAGCCCGCCTAAATTTGAGCGAAGAATGTCGCACATAGCAAGGACATGGACTGACTGAGAGTTATACCGGGCTTAATACAAGAAAATAACTTAAAATATAATAGCTAGCAGACCTCCAAAAACGATAAAAAATAATCAGCATAGTCATAAAAATGATAATAATTCTTATAAAAAAAGCTTCAAACGAATGAAATAAAATGAGTAAATTGATTAATTGAATTCATTCACTTGTAACGCCGTGAGCCAACTGCAAACTGCTAACTGCGCGGGAAGTCCTAATGTTTTTTACTGAGAACTGACCGATATCTAATCTGGTGCAATTCCTGGCTAATGCGGCGTGAAGGGAAAATTGCAACCAAATGCGAGATGCAGCACGGCCAAGGAGTTGCAGCGTACTATTAGGGTTGCCCAAGAATTAAAGACCGTTCCTTATTTTCGGCGACGTGGACATTATTTCTCAAAATATGGCGGCACTAGCGTGTAGTTCAGACTTCCCCTAAAAAACGAGCGGTGATCCGCTTGGTAGCTGCTTCAGCGCAATATTTGCGTCTGAGGTGCGCTTAATTATTCGCTTTCTCAATTAAGAGAAGTTTGTAAGATCGCAATTTCGATCCCAGACGTCAATAATTTTACCACACAAAAATGTCGTACGCAAATTGCTCGTTGGGTTCCCAAAATTCTGAAGAGCAAAATCGCACGGAAAGCGTTCCGTTCTCTTTTTTTTCGGTTTTTCCAACCAAGGCAAGGTTTTTTGGGTTGAAACAAGGGTTCAGCACCTAACCCTGGAATCATAAATGTAATCAATGACATGAATTGCATATTTTTATTCACCTGAAGCCACATTTGACAGGAAAACCTTTGGAGACTGACTAGGACGCGAAGGTAGAGGTGATAGCATATTTGGCGGCGGATTTCCGCGATAAGGGAGTCAAGGACCAAGTGCCACAGCTCACCAAGTGCAGCGATCATAACGGGGACTATATTTATTTATAAATTACATTGTAACACATTAAAACATTTTCATATATATGATACATTACATCACCATACTAGACGGCTGCCTGTTTCATAATAACCAACGGAATATAGTTACAATATAGGAAACTTGAAAATACAAGAGAAAAGTTATGCACAAGATTTTAGATCATATTCAAAAATATAATTCTTATTTATAGTTCTATATCTATGTGTGCATGCATACATACATGTGCAAATACATGTACACATACATACACCCTGACATACATATATGTATATATAGTCGTACACATGCTTATTCATGACACACATACATACATACGCACATACATACATTTACGTATACATACAAATTAACACACATATATACATAGACAGTTGTTCTATCTGAGAACGAGAAATTGGCCTCTGGCACTGTCATATTCACTCATCAAAAGTCCCTAATCGCCTTCCCGAAAGTGTGATATTGGTCTACTGTCTTTATTTCAATTGGTAAATTATTAAAGATTTTCGGAGCAAGGTAGCTAAACTGTGACTGGGCCATTGAGGTTTTTGTTTTTGTTTTCATATAGATATGTAGGTACCTAAAATGTTACACGATATTTTGTAAAAATACATTTTTCCTGATTTAAAAAAATTAGAACGGTCTTTAATTCTTGGACAACCTTGTACATTATGATGTATGCAGTAAGTTGTATGGTCCAGCATGACGTACAACCACATGTGCGATTGATGAGGCTATGCATACCAACTTTACTGTTTTAGTTGAGACTAGATTGGACGAAGAACTTTACCTTTTTTAAACGTTCAGCTTCCGTTTTTGATGGGGGTAAGAAATGCCGGTAGTGGAACCATCGATGGCAGATTTTCATGAAAATAATTTATTTAGCAATGACGCAAAAAAGTGTTCCTACCCAAATACTGTAATTATTTCAATAAAATAAAATTGTAATGGAGTTTTTCTACATGATGGGAAACGCATACAAGTTATTATTTCTTTTATGTGAATACCGCAAAAGAGTTCCAACTACTCCTAACCGCCTGGAGCCAGTAAGTCTATGGCATCCCCAATTGGGGTATGTTGTGAGGTTTAAGGTAAGTGGGGTGGGGTGGAGATAGGGAAGAGGAAGGTGGGGAAGGATATAGATATATATATTTTTTACATTAGCTCCACAAAGAAAGTCATGAGGAAAAAAAACTCTCAGGGCCAATGAGATCTTTGGGGTGTCATCCGTGTGGAGGGTCTTTTAGGGAATTGAAGGAGAGGAAATTCTGGGAAGGAAAAGGTATGATGGGTTGTTAGGAATCTGGGCGTCAATGAGTCTAGAAGTGACGGACGTATGAATCCATCCCTCACACTGTGGTGCAAGGCGATGGATCGAGAGTGCCGTAGATCTAGATTAGGTCTTCTCAACCAATCTCTCCCGATCCAACCCGCCATGCAGTAGGTAACACATTGGCCGCCAAGATCTAGACCAACCTTACCCTATGAACCTGGCCATCCCTGCTAAGCGAACCACTGGGATGACCTATGGCAACGTACCATATTACGTGTGGTAGCGTATTATATTCGCTATTCAGATCTGGACACCACACACGACTAAAGCCATTTCAAGCATTGTTTCAATTTTGAATGGTGAGTACGTATCTTTGAATATATCATACATTATTTTGAATGATTAAATAGTGAAATAACACAAGTCAATCAAATAAAATTTTCTTGCGCACGCTGTGTGAGTGCTAGTCTAGAGCCTTATCCCTCGACCATGGAGGCCGTCAAAGAGTTGTTTCCAGTAGTAATTAAATTGAGAACAAATGTCACTTAATGAAAAATTGCGAGCGTGCAACACAATTCGGCAAATTTACCCCAGTCACTTTAGAATTGAATCCATAAGGAAAATATGTTTAAAATGATTTTTGTGTATATTTGTGTCATTGAAGAAAAATTCCAGAAAGTAAATGAATAATTCTCCTAATTAAAATGTAGTAATAATATTATGCATATCCAATGCTTGGCGATCAAAGGTTGCGGTAGATAAATCAGATCGGCACACATGCATGAAGATTGATTGCAGCTGGGATGACGGACGGTCTGCCGATGCGCTGGGCGGGTAAGCCGTCACAGCCGTCAGCCGTCGGCCGGCAGCCACCAGCCATCAGCCATCGGCAATCAGCCATCGGACTTCGGTTAACTTCTCGTACAGGCCCGTAATAAAGATAGGGCTACTAGGGCTTCTACAGCACAGGGCCCCAAAATTCGGGGGTGGCAGAGCGATTTTTCGTGCAGAGTTATTTTGAAGTCAAAAATGGTTTAAAAATTGAGAAAGCGCATTTAACCTCCAGGCTAATTTTCTCGCTTTACATAACAACTGGGTACAATGAATGTAATAGAAATCATTGTGCCTCCTTTACTTTCACATTTTCTAAAATCATGAGAAATATGAAATAAACGGTGTTAATAATAAAAGAGAAAACACTATGCTTTATATTCAAAAGTAAAATTTAACCACAAAAGAAGTAAAATGTAGGTATATAAACCAAAGTTTTAGATAAGAGGAAATGTGTTAAATTTATTTAAAGATTATCTTAGAGATAGAAAAATATGTACCAAAATAAATAATACTTTTAGCAAAACAAAAAATGTATCTGCAGGAGTTCCACAAGGTTCCATATTGGGGCCTACACTATATATAATTTATGTAACTATAATGAAAAAACTTTTCTCTTTTGTTAAACATTTTGTATTCGCAGATGATACGGCATTGGTCATATCACATAAACATCTAAAAATTGCAATTGAACTCATGCAAATTGACTTTAATCAACTTTGTAAATGGTCACATGATGCAGGACTATTAATAAATGCTACAAAAACCAAAGTAATGCATATAAGATCACCTAATGCCAAATTTCTATTTAATCCTAATATTATTTCTCACGATTTTAATTGCATCCATAAAAATATTCCAACTATTTGTAAATGTGTAAGCTTAGAATTAGTTACGGAATACGTGTATCTTGGTGTTACAGTAGATTGTTTTTTTTAAATGGGACAAACATATTAAAAAAACCTGTAAAAGACTCAGATCAATTGCTGGCAGAATGTACACATACATTTTTTTTCTTTCAATTGAAACACTTAAAATAATTTATATGTCACTGGCAGAATCTATTATAAGATATGGATTAACAATATGGGGAAATACTTCTATAACCAATCTGAAACAAGTACAAATTGTACAATACGCAATTGTAAAATTATTAGTCGTCCCTAATATTTTCAAACAGAGACATGATACACTGTTGCTGTTTCAGAGTGCCAAAATTTTACCTGTTAAAGCAATACTATGGCACAAAATTATAATTCAGCATATATTTACCCCGCAGCATAAAGAGAAATTAGAACATAAATACTAGATTCACGCGCAACGACGGGTTAATTTAACAATAAGTACGGACAGAGAACGTTTGAATACATCATACCGAAGATATTTAATTTATTACCTGACAATATAAAGCAATGTAATTCTATGAATAAGGTTAAATATATGGTGAAAAATTGGCTATCGGAAAAAAAAATATTTATATTGATATTGATATGTATAAAAAAAATGTTGAATCTGTAGATATAAGATGTAAATTTTAAATGTAAAAAATCTATATGTAACTAAAATATAAGCACCTGTTGACAAGCCAATTCAATTGGCTTAGTTGTTTGCTGATTACAATATGTATTATCTATTCTTAAAATAAAAAAAATAAAAATAGAAAAACAAAAAAATCGCAATTAGAATTTTTATTTATTTATTTATTAATTAATTTTTTTTTACGAGGAACGACAAAAGAGTGAGGTGAAAATAAAGTTTATAATATACTTGTCTAATACAATATGTATAGATATGTTTTTGTTGTTGTTTTTAACTTTAAAAGTAAAAGTTAAACAAAAGGCCGTTACTATAGTTAAATTTTACCAAAATACGTTTTTCAATCAATTTGACTGCTTGTTGTACGTTACTTTTAACTTTTGTACTTACTTTCCGAAAACCGATAGTTACTCTAGAGTTACTCCGCCATATTGGCATCATTGGCATATTTGACAGTTCTGGTCGAAGTAATGTATGGAAATGGGTGCTTCAACATTGATTATTAATCAGTAATCATGAAAAATATTGTAGAAGAGGAGGATAAAGCATTTAAGCATTAAAATGAATCATCAACATAAAAAAGTTTTTTTTCAACTTTGAAGATTTAAAAAAAAAAAATCGCACGTTGCGCCACAATACGAAGTATGTCAAAAAAATACAAATAAATAGTAGTATATCTATGTTTAAGGATGGAACGGCCAACCTTATGATTCCAGAGATATCCTCATTTTTAATGTCAGTGCCATACAATTTTACATAACTCCTTCATTTGTACACGCAATTGCTTCATACGAAATTTTATAGCATAGTAATGATCAGCAGAATACATTTCTAGGAAAAAAAAGACCCTTGAAAATTCAAGTCTCTATATCTATGGAAGGCGATTTTCAGCCCACTGTGTGCCACCCATGGTAGCCTAAGCCACTGCTTGTGGTCAGTGGCGTAGGCTAGCATGGGTGGCACCCGGAACGGATAGCACAACAGGAGGGGCGTAGTGGGATAGGGTAGGACGGACGGGTTCTAGCAGAATAATTACCACAACGGAGGGGGCGGAATGGGATAGGGTGGGACGGGTTCTAGCAGAATATTTACGACAACAGAATGGGTAGAACGGGTTAGGATGGGGTGCGGCGAAACGGAATACCATAATGGCCACTGACCACAAGGTACAATAATGATAAACTGAATATTGTTCCGATTTTTTTATTCAGACTTCTCGACCAGGGACCGCCCGCGCGCTGGCTCGTTTATTGACCGGTGGACCATCGCGGACCATCTTCTACCCTCTTGCGGACCACTGGTTGGGAAACCCTGATATAGACCAATAAACACTGATTATGAATATGTAAGTTTTATTTAATAATATTAAGGGCAGAGTTTTTAAAAAAATATTAAAAAGTCCATTTTTAATCGGGTCGTGAAAGTACGCCGTAAAGTTGGCATCATTGAAATTTTATTGGTGACGTGACCGTTCGACGTGTCGTGACGTCACAGTAAAATCGTTGTATGGGAATGTATGATATGACACAAGCCATCGCATTAATTTATTCGTTTATTAACATACTGTTTATAGAGATTTAGTTGTTGTGTTTATTGAAACATTATTTAGGTCTAAATAATGTTTAAAAAATTAAGGTATCTCTTATTAGTTTATCTCTATTATTGAAAATATTCAAAAACTACTGCACAAAAAAAATAGTAATGTTACTTCTAGGGAGAATACTTCGAACAACGGAATTCAAAATGGCGGCAGTTGATCAGCTGATTCCCGATCCTATAGTAATTTTTCAGGAGTGATGACGTCACATGATTCATCATATATATGGTGGTTTTCGGGGGATCTTGAAAAATTTAAACTTATTATGGGGAAAATGGGCTTGTTTCACACACACAGATTCCTACCCACCCCTCATACCTTTTTCTTTCCCAGAACTTACGTCTTCCTTTCCTTAAAAATTCCCTCCACACGGAATCCCCTAAGATGACGTAGGCCATTAGAGAATTTATTTTCCTCAGGACCTCCTGTGTGGACGTAATGTAAAAAATATATTAAAAAAAATTATAAAATTAAGATATTTTTTATAGACGAACATGTCGGATTGTTAATAAAATGACAATATTTAAACTCTTCCCATACTCCAATTTGGGATAGACCAGTGTTCCTTCTTTAACTCCTTTCTGATAAATACGTCCCTGGACACCGACCACCGACTGTAGCCATAACGCTGCAATAAGTTGCATGAGATCAAGCAAAAGAAGTGTGTTTTGGGCGTGTCCATCTGACTAAAGTATGTAAATTATTTACTTATCGAATGAATTTGTACCAACATTTTTTTAATATCGTAATTATTTCTTAAACGGATAATCAATATATAATTAAAAGTATGCAGTAACCCTAACGCAACCTACATACAACAAACATACTTTGTAGCGCGCCGTTTTTACGCTTGCCACTACACCATCTCTTTCCCCCGTACAGCGCCATCCTGCTCACCCAAAACTAGGCGAACCAGGCTGCGCAGACGCCTTCTGCGCATTTCCTACTCTCGAGTCGCTACATAAACCACGCCCCGCAACAAGGAATGGCCTATATAAAGAGCTGCGAGCCCTAAATTAAACCAGTTCGTCTGTAGCTCGCTCTTGACTAGTACGCTCTCTTAGTTGCGCTTCGTCCTTTGGCACGACCCTCTAAGGAGTATTCTACTACCATAAGTAAAGCACCAACCAGACCCCGACTGCTGCCTTAGTTGCGCTTCGTCCTATGGTACGACCCTCTAAGCAGAACCACAGTCAGGTTTGTTGTTCCCAAAGACTAAACAGCAAGGTTCCCTCCGATCCCTTGCTCAGTTAATTATTACTATTGTGAATTGATACATTGTGACTATTTTTACTATATGTAATCTGTGAACTTACTTTAAATAAATAACATTTTACCAACAATTGTGTTATAACTTTTATTTCATTTATTTTGTGAAAATCAACAAAAGATGAGCCAATCATGATCAGCACCCTTACAACAACACACAGTCCGCCTCGGATCAGGAATACCTAGTGAGGAGGACTGTAAACAAACTGCTTTACCTTTTTTTATATTGTCATTAAATAAAAAAATAAATATATCATTGGCGTTTATTTATTTTTATAGGCCTAGGGGTACAAAGACACTATTTTAATTGGCGATGTCGGTTTTAATTTCACTTCTAGGAATTTTCTGTTCAGGGATTGTGTTCATAGTTAAACTACAGCCGCTAACTTTACGAATTAATTAATAAATTGATACCACACTTGGATATTTCATGGTGGATGTTATGTATTATTAATTATTCAAAAATAATTTGTTTAGTTTCCGGAACGCAATGCAAATTAACAAATCCATAATATTATGTTATTTTATATTTAATCATGAGCATTCGATTTTCCGACTTTTTCAGGGCCAGGCATAATGGAAAATAATGTTGCACCGAGACCGGTGAAAAATCACGGGATATTATAATACCAATTTTGAAATCAACAGTTAAAATAATTTTCTGTTCAAATATTTATACTGTAGGTAGATACTTACTGTATCGCTTGTCTGAACTATTCTTCACCCAATCAGTTCCAATTTTGAAAATTAAAGTTCATTATACCAGATTTCACGCAGGAATAAATAACGCAAAATTAATATGTTTTTGTATCAAATCTAATTGTTTCGAGGAAATATTTATTTAAGTGTTCCCGCATATCTTCGTCCCTTACTAATAAAGGGACGAGGAATGCTATTGGTTGTTGCACCCCCGCCGCTCAGATTTACAGATGATCTGACCGATGTAAGGTCACGGAGACCTCGAGAAAGTTATGTTGCCTTCCGGGTCTATCCGCACAGCTTCAGAATTTTGAAAAACCTTTTTTGTTTCAGTTTGTATTGGGGATCGTTGAGAAAGACAACATAAATAATTGAAATTGATAATTTTATTACAAAATATTTTATTTTTACAACATAACGCAAAATAAACACTTCTTAAACTATTATTTACATTCGTTATTTATAATTATTTACAAACTAATGTAAATACAAACATTTCACTGTTGAGGATTGGAAACAGGTAAGAGTGCTGTTTTAATGTCAACTTAGTTTGTTTCGAACAAAATAATCCCTTTTGGATACGGACCAATAATTAAGGGAAAAAAGTCCATTAGTTTACTGTATCTAATAAGGGAGTCTACATAATTAAAATATTATAAATCATCTAGACTCTGAAACACTGAGATTTTGAGCTATTTTAAACTATATTATAAATGACAATATAAGATTACCATTCGCCTAGCTAATAATTCTATCGGTTCACTGACAACTCAGAATCATGCAAGTTCAACGCCCATTTGAAAAAAAATAGCCCACTTAACGTAAAATAACGTACGAGTATTTAACCAATTTTTTAAATCATGTTTAATGACTTTTCAAAGGTGGCGTTGAAGTTCATGATTCTTAGTTGCCCGGTAGCCAATTCTATCACACCCCAATAAACGGAGTGAGGAACATGGATTTCCTTTCCAGGGTGATCCGATAGTTGAACCCCCGACAGAAACCCCCCCCCTCCCCCTCCCTCCCCCGAAATTATAATTTTTTGTTAATTATTTACTAACTTCAACCCTAAAATCGGCTTAAAAATACCTTTAAGAGCGTTTAAGCCAGCGGCCGAAAGTCCACATTTGGTCGAAAGTTGTTCTTACGATCGTACAGGGCGGTTCCAACGAGAAAGATTAATTATTCTCTGTACCAGCTTTTTAAAATTATAACTCAATATCAACTTTATTTTATACCAAATTTGCTTTAATTTATACCTACATCCAAAAATGCTGAAATGCGTGATGATAAAACTATTAAAATTATATACTTTTTGTAATTATTTTTTGATTATAAGTATTTATCATTTTTCAATAATGTCTAAGTTAAATAAGAATGTTAAAAAAAAATCTGAAATATATTAGTTTGTAAATGCGCAAATAAATACACAAACGGACCAATTTTCATCAAGAAACACATGTACCTACGTATATACTTTTTAATGATTTTATTTATTCTAAATTTAAAATTCTGAAACACAGATAATGTATTGATTTATTTTACTGCATGATTATATGATTTGAAATGGGTGTTGTATAATACAAAAAAAATTTTGAAAATTTAACAAATCTGCCAACGACCTACGGTATAACCTTATTATACTAAAAATAAACATTTTTTCCAAAATTTAATTTTCCTAGATAAAATAACAATCTTTCGAATTCAATTTATAATTTTTTGTGGAAAAGGGTCAATATACCTCTAAAATCTGATGTGAAAATGACATATTTCTGGTTTTCTCTGGTTATACCCTCTTCATAATAAGTTAGTATCGATATCAAATGATTTTTTTTTACATTTTCGATTTTTTGTACTTCTACGCTGGTACATACAGTGCATAGACAAGTAGTTTTATTCTTGGTACATTTGAATGAAAACACATCTTATACTTTTGTTATTCGCCGGTACCTACTTATAGTGTAGTTATATTTTGTGTATTTGGTACACCGTATTTTCCCTAAACCGACCACACATTGTACATAAGTATGTCGGAGGGCCAACTGTCGGGGAATCAACTGACTTGGAAACGATTTTCAAATCTACAAGACGAATTAATGTTCAGATCTACAAGATCATTATGGTTTCTTCTTGGTGTGGTTCATTTTCATTTTGTGTGGATTGAAGATTGGATATTAATTTTGCAAAAATTAAAACGTTTTTTTTGGATTTTATAAGACTCGAACCCACGCGGTCTGAATTGTCTGGCCACTAAATTCGTGAGGCGCTTTACGCCGCTGGACTATGGGAGCCTTGAGTGAGAGCGAGGATTATTATATTAGTATTATATTAGAACTAATTAAATATAATATTAAAATAATAATAAATTTTCGTGACGCATTTCTGTTTCATTCGAATTTCAAGTCGCTAACGGCGCTAAAGAAATTTCACTTAAAAATAAATATCTCGGGTAACGAATAACCTGTCGCTATTTTGAAATCTCCTACTGCCAGCACTATAGCAGTAGATGATAAGATAAGATCACAAGGCGAATTTCTTTTTCTTACATATTATTAAAATACTTAGATATATCCGCGTTGACATGAATTTTCCGACGGTAAAAAAAATAAAACTACTAAGTATATTTAAGGCACAATGTGTTTACTCCTAGATTCAGGTAGATCATAATTGTATTTTATAATTCAAAGTACTTATAGACTATTTATGTATTTATAATACACATACACAATACTCACAATATTTGCTAACATGTCTTATTAACTGATATTTGTATTATTTTTAAGAACAGCTGTTATTAAACGACATTATTATTTCATGGTTTGGACCAATCGATCAATAAAGGCTCTGGACCATATGCGAAAGTGCAATAAGCTCTTTGCTTATACTTTTAATTTAAATTTTATGTCTTAAATTTCACGGGGTATTATGTTTCTCGTGTGAATTAAAAAAAAATAGCAAATAAGAAAGAATTAATAGAAATGTAAAATTATTGATTGATTAAAAAATTGTATTTTATAAATATTTATTAATAATTACGCATCTGATTAATACTTTGTAAATAATTGTAAAGTTCAGTAGTAATTCCATTCGTACAACACTGGAACACAATTACGGGAAATGTAAATCAATAAAATATTTACTTCTTTAACACTGAAGACCCAAACCTATATAAGTGTACTTATGCAATGTAAAAAATGGTATACATAGATCACAATTCTATCGATTATGTGTTTGGGGTTTATTAAAAATTACTTACCTAGTACAATAAAGTGCCTACATAGTACAATAAAGTACCTACCTAGCACAATAAAGTACCTACCTAGTACAATAAAGTACCTAACTAGTACAATAATTATAAAGTCCAATATTTTGGTGATATTATGAGGTTCGGAAGGAAGATACGATAATTGAAGGGAAGACGTAGCGAGAAAAAGCTTGTGGCTTCCAACTACGTGGATTCTATGTGACTGGTACATATGCAGTTCAGATGAAATCCAGCCTCCAATAAGAGAAGACACTAATAAAAAATTAAGTAGTAAGTAGATGAAATTAAAATTTAAAAAAATAGCAAAATGTAGTTGGATTAGAAGCCGATTTTTTTATTATTTTAATTTTCTTAAATAAATACATCTATTTAGAATAAGATTCTTTTAATTTTTAATATTTCTAAAGTATTTAAGGAACTTAATCTGAACTCAGTGCCAATACTTCAGTCTGAAAGATGAATAATAAAATTTGCGAAAAGTATCATATAAATATATTGATTCTTGGCCAAATCGCTGTCAACGAATGATACACGCCAATGACAGTTGACAAATTATTTTTTTCTGGCAGAAACTTCAATCTGTTTGACAAATTACCGAGCATCTTGCAAAACTTTTTACTAACCACTTTCTAGAGAAACCAAATGCAGCATTTTCCTAAAATACTTTATTTGAGTCAAAATTTGTAAATACAGCATTACACACTTAAGGGCCATTGACCAGCTGCCGAGAATTCAAATTCCGTCGAAAGATAATCTTGCGATCGTGTTCTTGCAACTGTACAGGGCGGTTCCGATGAGAAAGATTAATTATTCTAGCATTTTTAAATAATAACTCAGTATCGATTTTTTTTCGTACAAAATTTGGTTCAACATATACCTACATTAAAAAATGCTCAAGCGCGTGATGATATAACTATTAAAATTATGTAATTTTTGTAATTATTTTTTGATCAACAATATTTACAATTTTTCAAAAATGTCTAAGCAAAATAAGTATGCAAAAAAACTGAAATATATTAGTTTGTAAGGCCGTAAATAAATAGACAAACTGAAGAATTTCCGTCACAAAACAAAAAAAGTAGCTTTCCTGGATAATTTATTGATTTATTTTATTGCATGATTATATGATTTAAAATGTGTGTTATATAATACAAAATTATGTTTGAAAATTTAACAAATCTGCCAAAGACCTACGGTATAACATTATTAACCAAAAAAAAACATTAGTTTTACCTACATAGATTTGTTTGTACCCAAAATATCTAAGTACAGTCGCGACGCCCACAACTACAAATTCGTAGGTATGTCTGTCTGGACCTAAATATATTCAAAATACAATTAAGAGTATTTACACTGATTTATTTTAAATTACAGAAAATATAGATTAGGTTTAAAAAATTAATATAGATATTATTATTAAATATTTCTGTTTTTCACAGTACCTACCTACCTATATTTAGATTTAGGTGACTGAACAACTGATTAACTAATCCCCCGACAATTTTCCCTTCAAAATTATAATTATAATAAAATTGTAATTTTTTGTACATTTTTTACCAATTTTAAACCTTAATAGGACTTCAAAAATGCCTTATAAGTTGGTATGTATATCAAACGAATTTATTTTCGAGTACAATGTCTACTTTTGGACAAAGGTATGTACAGTATACAGACAAGTTTTATTCTTGAAGCATTTTTTATCCTTTTGTTATTCAGCGGAACATCCTTTCTGCACATTACTTAGGGGATAGGTACTTACTTAGTTTTATTTTGTGTAAGTAGGTATACCGCATTTTTACTAAACTGACTGCAAATTGTATATAAGTAAATCAACTTTCATGGAATCGTTGATTTATTGGGTAGGTTTTTTGTTTATGTAAATCAATAATCGACTTATTTACTTCAAAGAAAATACTGATTGTTTATCAAAATCAAATATGATGTTTAAAGATCTTTCAGGTGAATTCATATTTACGCGTGACAGTTATTTGAAAGTACTTGACAATGACCCCAAGGTGAAATAATTAATAGCTGTCATGCCTACAATAACAATATCTAAAATAACATCTCAACGTATTTTAATAATAATGTTTCCCAAAAAATATTACTACAAAACATAACAAGACATTAAAGACAATAAATACAACGTTATAATGAATTTGTTTTGAGTTTAGAATCATGTTTAGATTATATTATGAAATTCGTCAGCCCCCAACAGATTTCTTACAGATTATAACTCTTAAAAGACTAATTCAATAATAATACAGTACTGCGAGGCTTTGCAACAATTATGCATATCCTTGCCACGGAGTCGATGAGGATGGGGTCTGAGTCTGCAGGCATTGGTAGGCGGGCAGACACTGGGGCAGGCATTGCGTCAGGGGCGGAAACCAAATCCCGGTGGGCGGCTGCAGATCGTGGTACCTGTGCCCCTCATCTCCTTCTGCCGCCCTGGCCCTCTCGCCCAGCCAGCTCTGGTGGTAGTCCTCCCCACCCACTCCTGTCCCTTGCTGGTACTTATACAAGTAGTTCTGGTGGTGTTGATGCGGGTAGTGCGGCACTTGATGCTCCACTGGAAGGTACTGATCTAACTCCTGATCGTCCACACAGTCAATGGACGGTTCTACGTCGATTCGTGAGAAGTCTATGTTGCCATTTTGGTGCTGTTGTTGAGGGTGGGTGTGATGGTGGTCTTGCAGGTTGACTGGGGGTGTGGGAGTGTCCAGAGAGGATCTAGGAGGGCTGGAGAGCGGCGAGGAAGCCCCGCAACTGCGGGAGTCTTCGGTTTTCAGCCCCTGCTCTTCCAGCTTGGTGTGGCGCGGGTGGGGCGGGCTGCAGCCCACGCGGGGCTGTTTGCGACGGCGAGGCTGGTATTTGTAGTCTGGGTGCTCCCGCTTGTGGATCACGCGGAGCCTTTCTGCCTCCTCGATGAAGGGGCGCTTGTCGTTTTCGCTGAGTTCTCTGAAACAAAATATGTCTGTAAGTTTTCATAATATGTTTTGTACTCTGAGACCTCTGCGGAAATACACAATGTCTGAACTGTAAAACTGTCGCAAACGACGAACGGTACATTGTCTAGCAGAGCATTTATTTCTGATTTCGTTCATCAAAAATGTGACTAGAGGAAGACGTTACAAGTAATTACTAACACTTGTCTAAATTTATTTGTAAGTACGTTTATTTCATAACTATTTCAAAAAAGGTGGCATTTTAGACTGCTCACTGGTTTAGGCTAATAATGAAAACCAGTAATTCTTTAGTATCCTAACCGACATTGTGGCGTTTGGGATTATTTTTACACACGCAATTTTAACAAAAACTTTAATATGTCAGGCACACCTCGTACGTCGTACATTTGTCTGATAATGTTATATTATCGTGAAAACAAGCATATGGGTCCGAGTAATTAAAATAAAAGAACTAGGGGTCAATAATCGAGAGAGAACCGAAGACAATTTAATTTGAATGTAAAACTGAACCAAACACCTATAAAGGATAGTTGAACAAGGTAGAAACATAGTATTTATGTAAACGTAAAACCATGTAAAAGAAAATTTAAACTTTTTCATGTTCCTCATAGGGGAACGTACCCATACTACGTGACCAACTTTATGCAATTTTTAACCCCCCCCCCCCCCCACCCCCCACGTAGTATGGGTACGTTCCCTAGGGTCACACGAACCAAAAATTAGTGACCTACTGAAGGTTCGGTTTCGGTTTCGGCAAGTTTCGGCAAAAAATCTAGTTTCGGCATCAGTTTCGGTTTCGGCAGAAACTCTGTGTTCGTGAATTATCGCGCGTCGTTCGGCTGACTTCAGGTAGGTTTGTGGCTCGTCTGTCACCCGCCATCATCGTGAGTTTATGTTTGCAATATAAATATAATTTTTCTTTGTTTTACGAGTATAGCAGTTATTTCAAAATGTAATTAATCTGTTGTCACGTACTTATATTATTGCTATTTATTTCATTTAACACTTGTAATAAGAATGTTGTGATTGTAAACGCAATTAAAATTAAAATACTCAATTAATGAGGTCCTTCCTTTATAATGTACGAGTAAGTGTTGATCATTGGTAATTTTTTGTTCCAAGTAGTAGTTAACATGTTTTGTTAATATTTATAAGTTTTTTGATTTTGTTTTATAGCAGAAATATGGAAACAAATTGAAAACTAATAATTATTTAATTTTTATTAGAACAACTCTGTTTTTATAACTTTTGAATGTTATTCCCATCCATGTAACATATCATTGAAGAAGAAGATAATAATTATAATCTAAACGAAAATATGAAAGAGAACGAGACACAGAAAAATAAAAAAGATAACAATCGCAACTCGGACTCGTAACAGAACCTCTCGTCTTACCAGGACAAACGCCTCATCAATTCGGCTACTACCACCTCTTATTTGAACGTCATATCGCACACCTAGATAAAGAGTAGTATAACTCAAAATACCTCTTTTTTCAGGAACAGCGAAAAACGTTTTACTCGATTTCTATTTGACCGATTAAAAATATTGTTATATGATATTGTATGTTATTTTACTAGGATATTTATTTGCTTAATTACTTAACCATCAAATTCACGTGTCACGCGTTTATTAATTAATTTCGTGTTATTTTAGTATTTGTGACAAAATCATTGTTTAATAATTTTATCAACTCAAATTGATTCCATATTAGTGATAAATTTTGAATTAATGCACTCTTATTCTGTATATTTTGTTTTATTATCTTAACTATACCGGAGTAAGTGGAATTGATATGTAAAACGCCCGAGAAACAAGACAAGTTCAATCATGATTACCAAATCAACTCAAAATATTCACGCATTATGACTGCGGTTAATCATGAATACAAGACTAAGTCGAAATAATCCTGTCTTTGTGCGTATTGACAGCACCTTCCCCTGCAGCTGGTGTGTCGTAACTGGTGATGCGTTACTATTGTTGGTGGGGGTTTTCGTAGAACAATTCAGAAAGACTGACTTAAGTGCCATCTACAATTTTATTGATGGAGATTTTTAAACAAGTGTCTTTGTGGTTTGTGTAGTTTTCGACGCAGATTCCGAAAATGGCAATAACTCGATTTTGGATTATTTCGATTTGTGCTATTCTTTATCTAGGCGTGCGATATTTCAAATTTTAGAATTGACTAGAATCGCATGGCAGACATATATGTACGGCGTACCTGACGGTATTTGTACCGTAAATAAATATATGTCAGCTAGGACCGCCAGTATAATATATTATTAGTTAGAAGTTGCAGGTAAATAAAAAGTAAATAACTTGAAGCTATAATGATATAGGTTCAGCTGTGTGAGCGGGGCCGATTGTTCAGATTAGCGCACGTGTTCGAACTATAATAGGGAGACGATCTCCCCTAAGAAAGAATATGATATGATAAGATTTTTCCTCAAATATTCCCAAACTTTTTTTTATATCTGGAAATTTTCATTTAGATGCTGGTAACCACCGATTATTTACCGAGTTTACCGAGAACGAAATAAAATAGTATTGACGTCAAATTAACAATTAAAAATTAACAGAGATACATGCAGATGAAATATAGCGCCCTTGAGGTGATTTTTCACAAAAACGGCGCCCCCCTCAAATTATCCAATTATTATTATTATTATATATGAGAAGCCATATTTGGGTAAGAACACTACTGTAAGAATAATTACTAATCGATTATTAATCGATTACTAAACGATAACCATAATAATACGATTGCTAATTGATTACTAAACGATTACTAATATAATACGATTACTAATCAATAATCGATTATCGATTATTAATCGATTACTATTCGATTAACGATTATTAATCGATTACTAATGGATTATTAATTGATTACTAATCGATTTTTTTTTTTTTACATTAACTCCACACAGGAGGCCCTGAGGAAAATAACTTCCCTCAGGGCCCATGTCATGTTCAAAGATGCTGTGTGGAGGCTCTTTTTTAGGAAAGGATGGAGTGAACACGGGTCTTGAAGAGACCCATGTTGTAGGAGGGAGGAAACACAGAGGTCGGCAAATCGTTCCACAGCCGAGCCGTTGAACTCAAGAACGAGTCATAGAAACGACCCGTTCTCATGTGACCGTGTACAAATGTTGGGCGCGTGTTTGGCGTGCTTCCCGACTATGCACCGGTGCCGAGGGGATCAATGACGCTAGTTTCTCGGAGCATCTTCCATTGTAATACCGGTAGAACAAGGACAGCATTCCCACCTGACGCCTGTGCTCTAAAGATTGCAGTCCGTCTGTTAAGATGGGAGAATCTATCAAACGGACCGCCCGTTTCTGCACAGAGTCAAGGTTTTTTTTTAGGTATTTTGGAGCTCCAGACCAGAGGTGGCTGCCAAATTCAACCGTGAGGCGCACTTGCGATTTGTACAGGGTTAGCAGTTGTGTACTATTAAAGTGTCTGCGGGCCCTGTACAACAGTACGCCCAGTTTCTGAGAGGCTATCTAAACTCTGGTTTCGATGGAGCTTCCGTACCTGAGCTGGTCACTTAGAGTAACACCAAGCATATCGATGGAGGATTATTAATCGTTTACTAAAAATTCAATTTGGCAATCTGAATAGTAGCTCGATCATCTAATATTTAAAAAAGTAGCCATCAGAAAAAAATAAGCAGGGTTTTTTCGGTACCATCTCTCTAAATTGCCGAAAGTTTTATCCTTTGTAACATAGGTTATGTAATTATTGCAACAAGAATTAATAGCAACCTCAGCAAATCTATTAATTTAACGCGGATTATTGCATTCTAGTATGAAAATAATATTGATCTTATTCAGAATTCCAACCGAAAAAAAATTATCCCCTACCCTATCATAATCCACTGTCATTTCTTAAAAAAGGGAACCTCTCACGTCATCCTTTTTTTAATAAGACGCCATTGCGGAGTAATTTGGAGGGAGATTTTGCAACCGCAACGGCTTCATATTATTCAAAACCGCGTAAAACAACTTTATTATATGGATGTGTTGACAATTAAATATTAAAATTCTGACATTGAAGTTACCAGTCAATATTTTATACACGATTAAACGAGACAAAGACAAAAATACATTTCGACCAAACAAGATTCCTGGGCGTTCGATTTAGAAATTTACCGCCCAAATTATAAAAGTCATTCCTCCGAATTCGTGTATGGAATCGTATGAACTGATTACAATAATCAATTAATCCACCTATACTTTACCAACTATCCCTTAGTTTTAACTTCAGGCCTTCTTCAATAGGCCACTTGCATGGATTTCATAACGACTTGGAAAAAATCGTGTGGGTAGATCTTTTTACTAAAATATTAGTAAATTTTTTTAGAAATGTACAATTTTATTTTTAAATAAATAAATCCATTATTTGGGCTCGTGACGGTTAGTACATGAAAATGTCCCGCCTCCGAAAATGTTCCTATTAATTTTGTAAAATTCCACACTGATTTTTTTTTTTTATATGGCATCACTTTGATTTCAGGCGAATTTTTGAATTTGACATTTAACGTTCACTAGATGTATTGTTTGTTCTCTGCGAACGTATCATTTGAAGATAACCCCGTACATTTTACATGTCGGTATGTGTTTTAGAGGTATAATGGTTATGGTGCTGATTTTAACAAAATCAAATTTTATGATATTCTTATTATTATAATAATTTACAAGTACAAGTATATTACATTGGATTTAGTAATATAGACGTTGAAAATTATAATGATTTATGATCAATAAGATGGATCAAGGAAAAAAATATTTATGAGATGTAATATTTTTGGTATGCCTGTGGTATGATGTAATATTTTTATTCTCCTGTGCTATTTGTTTGGAAAACGTTATTTTTTTAAAAATGATTTTCGGCTATGTAATTATCGTTTTTTCGCACCTATAAAATTATGTCCCGTCTTTCCGGTTTATAAAATATGGTCTGATTTTTCGGATTGAAATTTTCAAAAAATCACCAGGGTTTCAAAAATACGATTAAAAAATAATAATAATACAGAATGTCTTAGAATATTTGCCTAAACCGGATAATTTAAAAAAAAAAGTGATGCAAGTGACCTATTCTACGTTTTGTCTCTTTGAAATTGCTGTGGGAGCTAGCTACTTAATCCGATCTACATTTAATAACATATTTTCTATTTCTGTGTGTTCTGTATGGCCTACTTGATAATCTCAGATACAAATATGTATTAGAAAACTCAATTTTTGATGTACGTAAAATAACAATAACAACAAAAACAAGAATTTTCATTGATTGGGTCAAGCAAGTTCAGCTAAAACAAGAGATTGAAGAAATTTTGTGAAGTTTTGTGGTCTATCGTTAAATTTGGATATCGGGAATCTTGCCACTATAGTGGTTATTATAAAGCTACAGTCGACTACAGTCAGTCCTGGATTTGTCAATAGGCCTTATAGGCCGCGGCCTAGGGGCGGAAGAGTTCAGGGGGCGGAGCTCGCTCGCTTTGGTAAGCCGTTAATTTTGTGAACGATTATAAACAACAACAAAAATGTCACTGTGGATAGATAGAGTTTTCTATCTATTTCTATTTAAAAAAAGGCTTTGGCAGTGGGCTACCTTTATTGCACGAGAAATGGGTGTAGGACCTCGTATTTTTAGTGATTTTCATGATTTTTTTTAAAACATGAGGAATATATATATTTTATTTATACCTTGCGGTCATTTTACATTCAAGAGTATATTCTAAAATTTTCAAATATTTTCCTCAAAAAATAACGGAGATATCAACAGCCGCGCATTATAAGTCACCATCCGGCTGGACAAGGAGGTCACAATTTTCACCCAAAATCAATTTAAAAAAAAAATGTTTTTTTATAAGTTTTTCTTCTATTTGAGCCTCACTTCTTACAAAAAAAAACTAAATTTAATATTTTTTTGAGATGTGTGAAAATTTACTACTTATGATTTTTTAACATTCTTTTTAAAGTTATTTTGCCATAAAAAATAGTTAAAATAAAGATATTGTTTAGGTTTGAGGTTCAAATAGAGCGCATTTATTTAAAGAAACTATGTGCTGAGTTTGATAAAGATTGGTAAAAAGCTGTAGGAGCTAGAAGTTACACAAATTCTAAAAAAGTAGTTTCGAGAAAAATGCGTTTGAAAATAAGAGTGGCAGTAAAATAGTGATAGTTCTTCCAAGTGATACTCACTCAAACGCATATAACTTTTAAATGGCGTGGAATTTTGGTTTCAAATTTTCAGAAAATATTTTTGAATGGTTCTACCATGTACTGTACAGGGCCCGCAGATACTTTAAAAGTACACAACTGCTAACCCTGTACAAATCGCAAGTGCGCCCCCACGGTTGAATTTGGCAGCCACCTCTGGTCTGGAGCTCCAAAATACCTGAAAAATACCCTCGACTCTGTGCAGAAACGGGCGGTCCGTTTGATAGATTCTCCCATCTTAACAGACGGATTGAAATCTTTAGAGCACAGGCGTCGGGTGGGAATGCTATCCTTGTTCTACCGGTATTACAATGGAAGATGCTCCGAGGAACTAGCATCAATGATCACTTCGGCACCGGTGCATAGTCGGGAAACACGCCAAACGCGTGCCCAACATTTGTACACAGTTGACATTAGTCACATGAGAACGGGTCGTTTCTTCGACTCGTTCTTATGTTCAACAGCTCGGCTGTGGAATGATTTGCCGGCCTCTGTGTTTCCTCCTTCCTACAACATGGGTCTCTTTAAGACCAATGTTCATTCCTTCCTCTCCTCAAAAAGACCCTCCACACAGCATCCCAGATGACATAGGCCCTGAGGGAAATTATTTTCCTCAGGGCCTCCTGTGTGGAGTTAATGTAAAAAAACCATCGATTTATGAAAAAAATGATTTTTTTGAAGCCTCTACGCCTATTTCCCCCTGAAAGGAACTTTTAGACGCCCACTGATCCCGTACGGAACCGCGGATTGCGTTGTGCGATTATGGTGCGAATATTTCACGAAGAATGCTTGGGCAATGGGCTACCTTTTTGGTTACTGATCGTATTTTGGAAAGACTAAATAAAGTGAGTGCTCAGATTCAGAGCTCATCTGTTGATGTACTGAGTTTATTATACCAGAGCAAGAAAACTTTGATTATTTCGAAGAAAGTGCATGAGCGCACTTTAGCAATATCAGGGCGACATTCAGAGTAAGATGACCCTAAGAGAAAAAACTTTGTAGACGAAACATCAAATGGGGGTATTGAAACAACTTCCTGACTGAGATCTGAATTAGAATTGATATGCGAAGGCATAAGGATAATACTTCAAAGAAAAAAATATTTAAGAAAAAGGGTGAACTTTCAAGACAAAGAGTCTCAGAAAAAGCTCAGTATCTTGTGCAATGATTTAAAAGATGATTTAGTTCAGGAATGGGTACACTTTCAAGGTCACGTTTCCTCGAATAAGATGGCAAAGAAACCTGAATCTACATCATTACTGAATCTTTCTAAGGAAAGTTTTTGAGGAAACCATCTCTGTGCAACGTTTACCCAAACTTGGATATAGCTCTCTGCGTCGCACTTTGCACTCCGGCCACAAATCGTTCTGGAGAAAGGAGTTTTTTCCTGTTTAAAGCGAGTGAAGAAATACCAAAGGTCTTCATTATCGCAAGAAAAACTTCACTCTTCGGATCTTCTATGCATAGAAGCAACCAAGAAGCTAATATAAATGATTTTGTCAAATAAAAAATTGCATAAAAAATTGTAATTCATGTTACATTATTATTTTACGAATAATTCATTCTTTATTTCATTTTTGAATACCTACTAAACATATATTTGAATTTTTTTTTTTTTAAATTGTGCGTCACCCAATAAAAGCTCACAACTGAGTGATCATGGTAGGTGGCAACTTCTAAGAAGGAGGAAGGGGCGGCGCAAATGAAGTGGCCTATACTGATGAAAAGTGTAAATACGGCCATGACTACAGTGGGTTAAGAGGTCAGAAAAGAATATGGAAAGTTTCGTGGGTTCTTAGTAGACCGTGATCTACATTGATTTTGATTGTGGCAAAGATGGAAGATTCTACATTTATAATTTTTTTTTAAATGTGTTTTTTTACGACGTTCATCTAACGTTTTTAATGTGAAATATTCTAGACATACGCTATATAAATATTCTATAATATGCAGTGTGGATAATCTGACTGTATAGGAAAATGTATTTTATATGCAACATATATTATATATTTACATATTCATATATTTTATGTATTTTATAGATAACAAAAGTTTGGGGAACTTATAATGACCTGCGATTGATAAGAAATAATACTCGTAAGTATGGTTTATCTTTCATAAGAGGCCCATTGTACCCAGGTGCTTAGGACTTCCTACATTATTTCAGGAAATGTACCATTGAAGCATATTAGGTACATTTTGGACACAAAATATTTTTAATAAAAAGAAACGGCCAGCGTAGTGCAGCGGTAAGGCGCTTGACTAGCATTCCGAAGGTCGCGGGATCGAATCCCGGCGTGGCAAATAAATTTTATTTGATTAATTTGTGTATTTCACAATTTATTCATTTAAAATAATATATAGTATATTTGCGGCACGTTCCAGAGAGGAAGATACTCTCAGTATCGCCCTGGTGTAAGACCACCATTCAGAATTGAAACGTTGCTTGAAATGGCTTCTGCCGTGTTTGGTGACCAGATCTGAATAGCCAGGTACTTCCCCACCTTCCTCTTCCCTATCTCCTTCCCCTCCCCTCTACCTTCAGCCTCACAACGTACCCCAATTGGGGATGCCATAGTCCCACTGGCTCCAGACGGGAGCAGTTGGGACTCTTGTGCGGTATTCATGTAAAAAAAAATGCCATGAAAGTATGTCAAGTATTCCGGAAAACTTAGAAAACATACCATTTTGAAATAACAACTTTAAAAAATGTCGCAACAGTACATTATTATTATTGTTATGATTTGATTATTCAATATTTAATATCACCACGGAGCGCGTTGCTTACAATAGAATTATTTCGATGTTAAAGTTTTTTTTTAAATGTTACTACCTCACAAGAGTCAGTTGCCACCGTCTGGAGCCAGTGAGACTATGGCATCCTCAATTGGTGAGGCTAAAGGTAGTGGGGAGGGTAAGAAGACGAGGAAGGGGAAGGTAGGGAAGTACCTGGCTATTCAGTTCTGGTCACCAAATATGGCTTAAAGCCATTTCAAACAACGTTTCAATTTTGAATGGTGGTCTTACACCGGGGCGATACCGAGAGTATCTTCCTCTCTGGAACGTGCCACAAATACAGTACATATTATTTGAGGTGACCGGACAACTCGGAATGAAATGAACTTAGAACCTCTTCAGAAATGTCATTAAAAGTGATGATAAAAATATATTTAAAAAAAAAACAAGTGTGCTTTAGACCACACGACTAATGTAAACTTTACTAACTTATATCTCCCTCTCAACTTCCGTTCGCCTCGCCCGATCACACTTTTCATAACGCTCTCGTCACGCATTCACCAGCTTACTCCCCAAGTCAAGCGTGCGTATAGAAGTACTTACTTCAAAAATTAGGTTAAATAGGTTACGTTAGTTAGGGTAAAGGGCTTTATTAAAATTATTTTTTTCGTAGTTTTTAATGACTTTTCAAAGAGGTGTTGAGTTGATTTGATTCTGAATTAGCATGGAACCATTGTTTTAAACGAATTAATTGTAAAATAACACAAATTAATCAAATAAAATTTATTTGATTAATTTGTGTTGATTTGATTGCGAGTCAAGAGCCTTACCCATAGACCACGCCGGCTGTCAATAATTAAGTAATTCTGGAGACGGGTTGTGTCCAGTTTTGCCAGGTGTTCGGTATTCTACCAAACCGTTCGGTATTTTAGACCGTTTTCGGTGTTCGGTATGACCAAAATACCGAAGTATGGGCGGTTCGGTATTTTTTTCTGATTAATTTTTCTCCCTAATAAACGATTCAACTGTCAGATTTGACGCAATCGGCAATCGATGTAGCATAACTTCCCTACTTAGTTTGTGCGATGTTGCCTGGTTGTGTAACTGAAATTTGAGAAATTCATCAAATTTCAATGTTAATTTTCAAATTCTGCAAAAGTTCTACTAAAATTCTGTTATTATTATTACTTAATTATGGGCCAGTAGTTTCACAGAACTGAAAAAATTTCAGACAACTTGAAAATTAACTTGAATGAAATTTGATGAATTGGTAAAATTCTGTGAAACAACTGACCAGACTTTATTTAATATTTTTACGGCCAAATCGTGATTCATCTTTGGGGTATTACGCCGTGTTGCTCAAGCTCCTTCTTTAGCCAAAGTTTCGGACAGCAAAGAATTGGTGTATTATATATATATTGTATAAAATTTGCGTAAAAATCAAATAATGTATAACAAAGTGTGTGAAATGTTAACAAAGGCCTATGGTGACACTGCTATGAATAAAACAAGGGTTTACGAGTGTTATAAGCGTTTTCAAGATGGCCGTGAAGACGTTGAAGATGAGATTCGTCCGGTGCATTCGTAAACCCTTGTTTTACTCATAGCAGACTCACCCTAGGCCTTTTTTTAATATTTCACACACTTTGTTACACTTTATTTAATTTTTTACGCAAAATTTGATACAAATTATTTGATCCATTTAAAAAAAATATCGCCAACCATATGTATGACCTTATCGGCTGCTACAGACAAACTAAAAAATTAATACAGCTGAAAATTTTATCATTCTTCAGGGATATGTATACCAACATTAAAAAAATATAAAAAAATTGACAAACGGACTATCCAAACCCGCGAAATTTAAAAATTCCCGTTACTTTTTGAACAACCGACGTACACTATTCATTACTTGGCTTTATTCGGTATATTTTATATGTATTTATATAAAAATAAATACTTAATAATAATAAAAATTGCTAATGAATCTGGCAAATAGTCGGTTATTAATGGATTTCTCCCTCAAAACTATTATTGTAAATGCCCGGGGCAGTTGCTTCATTAGGTTAATGGGACAATGACCACCCAAAATTATAAGCGACGATAGTTCATATAAAATATTATACAAATCAAATAAATATTTGTCACACATATTTTTTCAAAGACCATCCACTTCTGGACCCCTAAAGCAGCCTCTGGTAAAACGGCTACTATTTTTCTTCTTACCACCTTTTACAGTTCATTTTCATCCAGCTTTATTCCTTCTTCACTAATGTGTAACTTTGTACCTAGACCCATCTATTCGATGAGAAAATAAACATAAATTGTTCAAGAGTACCTACTCAGACAATGACAAGTGTCATTGCAGACAAATTTAAGGAGAGGGGACGCTCAGCTGGTTTTCGCGTAGAGCGGGTGTGCAGACAAATGAGTGTCAAGATAATCAATACATATTATAAAATTTGGAGCATCATTGTGGAATGTTCCAGAACACTCTCGAATGTTGTGCAATGTTCTGGAACATTGTGGACCATTCGAAGCCTTTTTTGTATGGGTGGGGCTACCCATTGATAATTGATAGGGGTGTATAAACCAAGATCCGTCATGGGTTCAAACGTCAACCTCCTAGTTCAATCTCCTATCAGCTCCTTGAGCGAAGCCGGGTACAGCTAGTATATTTAAAATAATAGGTATACCTAAATATAAATTAAACAAGAAAAAATAATATGGAAATACCATCGCTTTCTATTTATACGAAACGAGTAGGTGAAAAAATTCTTAAATAATGAATCGTTTAATTTTATAAAAACGTTTTAGTAAATTAATTTGATTGAGTTAGCGAGTAGCATAATAATGACATAAAGATAAAAATAAGTTTCTTATAAATAAGATACGAATGTGAATGGGTCACTTCGTCTTCCGGTTAAATATGCAATTTTATCTCCGGTCCGATTATTTATTGAAGCATTTTATTAATTGCTAAGAAGAATTAATTTTTTTTTCAGATAAACAGTATTCAGCTGTCTTGTTATTTTCTGACGAGATGTTTGTATTCGGAAATAATTTACGAGATGTTTTATTGAAAATTCACAAAGAAAAGCTTTGAATCTTTAAGGAACAAGTTGAAAGGTCAGTGTATTGATGAGTGACCACCGTGAATTAATCGTTTCTTGGTGATAACGGTAAAGGCATGTTGAGACTTTTTTGAAGTGAAAATTTCTTTAGCACCGTTGTGATTTGAAACTCTTCTTCTTCTTACGAAATTATTCTTCTTCTTCTACATCTACTTCTCTAAAAACGAAAAATAGCGACACTAAAAAGAGACAGACACATACATGTACAGGATTTAGCCTGCAAGAGAATGAGGTAGTATTTTAGAAAGGGGGTATGTTTACGTTTTTAATCCTGATTGGATTTTGCAGTTTACAGTCCTTTTCACCTCTGTAAACTGGATTGCGTGTACTGTTGAGATTTTCAATGAGAACTCTTGATTATGCGAGTCAAATATATTTACAGTAAAAACGTTAATTTACAATTTATTTATTTATTAATTTATTTATTTATATAAGGTATGTTTGCATTACATTATTCGATGCCTGTCTCACTAGGGTATACCTGTGTTGAGACAGGCGTAGAGGTACATAAATGAGTATCATACATAAGAATATTTAAGGTAAGATACATACTGATTTATACAATTCAAACAGAAATATGATTTAAATTGAGGGTTAATACCATAAAGAGAGCATTATATAGGTGAAGGATGAGATGAATAGAGTTGTAAATCCTGTCGAATTTATATTATACATATAGGATGTTACTATTTTAAGTTCTTTAATAAGGGTAAGGACATACGTGAGATGGTAATTCTGTCTATTTGTAATCAATTTTACAGATGTTACCAGTAGTGTGACGTCCAATACTTATAATCCATTTCTTTATATCTTGTTTGTATTTAGTCATTGAAGTGTATTGTGTAGTTTGCAAGCTATGTATTTAAAGTGTTTTTGACCAATAAACTTGGTACAATGTTAAAACAATGTCGGCTAGAGGGAAGGTATAACTGCCGAACGGAACGAACGCGGAAATCGGAATGATTTTGCATTGTCATGCGCTGGTCCGGGCAGCGGTTCCCGGTGATACTATTAAAATAAAGCAATAATAATATTTTAAGGCTGTTCGGCCATAGTATAAACGGTTTCCTCTTTGTGCGGTGCTTCGTAGCCTCCCCACTCTTGTCTACTTTAGTATTCTAATGGTTTCACTTCTACTGCGTGTTAATTGCACACTCTAATTTTTTAAAGTGAAACTTCTTTAGTACCGTTGTGATTTGAAACTCGATGAAATGGAAACGACATTAAAAAGAGCCAAACAGACACATCTGTAGGATTTAGCGTACGAGAGAATGAGATAGAATGAAACCTTACCGCATTAGCCGCTTTGATTATGAGTTCACTTTTTTCATTTTTTTATCGGCAACTAAAGAGTTCAAAAAACTTTGGAACTGGGTCTACGCTTCGACGCATTTAAAAGACATTAAACAGCTGAACCTAGCGACCGATTTTTTTTTTAAATATTTTCAAAAATATCACGACTTTGAACTCGATTTGCTCGATGCTCCTCAAAATCGACTCCAAATGAATATGATGTGGATTCGCCAGATTCCTGCTTGTACTAGGAGTTTCCGAACACCGTCCACATATTGTGTGAATATAGAGTGGAAGATACTCTCAGTATCGCCCTAGTATAAAACTACCATTCAGAATTGACACGTTGCTTGAAACAGTTTTAACCGTGTTTGGTGACCTGATCTGATCCAGGTACTTCCCTTCCTCATAAAATACCCCAATGGAGAACTCCAGTCCAATTTATATATTTTTTTAATGAATAATGTTAATTCCCTTCTAACTTAAATAACAGCATTTTTTTTCAGAGTTAGTTTTCATAGTTAAAATAATTGTCAAGGTTTTAATTTTTCAAGATCCCCCGAAAACCACCGTATGTATGGTGAATCGTGTGACGTCATAACTCCCGAAAAGTTACTATAGGATTGGGCAATCAGCTGATCATCTGCCGCCATTTTGAATTTCGTTGTTCGAAGTATTCTTCCTAGAAGTAGCATTACTATTTTTTTGTGAAGTAGTTTTTGAATATTTTCAATAATAGATATAAACTAATAAAAGATACCTACCTTTATTTTTGAAGTATTATTTAGGCCTAAATAATATTTCAATAAACACAACAACTAAATCTCTATAAACAGTATGTAAATAAAGGAATAAATTAATATGATGGCTTAGGTTATACCTACATTCCTATACAATGACTTCACGGTGACGTCACGACACGACGAACGTGACGTCACCACTAAATATTTCAATAATGCCAACTTGACGGCGTGTTTTTACAACCCGATACGATATACGATACGATTGTACCACCCCGGCCAGGAGTACTCCTGTCCCGGTGAGACCGGTACACCAGGGGGCACTGATTTGTTAGGACTAGGAACACGTGCTCTGAGGATGGGAAGGAGGTTGGAGTTCAATCGACCGGTATACATGGCAACCTAATAAGCCAATATTTGAATTTAGGCTGGGCGGGAATAAAGGAATGGATTGAGCGTTATGATTTTTTTTCCTATTCCATGTACGTTCTTCTTGCGTCTTTTCGTCTCTTATTGACTCTTTTTGGCTCTTCTTGTCTCTTCTTGGATCTTATGGGACCTTATCGTATCTTCTTGACTCTTCTTGCTTCTTTTTGCATCTTCTAGTCCCTTCTTGGCTCGTCTTGAATCTTCTAACCGACTCTTATTGTCTATTCTTGTCTTTTCCAATCTCTTCTTGTCTCTTCTTGGCCTGTCTTGTATCATCTTGTGTCTTCTCGTATCTTGTCTCTCATTGGCTCGATATGACTCTTCTTGAATTTTATTCGTCCTTCTTGGATCACCATGTCTGGCTTTTCTTGCATCTTCTTGGGGAATTTAATCGACCAGTGCGTAGGTGCAGGAACAAAGGAGATGATTGAACGTTGGTTTCTCGTTTCCCACTTCTTTATGCTCCCCACTTCTTCTGCTTCCAGCTACTCCCTTCTTTAATTTTGCACCTCTACCAGTCTCTTCTTCTTTATTATTTTATTGTCGTGGCTCTTATTGGTTCTTTCTTGACTTATTAATTATTTTCGTTCCATTTCTTGCATTATCTTGCTTCCACCAGTCATTTTTTCTGCTTCTTGGTTCTTCTGGCTTCGTATGGCTTCTTCTTGGCTGTCCTAGTCTCAGCTTGCATCTTCTTGCAAACTTCTTGGTTCTTCTACCGTCTACTTGCTTCTTGCATCTTCATGGCTCTTCTGGGATCTCGTAGTCTCTGCTTTCATCTTCTTGCTTTGTTATTATTTTTTTTTATTAATTCTTCTGGTTTTATCTTGCTTCCTCAATTTCCTTCTGATTAAAAAATTACTTTTTAATAATTTTTTAAAAACTCTGCGCTTAATATTATTAAATTAATCTTAAATATTCAGAATCAACGTTTATTGGTCTATGGTCTATATGAACATATTTTTTAAAGTCATAATATTTTTCACTGGAGTTCCTTATTGGGGATGCCATATTCTCACTGGCTCCAGACCGCGGTTGGAAAGGTATGTTTCAACTGTATACAAATTAACCTTATATTCTGGTAGATTCCGCTTTCTCTCGTTTCGAGTAACAATAGATTTTAGTTTTGAAAATTCGTTGCATAAAAATATAACTGAATGTACCCAATTAATTCACAAACCATATTATTTTATTTATTTTTATCTCTCCATATAAAATTTTGTTAAAGGTGCTTGTTCAATACCCGTCTCACTATGACATGCCTGTGTTGAGACAGGCGTAGGAGGTGGGCGTATAAAAACGTGCAAACATACATGCTTTTTAAATTTATATATTTTTCACTAACTAACTAACCATCACGCCGTTTCCCCGCAGGGGTAGGCAGAGAGGACGGACCGCCAAACAACTCGGTCCTGGCACACACTCTTTGCCTCACTCACATTCATACATCGTCTCATACATACTCTTCTATTATTCTGACTTTTGACATGGCCCGTCTCAAGTATCTGATTTACTTGATCGTGCCATGTCTTCCTCGGGCGTCCCCGACTTCTTCTACCATTCACATTTGCATCATTTATTCTTTTTCACACTTTACACACTTTACAAATATAAGACAAATAAGTCCCGATAAACTACATTTTAGCAGTTTGAACCCGTTGGGGTTCTTTATATTAAAGATCTTATTACAGTGAGTTAATTGCTATATTTTTACAATTAGTTATACAAAATTTACAGGAATATAGAGAAAATAAAAATTATGAAAACATAAACAACAACATTGTAAGCTAATACAAATTAATTCTTTCAGCAAGCCAAGCCTTCAGTAATTTAACGTTGTTTGTCCATATTTATTTGTATGCATAGGTACAATTAGCCCTTCATTAAAGTTAAAACGAGTATTATGGTTGTGTTCCAGCGTATTTATATATAAAGGGTTATTTATGTGCTGAAATATCATTTTGTACCACAGAATTGCTTTCACTGAAAGAATTTTGGGACTCTGATAAAAGTAAAAAACTTAAGTTCTAAGGTTAAATACATTCTACTAATCCTATTATATTATATATTATATCATATTATATATTACCCTACTAACCTATTAATCCTACTAATATTATAAAGGCGAAAGTTTGATACTCTTTCACGCGAAAACTACTGAATGGATTTTAATTAAACTTTACAATAATATAGCTAATACATCAGAATAGGCTATAGGCTATAGCTTAGAGCCCTGGCGTTATGAAATTTATATACAAAAATTGCACGCGAGCTGTTTTAAAAATGAATGTAACGGGTATGGAGGGGGGTGAGGGGGGATAGGATGTGGGGCAGGGGCAGGGGGGGAGGGCGAAGGGTGGAGGGGGAGAGTGAGGGGGAGGGGGGATTTGTTGGGGGTGGGGGGAAGAGGGGTGAAAGGGAGCGGGGGAAAGGAGGAGGGGGGGGGGATTTGAGTGGGGATAGGGAAGGTGGAGGAGGCGCTGTGGGTATCCCCCTAATACTATGCGAGCGAAGCCGGGGGCAAAAGCTAGTATATTATATTATATTATAAAGGCTAAAGTTTGTATGCATGTATGTTTGTTACTCTTTCACACAAAAACTACTGAATGGACTTTAATAATAATTTCACTAATAGAAAGCTACATTATTTGCGAGTACTGTACTAGACGTTTGTACATAAACTAAATATAATAGGGAGCTGGCCACAATGACACGCCAATGGAGTTTGGTACGCCAGTGGATTTTGGAATGCCACTGGTCTTTTAAATGAATTTACTACTTTGACAAAAAATGCTTCTAGGTATAATGGCAAAACTGATTTGAGTACTGGATTAAAATAAATATTTTTCACTTTGGAGACTGTGGGAGACTGGGGTTTTTAGGATTTTAGGTTACTGGGATACTGGGAGAGGTAAACTGAATCTAAGACTGATTAAAACACTTGAAAAGAGGTTTGAACTTGGAGACTGTTGGTATCTTGAGTAGGTATTGTTTCTTCTTGGCTGATAGTTTTGAACTGACTTCCTACCGGTTTGACTTCTATTTTTATAGGGCAAACTCAGGTCGGATTTTTGGGGGACAGAACCTCCTTAATTTTTCTAAGGTACTTGTTTTAGGTAATTTCCCTGGTCGCTACGATTGGAAGTCAGCTGTGTTAAAATTATGTGTGATAGTTTTTGCCAAGATTTTACCAACTCAGGATCCCAAAGCTTCACATCATTTTTATTGTGTTTACAAGAAAAGGTACAAGTATACATATGTGATATAAGGTACAATTTTAAACAGTAAATATTTTTCTTAAAGTGCAACAATCACTGATAGACGTCAGTTTTTGGGTTGTTTTTGTAGTACATACTCATTTTTAGGTGATGATGTTTATTTCTTGATCCAAATTATTCCCAATTTCTCGAAATTGAGCTCCAAATTTTTCGGAAGATGAATTCGCTGTCGTAAATATTTACGATTCAGATTTTTCCTTTGTTCAGAATTGACCAATAGTGGCTCGGCTGGTCGCATGGTGGGGTTGACGTAAATAGTCAGCCATTTCCTTGGCGTTGATCATTGCTGTCTGGAGTCCCTTGTGGAAGCATTAGGTGGTTATTCAGATGTGTTTTCCAGTCCAATGAGGCTGCTGCATGTATTCATTATCAATTTCATTTATGTTTTCAATTGATTAGTTAGTTAAAGGACATAATAGCGTTGTAGACAAGTCATTTGGAAGGGGCACCACATGCACATAATTCCGCTAGCCAATAGCAGCTCTCAGATTGTCGTGCTGGCGGCATGGTACTCTGTGGGAGCGTAAATTCCATTCTTGAATTTCCATGGTTGTCACCCCCCCTCCCCCCCCTTCTCCCCACTCCCCCCACCTCCGCCAATACAGCTCCACCTCCCCCCCCCCACCGTAAGTGGCCTGAGCCACATTATTATAAACCCCGTTCCTCCCAGAGGGAGAGACGAGCCCCCACAAACCCGGGGCCCAGTCAGCAACATAGGTTAGAGCGAGAGCCCCAACCAGCCCAAGCGTCTCAACGCGCCTCCAACCCTGACCTACCCCCGCCCACTTTAGATCCAGTGCATAGGCAAGCTCTTATCGAACAATTGGCGACGATTACCAAAGAGATGGCTAGAATTCAATCAATTTTAAATTATTACGATGTCTAGACAAAATGTTAAATTAATCAATTTGCAGACGGCCTATTGGAACGCCAACGGCTCTGTCCTAACGCACAAGGAGGAAATAATTGAATTCCTACAAGATTACAGCATCGAAGTATTCCTCATTAATGAGACCTGGCTTAAGCCGTCTAGAAACTTCAGAATTCCAAATTACATAACCTATCGTGACGACAGACTAGCCAATAAGGGAGGCGGAACCGCCATCTTGGTTAAGAACAACATTGACCACCGTCTAGCGCATTCATTCTCTAGTGTTAATATTGAATCCACATCGGTAATAATAAATACCTCTTCCGGACCACTTAAATTCATTTCAATCTATGTACCTCCTAACCGTCAATTAATTCCATCCGAATTAGACAGCCTCCTGTCCGAAAATGTCCCCACTATAATAGCTGGGGATTTGAATGCAAAACACGGATCGTGGCATTCCAAACAGAATAACACAAAAGGAAACGTGCTCGCAAAGTACGCGAGTACCAAACCTATCGTAGTCGATGCCCCTGATAGACCCACGATTCATCAGCACAACGGTAATCCGGATGTGATTGATATCGTTCTACTTAAAAATACCAGTCATTTACACTCCCTCCGAGTACTAAACGAACTTACTTCAGACCACGATCCAGTCCTTCTAACTTTAACAGGAGGCTCTAACCCCCTGGTCCCCGATAATCCTCCTCGCACTAAAATCAACTGGAAAAAGTTAACCGAGCTGCTAATTAAAAACATAGTTATACCTACATCAATTCCCGACGAAGCCTCCCTAAATGCCGCTACCTCCAATTTTATCCAGACAATAAAATCATGCATCACCGAGGCGTCCGATGAGATTCCCAACGTCACAACACGTCACGGAATACCCGAAGAGATCAAAGATCTTATTAGGGAAAAAAATCTTGTTAGAAAGGAGTGGCAAAGATCTTGCAACCCGATAGTGAAACAACATTTAAATCGACTCAACAGAGAAGTGCGCGATGCCCTCAGCGAATTTCGCAACGAGCGTTGGCACGATTTCATTTCAACTTTAGAAGACGATAGAGCAGCTTACTGGAAGCTCTCCAAAGCACTAAGACGCCCGAAAACTAAAATCTCCCCGATTCAAGGCCTCAACGGAAAAGTTTACTCCGCTGCAGACAAGGCAGAAGCCTTTGCAGATAGCCTTGAAAGTCAATTCTCTCCAAACACCGATCACGACGATCCTGCGTTCGTAGCAAAAGTGGATTCAAAAGTAGAAGCAATCTTAAATCTAGACCCTGAAGACCCCCCAATCAGGTGCACAACTCCTAAAGAAATTTTAAATATAATTAGGAAATTAAAGAAAAAGAAGGCCGCCGGGCCCGATGGCATTTCAAATAAGATTTTAAAACATCTATCAACTAAAGGCATCTGCGCCATCACAGCCATCTGCAACGCGTCACTTCGGCTGCGTTGCTTTCCTAAGGATTTTAAAGAAGCTGACGTAATTTTAATTCCCAAACCAGGCAAGGATCCATTATTAACGGAGAATCATCGGCCAATTAGCCTCCTTCCATGCCTAGGTAAAATCCTGGAAAAAGTAATACTAGCACGACTGAATGCATTCACAAATAAAAGTAAATTCTTGCCAGACTTTCAACACGGTTTTAGAGCAGGTCATTCCACCTCTCACCAACTCCTACGTGTGGTGGAACACATCACGGAGGCATTCAATATCAAGAAAAAAACAGTAATTCTCTCACTCGATGTCAGTAAGGCTTTCGACAAAGTCTGGCATAACGGCCTCTTATATAAAATGTACTCTCTTGGTTATCCATTAAGACTTATTCAACTAATAGCCAGCTACCTAAGAGATAGATCCTTCAAAGTCAAAGTAGAAAATGTATTCTCCACATCCCGCCCCATATCAGCTGGGGTTCCACAAGGCAGCCAACTCTCACCATCCCTATACAACATCTATTGTAGCGATATTCCTAAACCCGTGGATCATAATGTTAAAATCACTCAATTTGCGGATGACACTAACATCATTTCTAGCTCAACTGACGAGGCCACTGCTACACGCCGCGTACAGATACAAACCACTCTAACTGAAAAGTGGTGTAAAAAATGGAGAATTTCTATTAACCCGACTAAAAGCGCCGCGACCGTTTTCTCAAAGACACGGCCAAGACGGCCCCCATTCATTAGACTGTTTGGGGATAATGTTCCATGGGAAAAGTCAATTAAATACCTAGGTGTAACGCTAGACTCCAAGCTCACCTGGAAGAAACACATAACTGGAAAAATCAAAGCAGCTAATAAATGTCTATCTTCACTCTATCCAATGATGGGAAAAAAAAGTCGTTTATCAACGGACAACAAATTACTGTTATATAAAACAACCATAAGGCCTGGTTTCACCTATGCTTGCCCCGTTTGGGGGCACGCGGCCCCCAGTCTCTTAGAGAAGATTCAAATATTTCAAAACAAAGCCATTAGACTTGCCTTAAATGCGCCTAAATGGAGTAGAATTTCTTGTCTCCATAAAGACTCCAACATTCCGTTGATAAAGGACTTCATTTTCTCACAAGCAACTAAATTCTACGCCGGCCTACCCGGCCACTCAAACCCCACGATTAACACGCTCGCGAAATATAGCGAAAATGAAAATTTTAAATATAAAAAACCCAAGATAGTCCTCCGGAAGGAATAAAAAAAAACCTGCTTACAGTCGCAGTATAGTTTTAATCTCACTTTCAAACCAACCATTATAATAAAATACCAGTAAAGTATCTATAGATAATCAATTATATAATTATGTTAGAGTCAGTAAACTCATGTTTAGGAACTCTGTAAAATGAATCAATCAAAAGTCAAAAGTCCATGGTTGTCAAAAGCTTTCGCGCACTCGTTAGATGCACACGGATTCCTACGACACGTTCCATACACTCCCCTCAGTGCAGTCTCGACTGTGCTCAGCTACTTCGTCGGGCGTGTCCTTTTCCGATGTCTGAGTTTTGAGTCGGGTGTCTTCGCAGAGTGTACAGTTTCATCAGTTGCTGGCGTGGCAGGCAGAATGACGGCGATTTTGACTGCCGGCCTTACGTATATCCCAGTGCTGGTTTGGATCCGGGCAGTTCTGACTTGTCCATCAGCTGCAGGTATTGCTTCGATGATACGGCCACGTGGCCAACTGTTTCGAGGCAGTGCTGGGTCCATGATGATCACTAGGTCATCCTTCTTAATTGGTGTAGTTGGATGGTGCCATTTTTGCCGGACAGCCATGGTAGGTAGGTATTCCCGCAGCCATCGCCTCCAGAAGGTGTCTGCAAGTTGTTGTCCGATGCGCCACTGGCGGCGTAGGCATGTTTCCTCTTCCTTTTTGTCGTAGAAGGATAATTGAGGGCGCTTCCCGGCTGACCCTAGCAAAAAGTGGTTGGGTGTTAGAGGTTCTTCATCACGTGGGTCAACTGAAATGTGGGTGAGTGGACGATTATTTACCACAAACTCAGCTTCTGCAAGTGCGGTGCGTAGCGTTTCTTCTTTTGGTGCTCTTTCCTTTAGTGTAGCGCTTAGGGCTTTCTTTACTGATCGTACTAATCTTTCCCAAGCTCCCCCCATGTGCGGACTTAGTGGTGGTATGAAGTGCCACTCGATGCCCTGGGTAGCTATTGCGTCAATCATTCTGGCGTCTTGACTTATTGACAGCAGGGCGTCCCTCATCTCGGTGTCAGCTCCGTGAAAGTTTGTCCCGTTGTCCGAGTACATGGCTGCTGGTTGTCCTCTGCGGGCGGTCATTCTTTGTAGGGCCATGATGGCTGAGTCAGCAGTCAGTGAAGCGGCTAGTTCTAGGTGAATGGCGCGTGTCGAGAGGCAGGTGAAGATGGCTCCATATCGTTTTTCTCGATGCCTACCGACCGTGATAGCCATAGGGCCGAAATAGTCAAGCCCACAGTGTGTGAATGGGCGGACGTGATGCATCAGGCGGGGTGGTGGTAATGCGCCCATCAGAGGTGGAGTCGGTTTGCTGCGTCGTATGAAGCAAGTGGGGCAGGCGTGCGTTATCTTCCTGCTTGTTGTGCGTAGTCGTATTATGAAGAAATGATTGCGTATTTCTGCTACTGTTTTCTCAGTACTAGGATGATCCGCCTTTTTGTGGTAGTGACTGATAAGAAGTCGAGTGTAGGGTTCGTCGCCGTCCAGTATTATGGGAGTTCGGGCCACACTCTTTGTTCTTTCCAAGGCTTGTAGTCGGGTCCCCATTCGTAGTAGGTCATCTGGTCCAAAGAATGGGTTCAGGGAGTTGAGGCGGCTGCCAGCAGGCAGTTTTTGACCTTGTCGGATGATGTGTAGATCAGTTGTGAAAGCGTCTTCCTGGGACCTTTTGATCCATCTGTGTTCTGCTGCTTTTATCTCATCGGCTAGTAGTGGGCCTTCTACTGGTTTATTGGGCCCCATCTTGCATCGTCTGATAAATCGGAGGATCCAAGCTGTGGAGCGAATCAGCCGGTGCCATGAGGAGAACCGCTCTACTGATGGGAGTGCTTCGCCCCTGGTGGACACAAGGCCAACGTAGTGAGGTTTGACTTCTAGTGTCAGGTCGTCAGGCCTGTGGGCGGGTGCCCGTTCTTTTGGCCACGCACCCTCCGGGGAAGTGAGAAAGGCTGGGCCAGTAAACCATCTTCCTTCTGGTGTTAAGTCTGGCACCTCTAAGTCTCGTGTTCCTATGTCAGCGGGATTGAGTTTTGTGGGTACCCATTTCCAGTCGGGTATGTTGGTTAGTTCATCTATTTCCCCCAATCGGTTTGCCACAAAGGTTGAGTAGGCGCGTGGGTCGGTGCGTAACCAGCATAGTACAGTTGTGGAGTCTGTCCAGAAGCAGGTGCGGGATATCAGGGCTTTGCTTTCTTTTTGGATCGTCTGGGCTAGTCTCGCTGCTATGAGGGCGGCTTGAAGCTCGAGGCGTGGAATGGAGAGAGGCTTCAGTGGCGCTACCTTGCATTTACTTGCAAGGAATGTTACTCGTAAGGATCCATCTATTTTTTCGGTGAAGTAGGCCACGGCACAGCAAGCTTGCTCCGATGCATCGCAGAAAAGGTGTAGTGTTACGTTGTTTAGTTTGTTGTAGAGGCAACGTCTCGGGATTGAGATGCTGTTCGTGTGCAACAGATTTAGCCAGTCTGTCCATCTCTGGGCGTGTTCAGGGGCAATGGGTTCATCCCAGCCGACGCTTGAGCGCCACACTGCTTGCAGTAGCATCTTAGATCTGATGGTAAGGCAGGCAACGAAGCCGACTGGGTCGAAGATCTTCATTACTATAGATAATAGTTGCCGCTTGGTAGGTTGTGTGGCCGTGTCGTGGGAGATTGCCTCACGAAATGAGTACAGGAAGCGGTCTGTGGTGGGGTCCCAGATTAAACCAAGCACTCGCTCTGTTTCCGGACCTCCGCTGCTGATTTGTATCGTGGAGCTGGCACGGTCTTCTATAGGTACGCTAGCTAGGGCCGCCGGGCTGTTGGACGCCCAATTTGTCAAGTGGAACCCTCCTTTCGCGAGCAGGGCACTTACACTTTGGGCGAGTGCAGCAGCTTCATTGGGTGTGTCTGCTGCATCTAGGTAATCGTCCATGTAGAACTTGGTGCGTACGGCTTTTGCGGCGGCCGGGTACTCGTGCTCGTATGTTTCAGCCACTTTATTTCGGACGAATTGGGCACTGCTTGGGGAACAGGTGGCTCCGAACATCATCGATGACATTTGATAGGTGTCTGGTTCGTGATGGGGTGATGTCCTCCACAGGAATAGCTGGGACGACTGATCTTCTCGCCTTATTTTTATTTGCAGGAACATTTCTTTGGTGTCTGCAGCAATAGCGATGTTTCCTTCCCGGAAGCGTATTATATTCCCCAGGAGGGAGGACAGCAGGTCAGGACCAGTAAGCAGCTGGTCGTTGAGGGAGGTTCCTCGGCATCGGCTTGCGGCATCGAACACCACTCTGATTTTTCCTGGCTTATTTGGGTTGATTACTGCAAAGTGGGGCAGGTACCATTTGCGAGGTGTGGTGGTGGAAGCTTCATGGCTTGATAACTTCTTGGCATAGCCTTTGTTGATAAGTTGATTTATTTTGTCGTTGTAGGCCACTGCTAGATTTTTGTCTTTTTCTAGCTTTTTCTCCAGGGACAGAAGTCGTTTCAGCGCACACTGCCGATTGTCAGGTAACGTGGCTTTTGGTTTGCGCCATAGTAAACCGGTTTCCCACCTTCCTACAGGAAGAGGACGGGTAGTTGCATTCATAAGTGCAATTGCCTGTTGTTCGCTTGCATTGACTCTGGTGGCTGATGTTACTCCGAGGGAGTCGATGGCGAAGTTGGTTTTTACTAGCTCCCTCAACTGTATGTCTGCGGCCGTTTCTGGTTGTAGTGCCAAAGTGGTGGTCGTGTTATTATCTCTGGGGTTGACTCCCCCATGAGCGATCCATCCTAGTGCGGTGCGTGATGCTATTCGCGTAGTATCATTGCATTCACGAACTTCCCTTGACACGATCAGGTGAGCGTTATCTTGGCCTATTAGCAGCTTCGGGACGACCGACCTTCCTTGGGTCTGTTGCTCCGGCAGGTTGAGGTTGCTTATTGTGCTGGCAGATATGTGGAATGTATTACTGTTGCCTGCACCTCGTATTTTTAGTCTCACTCGTTGGGAGAGATTGTCGGAGGTGCACATTCCTTTCGCGCCGTGGATTCGCAGTCCGTGAACTGGGCCGTTTGCTCCGACTTGTATTGCGGTGTCAGCGTCGACAAGTGTTACTGTGGATCCTTTATCCAGGAGAGCGAACACTGACACTTCTTCTTTGTTTGGAGCGCTTAATATGACTGGCGCAATTTTTAATAGTACTCTCTGTCCGGAGTCCTGGCGTCACAATTTGACATTTTCCACGGCGCTTTTTCGTACGAACTCGGGATTATGTAGCAGGGGGTGGTGTGGGGATCTGCAATCTCCTACTTTGCACCATTGGTTTATTTTGCAGCTTCGTGAGTGGTGTTTTTCTAAGCACTTGCGGCATAATCTTCCCGTGCGTACAGTTTCCCATCGGAGTTCAACATCTTTGGCTGCGAATTCTTTGCATTCGCGGGTTTTATGATCGCCGCCACATTGGGCGCAGCTTTCATCAGCAGTTTTTCTTTTTCGGCTTGGTCCAGGGTAAGTATGTTCCTCGTTTACTTTGCGTTTTATGGGGGCAATCTTTTCTTTTGGGCCATCCCTGATTTCTTCTTGATGTCCGGCATGTATTTGCTCATGGCTCGGTAGAAGTCGCATGCGATCACTCTCTTCTTCCTCCTGGTACCCGGCATGTATTTGTTCACGGCGTGGTCGAGATCGTATGTGGTCCACCATCCCACTGTTTGGAATTGCGTTTGACACCTCTTTCAGAAAGGCAGCGAGCTGGGTTATGGTGGCCGGAGCGTGTTGTTTGCGGATCTCTATTAGCCATGCCAGACGCAGGGAACTTGGCATTTTGTCAGTGACGTCATTCATTAATGCGGGATTGGTGAGATAACCTTCGGTTTTCAGGATCCGGAGAGATGCCACCAGGTTTTGTACCGTCCCGGAGAAATCGGCCAGGTCCTCGAGTGATACCTCGGTCGTGAGGTAAGGTAGTTTTTTAACCTTGTCTAGCATAAATTTTGCTATGGAGTTAGCGCTGCCGTATCGCTGCTCGAGGACGCTGATGATCTCTGGGACTTGCGCAGGATCCATTAGTAGGGGACCCACGGTATCTCGTGCCTTGCCTTTGAGGGCGCGCTGCAGCCGAATGAGATTTTCGCTCGGAGTCATTTGGCAGGTGGCGGTGGATTGAGCGTACTGTGCCTTCCAGGTGGGCCTCTCAAGGGGGTCTCCGGAGAAGGTAGGCAAATCTTTTGCTGTGGATTGCCTGGCAATGAGGGCAGCCATTCTTGAATCATCTTCTAATGTGCGGGGGCTATCTTGCGTTCTGGAAGAGCGAAGGGCCTCTGCCATCACAGAGGCGATCTGGGCCAGTAAGTCGTTGCCATGCTGCAACCATTCTCGGGTGTGCCGTGCTGTCTGATTGGCTGTGTGCGGTGGTGTAAATAATGGGGAATCCTGGCCGGAGGAGGCTGGCTGATGCTGGTACCCTGCTGTGTTGTAAAGTGGGCGCTCGGGTCCGATATGGCTGTATTCGGCCGTAGGGTTGTTCTTCGCAGGGCCCGTCAGTAGTGTGTACTCTTGGGTGGCGGCGGCAGCGTATCCGGTTGGATCGGTTACAGCAAATTCATTGGTAGGCTGACCGGCTGGTGTGTCCATTTGAGTAGTTGCATATCTCGTTGCAAACTCTTCGGCCGGCTTGTGAACTTGAGTGGCATATCTCGTTGCAAACTCATTAGTAGAAGGGCCGGTTGGTGCATGCACTTGAGTAGTTGCATATCTCGTTGCAAACTCTTCGGCTGGCTGGTGTACTTGAGTGGCATATCTCGTTGCGAACTCATTAGTAGAAGAGCCGGTTGGTGCGTGTACTTGAGTTGTTGCATATCTCGTTGCAAACTCTCCGGTAGACGGGCCGTCTGACGTGTGTACTCGAGTGGCATATCTCGTTGCGAACTCGTTCGTAGACGGGCCGGTTGGTGCCTGGGTTTGAATTACTGCCTGACCGAGGTTGGCTCGCAGGGTCGGGCTGGTTGGTGCGGGCTCCTGGGTAGGTTGGCTGACTGCTTGGCGTGTTGCAGCATTCAGGGCTGCGAGCAGATTGGCTGTCTGCTTGGCGTGACGTCTGTCCCGGATGCGCATCTCTCGGCGCAGCAATCGCAGGGAGTCTTCAGTTGATTCAGAAGTTGTTTCGCTGCTTTTACTTTTGGATCCGTGGAGGCTCTTGGCGACACATTCTGGAGCAGGTTGGTCAAGAGTGATGAGGTCAGGGTTCCTGGCAGGGTTCGCACCAGATAGATCGTGGCGGGTTCCGCTGGATGGCGTCTCATCGATGTCTACGGTGCGTGGGCCCGGGGTCCGACGGGGTGCCACTGGCATGTTTCGGCTTGTTCCCGGGGTGTTAGGTTTAGACAGCGATGTTTCGGAAGATGTCGGGGTCTTACGGCCACTGCGAAGAGACGGCATTTCCACTGGGTAAGACTGAAGGCGTGTTATGTGTAGATCCGGCTCGAAGGACCAAATGTACTAGACGTTTGTACATAAACTAAATATAATAGGGAGCTGGCCACAATGACACGCCAATGGAGTTTGGTACGCCAGTGGATTTTGGAATGCCACTGGTCTTTTAAATGAATTTACTACTTTGACAAAAAATGCTTCTAGGTATAATGGCAAAACTGATTTGAGTACTGGATTAAAATAAATATTTTTCACTTTGGAGACTGTGGGAGACTGGGGTTTTTAGGATTTTAGGTTACTGGGATACTGGGAGAGGTAAACTGAATCTAAGACTGATTAAAACACTTGAAAAGAGGTTTGAACTTGGAGACTGTTGGTATCTTGAGTAGGTATTGTTTCTTCTTGGCTGATAGTTTTGAACTGACTTCCTACCGGTTTGACTTCTATTTTTATAGGGCAAACTCAGGTCGGATTTTTGGGGGACAGAACCTCCTTAATTTTTCTAAGGTACTTGTTTTAGGTAATTTCCCTGGTCGCTACGATTGGAAGTCAGCTGTGTTAAAATTATGTGTGATAGTTTTTGCCAAGATTTTACCAACTCAGGATCCCAAAGCTTCACATCATTTTTATTGTGTTTACTAGAAAAGGTACAAGTATACATATGTGATATAAGGTACAATTTTAAACAGTAAATATTTTTCTTAAAGTGCAACAATCACTGATAGACGTCAGTTTTTGGGTTGTTTTTGTAGTACATACTCATTTTTAGGTGATGATGTTTATTTCTTGATCCAAATTATTCCCAATTTCTCGAAATTGAGCTCCAAATTTTTCGGAAGATGAATTCGCTGTCGTAAATATTTACGATTCAGATTTTTCCTTTGTTCAGAATTGACCAATAGTGGCTCGGCTGGTCGCATGGTGGGGTTGACGTAAATAGTCAGCCATTTCCTTGGCGTTGATCATTGCTGTCTGGAGTCCCTTGTGGAAGCATTAGGTGGTTATTCAGATGTGTTTTCCAGTCCAATGAGGCTGCTGCATGTATTCATTATCAATTTCATTTATGTTTTCAATTGATTAGTTAGTTAAAGGACATAATAGCGTTGTAGACAAGTCATTTGGAAGGGGCACCACATGCACATAATTCCGCTAGCCAATAGCAGCTCTCAGATTGTCGTGCTGGCGGCATGGTACTCTGTGGGAGCGTAAATTCCATTCTTGAATTTCCATGGTTGTCAAAAGCTTTCGCGCACTCGTTAGATGCACACGGATTCCTACGACACGTTCCATACAAGTACTATAGGCTATATATATTGGTAAGCTCCGGCGTTACGAATTATCTCTGGCGTTATGAAATTATTTATCATACGTTTTCTGTCCCTAACGAAATCGAGTTATTGCAAACGTCGGAAGAAAAGCAAACAAATTGTTTCCTTGGTAACGACGTTTTTTTTTGTAATTAGGCAATACACCCTAAAAATAGTGCTTTGTTGGCGTTGCAGTTAATATCTATCTCTAAAAATGAATGCCGAAGTGTATATATGCGCATTATTCTTTTTTTAATAATAATTCTTCTATATTTAATTCTTTTTTTTGTTCGTTATTTTGTATAAAACTACCGTTGAGCTCTACCATTATGAAATTTGTATAAAAATTGTAATAGGTGGCATGCGAGCAGTTTGAAAACTGAATGTACCGGGAATGAATGTGTGGAATGCGAGAGGTGGGAGAGGGGTTGGAGGAGGGGGGTGTGGGGAGGGTGGTGGGGGAGGGGGAGGAGGATGGAGTGGAGGGGGTTAGGGGTGGGAGAGGGGGGAGGGAAGGAAGAGGGAGGTGTTGAGGGTTGGTGAGAGGTAGGGGTGGGGGAAGAGGTAGGTGGTGGGGGGAGGGGTAGGGGTGGGGGGAGGTGTGAGTGGAGATGGTGGGGGAGGGGTTGATGGGGGAAGTGGAATGGGGAGAGGAAAGGTGGAGGAGGCGGAGTGGGAATCTCCTAATACCATGCGAGCGAAGCCGCAGGAAAAACCTAGTAATATTATAAAGGCGAAAATTTCTTTGGATGTATGGATGTTATGTTTGTTATTCTTTAATGCAAAAAATACTGAATGGACTTTAAAAATTCTTTCACAAATAGAAAGCTACATTGTTTGCGAGTAATATAGGCTGTATATATTGGTAAGCACTAGCGTTATGAATAAGCTTTGGCTTTATGAAATTATTTATTATACGTTTATTGTCCAGACATAAAGCAAAACAAATCGTTGCTTGGTAACTCTATAAGTAATTATTTGACGTGTGCTGTCGTTTTGTTATTTGGTTAGGTTACTATAGAGATCCCTTTGATAGTTAAAATTCAAATTATGTAAAAAATACTAATCTATAATCAAAAACTCGAGTATTGATTACATTTTAGAGCAGTTTGCAGATAGTAAGGCAACTGTGATATGTATTCATTTGACATTTGTTGACGAAGTGTGTGGCCAATTTGTCAAATTGGTAAATGTATTAGAAGGGTCAAAATATCCATACGCTTATTTGCTTTGGGAGGACTTGGTGTCCCTAAGCCTTTCTTTACAAAAATTGAGTGATGATGTTTTTCCTGCCAAAACCTTAAAGGCTGTGCAGGAGGTAAAGAACCGGGTTGTCTTAACCCAAATAAAAACTCAAATAAGATAGAGTTCTGTGAAACTGGCATCTCACATGCTGAATCGTCAAGACAACAGCACTAATCAATTTCTTGAGCACGCAGGTAAAATGTTCAATCCTGCAATTGTAAGTCAGGGAGCTCTGATGACTGTGTGGGCCCCTGTGAATAGTGTTGATGCAGAAAGATTTTTTAGTTGCTATAATCTTGTATTGACAGATCGTAAACCGAACACGACACACTCTACTGTGGAAACATGTGCCATGTTGAGTTTCAACCAATAATAAAATAAACATGTTTCAAGTGATTTTGCCAATTTAATTGTTTTTCCCCTCTTGCCGACTCCCATTCCTTGACGTTATCCTATTTAGCTATAAACGCTATGAAAACGCGAAATTAAAGCTGTAAAAGCTATTTTTTCAATAATTAATGCTACACTTCTTAAAAATTAAAGCTATGAATCAGTGTCTCTAATTATAATGTACAACGTCTAAATTACTAAATCCAATTTAATATTTTATTTTTTTATTTTTTATTTTTTATTTTTTTATATGCATATACATGTAATATAATCATGAGTAATTACATTTTCAGGTTACAATCGGATTAAACTCAAATCATTAAATACTAACATTCAACATTGATTAGAAACAGTATAAACATATATATGTATATAATATATAACCTTTAGGAGAGTGTAACTACTCGTGTGTAAAGGGAAGAGAAAAAATATATATATTTTAAAATTAAAACTTGTACTTGTAAATTATAATAGTAATAAGAATATTATAAAATTTTATTTTGTTAAAATTAGCACCACAACCATTATACCTCTGAAACACGCACGGACAACATTAAATGTACGGGGTTCTCTTCATTACATCTGTCAAAAAGTCAAACCAAATGATAAGTTCGCAGAGAACAAACAATAAATCTAGTGAACGTTAAATGTCAAATTCAAAAATTCGCCTGAAATCAAAGTGATGCCATATAAAAAAAAAAAATCAGTGTGGAATATTACAAAATTGATAGGAACATTTTCGGAGACGGGAAAAACATGTACAGTTTTTTTTATTTAAAAATAAAAAAAACTGTACATTTCTATAGTAACATTTTCGTAATCTTAGTAAAAAAATCTATCCACACGATTTTTTCCAAGTCGTTATGAAATCCATGCAAGTGGCCTAATAGGCCAATGAATTACATAGACAGAATTTACAATTTGGATTAAATTTGGTCTGTAAATTAAACAAGCTATACGAATTAAACAAACTAAATTCATTACCGAATAAAAGCAAGTTCATTGAAGGAATTACACGAATTGTAATAATTTGATATAGTGAAATAAAGAACACAATTAAAATAATAACACTAATTACACGGGTTAAATCAGTTATATGATGAAATAAACGTACCTACTGATCGATTTATTTGAAAGAAAATAATCAAAATTGAGTGTGATAAGTTTTAAGATTTTCACGGCCAAAAGCATTTTCGTTATTTCAAATAACGAAAAAAAAATTGAGTGTGTCAAAATAATTGCAAAAATCATACATAAATTAATTAATTACAAAAAATTCGTAAAGGAACTAAGCGGCAGCGGGCGGCGACCAAAAGTCTATGTAGCTAATCTCAATTATTGATAATATTTGCCACAATATTCAAATATCACATTCATTGTGTGGTATTTGGTATTTATCATATTAGCTTCCTGTTTATCTTGTTCCGATCTCAACAAAGTACAAATACCGCAGTAGTTCACCGGGTCAATATTCTACAGATAAAGACGAAGGCGGTGAAAGTCATTGATGATAGTAACAGCGTGATTGGGTTATTTTATCAATTCCTATTTAAGATACGCGCGATATGAATGGTCATTACCCTACCGATGATTGTTAATTGGGACGAATTTTTGTTCTTTTTTTTCAATTATTTACGACGGAGATTTCAAATATTATAGGCTGTTAAAATCGAGAGTAAAAACAAATAGCTATTATATAGGTGTTGGCAGTTTCTGAAGAGTAATATACAGCTGTAGTTGGAAACATTGAAAAATATATTAAGTGTATATTATTATAATTTTTGCTCGATACCGCTAATTCTAAATGGAATTATTTTTACACGAAACGACAATTTTTTTTGACGAAAACGTTTATATAAATTTTTTCTAATAAAATATGTGTGTTGTTATATTTTTCGTTAACAGTAATTTTATTCAGTAAAAATAAGGTGAGCCATTTTAAAACCTTTTTATATTTGCATTCAAAATGTGTATATTTATAAAATTGTATTTTATTTTTTCGAATTATAAAATTTTTAAGTGCATTTCATTAACTTTCAAAAACAGTTTTTAGTTTTCAGATGCATTCCGATGAATTCTAATTTTTAGGTTTTATTGCGAAATTGAAATATTTTTACCTTTGGACAAAATAGTCCCAAGGTCTGAGGGATTAACCGAGTACTGTAAGACCCTCCGCAGAAAGTTCATCAATGAACTGTGCTGCATACCGTTACCTTAGTTTAGCTAACTTTGCTTTGCTGCGTAGATCTTACTGCATTCGGTTTATGTTGATTGCTTACCGGCCCATGAGGGAACCTCCTTATATATACTACATGAAATTTATACCCAATTTGATTTGACAGTGTTTGAGCAAATAAATGTCTGCAGGGGTTGAATATTTGAACAAGATTTGAGTCCACTCACCCTAATCCACCCTAATCACACCGCGGGACCTAATGAAGATAAGTAGAGTCAACACAAGCTCTTGTCTGTGGGAATTTTCAGTTCATGTTCCTCGCAGCAAGGACACAGGAAACAAATACAGACATCCCCTCGCGTTTCACGTTTATTACCTTTAAAACATGATAATCATCCGGATGTTTGATCTATATTATTACATAAGTATAATCGTTTTATCGTGAATTCCATTGCAAACTATTACATTTGATTCGTACGAATATTTAAGTGGTAACGAACAATTCTTTTTTATTATTTATTTATTGATAACAATGTTTGTTATTGGGGGATAATGTGTGGTTAAGCAATTTTTTTCAGATGTCTAGTATCTTAGCATTTTTTATGAATTCCACAAACGTGTTTTTTTTTTACTTTAACCTTGAAATATATGATTTGCTGAACGAAGCCATACAAAAACTACACTTCGGAGCGCGCCACGTTAGGCCGCCACGCAAAAAAGTAAAGACTGTAAGTAAGTTTACAGCGCGTTCAATGTGAGACTTTTCTGCGCGGTGGTTTGAAGTACGCGCTCCGAAGTGTCCGTGTGGGGGTGCTAATATCTACCCATACATTTTTTTTCGTAGAAAGCTGTCAGTTTATGGATTGACATAATAAATCTAATATATGAAACAATATCGATGTTTTACCTCACTAAGTTTATTAACCGGTTTCGCTTTAGTCAAGCGTTTTCAGAGTAGTAGAATTAAAAAAGTTTTCCAAAAATCTAAAGCTGTAAATTGTCAAATATCGAAAAAACTCGACTAACCTGACTTAAATGCATTTTTCATCAATTTCCTCACAATTTAATGTTTTCATTCGCTAAACACCTACAGCCTTACTAATAAAAAAAATCACTACACAGAGATTAAACAGTGTTTTAGTTACCCATTGAATAAAGACTGTACAAAAACTGTTTATTTGACCGTTGCCGCGTGAATTTAATAAGAATTCACATAAAGTTATGTTTTTCAATAACCTAGTTGCCTTACTTATGCAGGTGTAAACTAAAAACCCAAGAAATCAACGTTTATATTTTTCAATTTTATCATTTACAACTAAAACTTATCCATGTGTTATTTTTTGGCTATTCACAATAATTAATAATTTTTAGTAAATTTATTACATTTTTATTGTGCAAACGAAATAAAAAGTGGAGAGAAAGTTTTCTTGTGGATTCTCTAAGTAAAAGGAATGTATTTTCTAAATTTAAATGTAATCTCTACAACGCAACGTTTTAATGTTTGGAGTACAAATATGTGGTTTTTTGAAGTGAAAACTTCTTTGGCACCGTTGTGATTTGAATCTCGATGAAACGAAAAAGTGACACCAAGAACAGACAAACACATACATCTATAGGAATTAGCCAGCGAAAGAATGAATCAGTCTCCTCTTTGTGCGGTGCTTTGTAGCCTCCCCACTCTTGTCTACTTTAGTTTTCTGAAGGTTCACTTCTACCGCGTGTGAACTGAAATATCAATTTATATTTCAAGTACAAAAATCCAAAGGGTAATTTTATTTTGTTTTTAAAACCCGTTTTTGATTTTACGGTTATTTTTTTTTTACCAATTTTACGAAGATTTTCGAAAAGAAGAAATACATAGCACATTTAACACTATAGTTTATTGGTTAGGTTTTGACATATACGGCTATTTATCAATTGTGTAAAATTAACACCACGTTTACCAATAAGGCTGTTAATAATTTAATAACTTCATTAACTGCTTAGCTTTGACGGCCGGCGTAGTGCAGCGGTAAGGCGCTTGACTAGCATTCCGAAGGTCGCGGGATTGAATCCCGGCGTGGCAAATAAATTTTATTTAATTAATTTGTGTATTTCACAATTTATTCATTTAAAATAATATATAGTAAAGTGGAAGATACTCTCAGTATCGCCCTGGTGTAAGACCACCATTCAGAATTGAAACGTTGCTTGAAATGGCTTCTGCCAGGTACTTCTCCACCTTTCTCTTCCCTATCTCCTTCCCCTCCCCACTACCTTCAGCCTCACAACATACCCCAATTGGGGATGCCATAGTCCCACTGGCTCCAGACGGGAGCAGTTGGGACAGTAAAAAAAAAGCTGACTAAACCAGGGAGGAACCTAAGGGTATGTCATATTTTAAAAAGTCTCATCAAAAGAACATCTCATACAGGTCTCATAAAAATCATTGTACCTCTTTTCTATCTTGTTAGAAAAGAAAGAAAAGACCAAGCTTTAAATTCGAATCTAAAAGTTAACGCCAAAAAATTAAAATGTACGTTCTGAAACCAAAGTTTCCGACCACACTTTGAAAAAAGTTATTAAACTTTGTGAATTTTTTATTCACTATTTTTACACGAAACGACAAAAGAGTAAGTTGATGATAACCTTTATAATATATTTGCCTAATAAATTAGACAAGTGTTTTTTTTGTTATCAGTAATTTTAGTTAGAAAAAACGCAAGGAAAGCCATTTTTAAAACTTTTTTATATTTGCACTCAAAACTTTTACATTTAAAAAATTATATGTGTATTTCTAATTATAAAAACAGTTTTTAGTTTTCGGATACATTCAGGAATATTCCATTTATTTTTATTTTCTTGCAAAATGGAAATATTTTGATCCTCTGACAAAAAGGTCGTGGCTTGGAGGATTAATAGAGCACCATGATTGCACTTTCTTTAATGGGTTTCAAATGCCTTTTAATGTAACTAATTATTACGCGAAATTAATTAATTTGGCAACCCTGAAAGCGTGCGACCGGAATAGCCGAGGTTTTTCCGGTCTCGCAGAGATGCCGCTCTCTGCTCTCATCTGATAAGATCTGCTGCTATCATCTCTCCCTCTCCCCGACGGAGACAGATTTTATAATCCCGATCACGCAGAACCCCGCCTTGTTTCTGTGGGGCCGACACGGGTAACTTTCGCAAACGCGCAGTTTTATTACAAAAGTAAAACGCGAACCAAAGTACAAAAGTTACACTTATGGACAGCAGTGGAATTTATGCAGTGGAATTCGTATACAACGATCTTGGTTATTATGATATCACTGCTGTAACGAGCACAAATTCCAAAAGATTGAAATTTTTTTACGAGCAGTTTTGTTACAAAATACAACGCGAACAAAAGTACAAAAGTTAAGTGTCGTTCAGCTATAACCGCGAGCAGGTATCTGTTGAACCGCGAGCGCTTATGTTTCGTGCCGTTCACACGATGCAGATCAAATATTTCTTCCTATGGTAGGAGAGGGGGTCAGATGAATTAGCGAGCAGCCACGGAGTGCGCATTTTTTTGTGCTGAATCTATCAACTTGACATCTGTCATCCACCGGTCTAGGCAGCTCCGTAATTAAAATGACCCCCTCTCCTGTTTTCGTCGGAGCGGTTATAGCGTGAGATGTGCATTGTCTATGGTTGATGTGCGCATAAAGCGCTTAGGTGTGAACGGTCTGAAGGGATTGAATGGAGAGCGATATTTGGCGTGCTATGATCTTTTATATTTATATGTTCAATCTGAACAGGCCTTTACTCTTTGGACAGCAAATATTATTTATACTGAGGAATTCGGATATAACGATCACGGTTATAACGAAATCACTTCTGTAACGAGCATAAGTCCCAAATGATTTAAATTTCTTGTTTATCCATGGAACCGCTCGTGGTTGCAAGTGTGATTCAGAGATATAAATAATGATCCCTAGTTGTAAGGTAGGTACCATAATTGCTAAGATAGTCTCCAATTTGTGGAACCAAATGCATAACCGAAATTATTTAATGAGATTTATAAGTAACTAATCAAGCAATAAAGAAGTCTTTAACGCTTTCAGCATTGAGGAAAGTAACATCATTAAAATGACAACAAAACCTTACCATTTTTTTTCCGTTGCGTCTTTCACTATACATATATACATAGTTCTTGAAATCGTTTCAATAGATGGTGAAGGAGGCCAATTTAAACTTCAAAATTGTGGATAGGAATACGTAAAAAAACTATGTATTTGGAAAACTGGGTTTGAATTCGGACTTAGAAGAGATGGAATGGTGAATGGCAAATGTAGATAAAGTTTCAAAGTTTGGTGGAAACCAAAAATTAGAATATATATTTTTTAATAATAATAAATAAAGTTCCCATTTCTAGACCACAGTAAATTCAATGCAGGAGTCAGACACGTGACTTTTACAAAGATGAGAAAGAAAAATGAAATATTTTTTTTAATGATTGAATGTATTTTCACTGTTATTTTAACTGTAATTTTTTTTTTTTTAAATTACGACAGTGATGGCACTTTTCCTTTTATTTATGTTGACTCAAAAAATTCAGTAACGATTTAATGTGTGCGATTTTTGATTTGCCACCAAACCGACAAGTTCGTTTTGTTCGCGAATATGGCATTGTCAACATCACTCCAGCCAACTTCTTAGATATAGATCATAGAATATCCATGATTTGAGATGACAGCCGTCTTATCAGCCAATATGGTTTTCGACGTCATAATGACGTTGTAGCCAGTCCGAAACGTTTTGGAATGATTGAAAATAACATATTTCTTAAACGATGATCAGAATTAGAAAATTTTACTCTAAATTTTTCATACGTTTTTAATGGTTTCAATAGTTTGTGAAAATACCCTATTGCTTTCATCCCGCGACAAAATATCTCCGACACAATATCCTCCGACAAAATATCCCTTGACATAATACACCAAGGAAAAAATATCCTGGGGACAAAACATCCTCCAACAAAATATCTACCAAAACCTTACATAACCTAACCTATCCTTATTTTACATTTGACTATTTTTGAACAATTTATTGTCGTTACAGGTTTGCCTGTATTATTTTTGTCCCATTTTTTATTAGGTTATGTTAGGTTTTAGTAGATATTTTGTTGGGGGATGTTTTGTCGGGGGGTATTTTGTTGCTGGATAAAAAGTCGCGGAACCGACGGAAACTCGGTTTTCAGGATCAAACCTAGTGTGATAATGTTTTAAGAGAATCCTTCCAGTGTGATAAAGTTTTAAGAGAATCTATCCTAAATTCGCTACTGTATCATTTCACCAAGTCTGAATTCTGAGACTAGTCATCAAGTCTGGTGATCTGGCGATCTGAAGTATTCTCCGTCATCAGCTCCGGGCGGCTCGCGTCTCTCGGATCGCGGCTCGCGGCATCTCCCCGCGGTGTCGGTGTTTGGTTTGTGCCACAAAGGGACATCCGACATTACTACAAGTCACCGCGGCTAATGATCGGATGATTCAGATTGATTTCAAATCATCGATATCGTTGGTGGGCCAACTTTCCGCACTCTCCGTTAGGGGACTTGACTTGCATCACTTCCAGAAGTTGTCAACTAATAGATGAAACCTATCTCTAAACAATTCCTTTGACATTAAACTACCGTGGATCACAGGTTATAAGCTTGTCGATGTAACGTGTTTTATTTAAACTTTAAAAAACATAACTGTATACTCCACTGCTCGTCATAAATACTCAACCAGGAAAAATAGCAAAAACACACATGCCCTACCAAATCAAACAAAAAATAACAGAGACTAATATATTTATAACTAAGCTAAAAACGTGGCTGAACTGAATGATAAATAACTTGCAAACTTTACGATGACAACTAGAGACGAAAAATTAAAATATATATTTATAGGGCGCCTCAGAACAAACCCTGGTGAGGAGGACTGAAAACTATAAGATTATTTAAATTTTAATTTCCTTTATACTTACATCATGTACAAACTTTGCCAAAGAAACTAAAAAAAATAATTCATCATTGAATAAGATGACAATGTTAAAAAATCTCAATGAAACATGAAATTGAAAAGCTAAAAGATAAAAAGGTGACGGTCGAAACTGGAAATTGACGATTGGTCTCAGTAGCTCAATTAGGAGAGTGTTGCTGTCGCAGCAAAGCAAATAATATGGGTTCAATTCCCGGTTCCGACTGTTACATTTTTATTTTATGTTTCATATTTCATCTTGTTTTTATTTTTAATTTTTTTTTTTTTAACTTTATGAGTACAATCTCAAATTAAAATATTTAATTAAATGAACACAATATTAGCGAAACTCAATCGAAATCTGGAGACAGAAAAATCAGAAAATATATTGGCTCCGCTGGGACTCGAACCCAGGACCTTTTGCTTACATGGCAACAGCTCTACCGATTGAGCTACGGAACCCATATTAATGTGCGTTAAGAAGATGAAGATAATGTTGGTAGTTCTTAGTCGAAGTATGATACAGTTAAAAGTGACCGAATTAATATGGGTTCCGTAGCTCAATCGGTAGAGCTGTTGCCATGTAAGCAAAAGATCCTGGGTTCGAGTCCCAGCGGAGCCAATATCTTTTCTGATTTTTCTGTCTCCAGATTTCGATTGAGTTTCGCTAATATTGTGTTCGTTTAATTAAATATTATCATCTTGTTTTGTTATTATTTTCTTCTTCTTCAATGTGCATAAATAAATATTAGGCCGATTTATATATGGCTTCATAATTTTTTGATTATTCGATTCGCTATTCCAAAGATGCTTCTACATAATTGTGTACCTTCCCAGATATTTTTTTATTCGGCGGGATATGTTATTTTTACTGTGCTTAAGATATTTTTTTATTCGGTGGGATATGTTATTTCACTGTGCTTTCTCTAAGGTTGGTATTAAAATTTAGCTCGCGACAATTACCTTTGTTTCTTATGTTTCTCGAATGTATCATATTAGATCTGTTTGTTATTATCAATTGTGTAGTTTAAATATTTTAAGGAATTCATCGTATCTATAAAGATTGGAACATATGTAAGGGGAATATGAATTACGCTTACAGATCGCAATCATCTTTTCCATAGGTTGCAGATTTATTAAATTAGAACACTGTTTTTTATAAATGGTATTTTTATTTGATTACGTTAAATCACAAAGTATCCAACACTATAATGTATAAGGAATCTACGAAACTTTGCAAGTGGCGAGGTAGGCAAACGGGAACAGAATAATCTGGAAACTTGTTTATGACAGCGTTACGCTTTTTTGATCCTCTTCGCATTAATCTTCGCAGTGTTGCCAGTGTAAGAATGTTTAGAGTTTTAAAAATACAAATTCGTAGTTCCTACATATGCAAAAGGAGGAACTAGGTACCTACAATAGTTGTACAAAATTAAGCTCAATTTAGGCCGTAAATAAAGTTACCTGCTTCTGGTGGAGAACCTTGACTTTTGACAGCTAAAAATCAAAGTAAGCAAGAATGCGCATGCGCAGTGTCGTAGAGACTTACGTAGTGACGTCTCTGAATAGAAAAATTTTGTAAATCTTAAGGAAGGTAGCTAGCTACCTTATTTAGTGACGTCACACCGACCTTAGAAGTGTCTCTGAAAACAAAACGGCGTTCCTTAAAGGAAAGGAAGGCTTCTTGAACTAAAGGATCGACTCTGAATACGGGTGTTAGAGTTGAGTCATTTTTAGCCATTCATTACTCATTACATCATTAGGCTCAGCGCCACCAATTAAAAAAATACCAAAAACTTTACCTTCCAATATCCACAAATTTGCTTCTGTAATCAAAACAAATAAAAAATATTAGACCTTACAAAAATAAACTAATTCATTTCGAGGAATAGGCTCCGCATTAGCAATATTAAATTTAACTTCGCCAAAATACTATTAATTCGGAGTTTGTTTAGTCCGGGCCGGTAGACATGTTATTTACATTTGTTATTAGAGTGTTACGAATATTTGGCGCCAGGTCGCGTTCGGCCCTCGCCGTAAAAATATTGGCGACATCTGACACTCTAGTATTATATTAATGTTGATGCACCTTTACGTATATTTTTTTGCCTTCTACACGCGATGAGAGGAGAGAGCAAATTCATGAATGCCAGATAAAATCTTTTAATGCGGTAATTCAAAATTCTCGTAGAAAGTATTTGATACAATATGGGATTTTTAAAAAGCAATTTAGGGTGATGCCCTACTAAATGCAAAATCAGTGATTTTGGTTTGAAAATTAGATCGCTTAGAAATATTTTAGAAGAATCGAGGTGAGAAGTGATCGAGGGGTAAGGCTCTTAACTCACAATCCGAAGGCCGCGGGATCGAAACCCGGCGTGGGCAAATAATTTTTATTTGAATAATTTATGTTATTTCACAATTAATTCTTTTAAAATAATGTCTAGTATAATTGTGGCACGTTCCAAAGTGGAAGATATTCTCAGTTTCGCCCCGGTGTAAGATCACCATTCAGAATTGGAAAAGTTGCTTGAATATCTTTAGCCGTGTTTGGTGACCAGATCTGAATAGTCAGGTATTTCCACACATTCCTCTCCCCATCTCGTTCCCCTCCTTACTACCTTCAGTCCCACAACATACCCCAATTGGGGATACCATAGTCTCACTGGCTCCAGACGGGAGCAATTAGGAGGAGCAGTTTGTGGGGTAATTATGTAAAAAAAAGAAGAACACATATTTGCCTTTGAAATAATAAAGTATTTTTTTCTTAGTAATTCAATAACACAGAAAAAATAAAGTATCGGGCCTATAAAAACTACTCTTTTTCTCCTACTTACGAACCCCTTTTCAGAAATAGTTTTATTTTATAATGTGGAAAATTAAATTCTTTAGAAAGTGATCGCCAAACATTTCTAGATTTGTGCCTGAGCTTCCCAAAATAAAATAAAACACGAATTTGCGATGTTTATTTCTTGAAAAAATCAAAACAGGCGGCTGGTTTGAAAAGGAAATTAATCATTATTGTCATCTGCATAAGGAGTGTTATTATTAGCGGCCTGATCCCGAATTTTACATGACGTAGTGCATCAGTAAGTCTAAAGTCATGGTGTTTGAAAGGGAGAGTACGAAAACAGTATGCAACATAGTTGTGAATGATGAACATTTGGAGCAGGTGGATGAGTTTGTGTATCTGGGCAGTATGTTTACGAGAGATGGGAAGGCTGAAAGAGATATTGAAAGAAGGGTGAATGCCGGTAACTCCATTAATGGTGGACTGAATGCCGTTGGCGCTAATAAAAAACTGTCAAAAAAAGCGAAGCTAGCAGTCCACAATGGAGTCCTGGTACCTACCCTGATGTATGGCAGTGAGGCATGGAACTGGCAGAGGAAGGATGAAAGTAAACTGAATGCTGTTGAAATGAGATCCTTGAGACGTATGTGTGGTAAAACAATGTATGATCGTGTGAGAAATGTGGATATCCGCAAAGAATGTAAGGCTGATGTAAGCATAATGAGTAAGATTAAGAAAGGGACCCTCAGATGGTTTGGGCATGTAGAGCGAATGAACGAAGGAAGTAGTGTAAGAAGAATATACGACGCGAATGTGAATGGTAGAAGAAGTCGGGGACGCCCGAGGAAGACATGGCACGATCAAATGAATCAGATACTTGAGTCGGGTCATGTCAAAAGTCAGAATAATAGAAGAGAATGTATGAGACGATGAATGTGAGTGAGGCAAAGAGTGTGTGCCAAGACCGAGTTGTTTGGCGGTCCGTCCTCTCTGCCTACCCCTGCGGGGAAACGGCGTGATGGTTAGTTAGTTAGTTAGTTAGTGCATCACCAGCTTTAAATTAATTAATTTAAATTTTGACCTGATAAAGCTTGAAAGTCCAGGTAAAATATAAATTAAAATCGGAATAAACATTGCTCCCATATTTTATTTAGTCTAAAGCGATTTTTTATCACGGTGTTTTTTTCGGGTAAACAAAAAGCACAAATACGTTGAGAATTGGACATTATTTAGGTACCGACCTACCAACGAAGAAAGCTATGTGCGGTTCACAACTAGAATATCGGTTTATCTTTGATTTAATCGTGGCCAATTTTTTTAATGACACGCGTGTAATCCTCTAATAAGATTTACGGCAAACGTCTGTAAGAAAGTACTTTGAAAGTCTTCGGGACTACTTCAAACAAATAGATTTAAAATAAACAAATTTATCTACCTAAAGCAAAAATCACGAATTGAACGAAGTGAAAACAGTCTTGGAGAGAAAGAGAGAAATACAGGACAGCGAAAATCATGACCTCAGTGATAGCGACAGACCGAGGAAATGATATGATTTTTTAAACCTTTCCGATGAATTCGCATACAGATTACAGGGAAAATTAAGCCCCTTGCTCTTTTTAAAGGATTGAAAACTATGGTTTGTTAATTTAGAAATAAATATTACAAAAATTATTTGTTAATTTAGAAATTTATGTCTTTGTTTTTAAAAAAAAATATTTCAAAAGTAGCCCTGACCCCTGAAAAATCACGAGGGAGTATTAATTGCAGAATTGGTAGAAATTCAGGTTAACCCTAAGAGATTTAAATAAAAGAAATACGCATTTCAAATATAGATTAAAAAAAAAATTTCTAGAAAAAACATACTTAAACTGTAGATAAGTATCGCTTTTCTGAATTCTTCACACAATCGGTTTCAATTTTGATAATAACACTTAAATTCAAGAGCAAATTTTAGTTCAAATAAATGAAGACAATATAAGCGAAACTCAATCGAAAATCTGGAAACAGAAAAATCAGAAAAACATATTGACACCTCTGGGACTCGAACCCAGGACCTCTTGCTTTCCGGGCAAACGCGCTAACCACTGCGCCACGGTGTCGATATGAAATTCGGTCATGTTTAACTGTACCATACTTCGACTAAGAACCACCTACATTATCTTCATTTTCTTTAACGCATCTATTATCGCGTCCTGAGTTCGAATAGAGGTCCTGGGTTCGAATCCCAGAGGTGTCAATATGTTTTTCTGATTTTTCTGTTTCCAGATTTTCGATTGAGTTTCGCTTATATTGTCTTCATTTATTTAAATATTACAATTTGAGGTTTTACTCATAAAGTTAAAAATTAAAAATAAAATTTTAGTTCATTGAACCAGAGTCATACCGACATACGGACATACAACTGAATTTACCATTACCATGGCATCCGTGGTTAAGGAGTAGGGCACGCGATCAACAATCTGTAGATCTCAGGTTCAAATCCTGACATGCGCAGTTATATTTGATTTGATTCATTTGTGTTAGGTATTTCACATTTATTAATTAAAAATAATACAAAGTATATTTGCGGCACGTTTCAGAGTAGAAGTTACTATCAGTATCGCCCTGGTGTAAAACCACCATTCAGAAATGAAATTGCTTTAGCCATGTTACTGTCCAAATCTTAATAGCTAGATATTGTAAAATTGAAGAAAGAGAAGAGAAGTTGAAAATAATGAAATAGTTGTGGATCTGGACCGGAGCAAATGTGGGAACTCTGGGATATAACACATAATAAAATAGATTAGGTATAGAAGAAGATAGAGAAGTTGATTAGGGACTTACTTCCATATCTTGCCCAGCGTCTTGCTAAGCTCGGCGTTATGCAACTGTGGGTACTGGTCCGCCAACTTGCGGCGAGCTGCCTGTGCCCACACCATGAAGGCGTTCATTGGTCGCTTCACATGCAGCCTCCGCTTGTCGGACGAGGATCTGAAACAAACCAAAATTAAAGCATTAGTTGGAAATAAGGTCTACCTACGTTTTGTCACAATTTAGATTTCCTTTTTTTTCCTCCCCTTAAAAAAATCATCGACACAACATATCCAAAGAACACATCACCCTCGTGTGGATTTAATGAAAAAAAAATTATTACGATGTTTTATTGTTTTCCTGTTTTAATGTAGAAATTACCGCACAAGAGTCCCAACTGTCCGGGCCAGTGGAAGTTTTATTGGGGCATGTGTTCGGCGGAAGGCAGTGAGTTTGGGGAGGGTAAGTCCTTAATATTACATTGGTCGTGTGTATCAATATATGTACCTATGTATTGTTTTGAAGGTATAATTATGCCATGATTCTGGATGATACCTCAGTCTAACGAGTCTAGATTTAAAAAATAAATCAAAGTAACCATGATTTTATTTTTAAAAACAGTTTATATTATCTAAAGCATTCCTATTAACGGTGTACATATTTATAGTTTATAATATTCGGTTCCTCACAAACCGACCTGAAAACTGAAAGCACTCGGATTAAATGCAATTCATTCTCCTTACACGCCTTTCTTCGTGCATTTGAATCTCAGCGTCCTTTTATTACCTACTCATTACTTGTGGGTATTCTATATCTACGGTATAGAAACATGGATCTTAGAAACAGGGAAAGAAAGTGGAAAGCCGTTTCGAAATGTGGTGCTGGAGAAAAATTCTTAGGATTCCATCGCCAGCCAGATGCACAAATGTGTCCATTCTGGAAGATCTAGGCTTTCAACTATCTGCCTACAATGTATTTGAAAATACTTTGGAAACGTTGCTCGCTAAAATGAGGACTCCAACTTGGAGAAACTCGTAGTCACTGACAAAGTGGAAGGCAAAAGAAGCAGGGGAATGTCAGAACCGCGAGGAGTGGAAGAGCTTTATCCACCATGGAAATTGGAGTAGGGGTCACGATCCTCAGCAATGAGGCTCCGACTTACGAAGAAGACTTGCGGGAGTTGCGATTCACTCCAACTACATGCACTAACGTAATGTATGTCAAAATATGCATTCTCTTATCCACTGATCATTTCTAGACAAAATAAATCGATCCGATCTTCCGCAAGCCAAGAAAACAACGTCTCGAACGTTTACAACTCGAGCGTGTCAACTCTGTAGTTCTGTAGTTTGGTATAACTTATCTGGGCGTGCAGTGCACCCTTTGATTCTGAAACGTTTTGTAAGAAGTCAAGAATGTCGTGTATGCGTGAAATATAAATAATGGCTGTGATGACTCTTTCCCGAGCAATCACACAGGCAATTCGTCAAGCACTCAGCGGCACCGAGCGGCGGAGGTGATCACTAGAGCGCTTTTAATGAGCCCCGCCACATGTGACCACATAAAAAGGCGTTCCGCTTCACTTTTTTAGAGTCGAGGGAAAAAACAAAACTGAAATCGTCGCCATTTGTACCTCGTACCTTATGCCCCGAGTAATGGCTTGAGTTCTAATCGTTTGCCATCATCAGAATTTAATGTAAATATTAGGAAACTATTTTTTCTACCTCTTGGCTGTCAAGGGTTGGTGAGTTGTTGAGGTAATAAATGGTAAGTATATTTCACAGTTCACTCCAAAAAGTTTCCTTGAAGATGATTCAGTGGTATTAGGGACTTTGTGTATGGGTAATTTTATGATTGTTTGAGAATAATTAAACATTTTTTAACAATAGTTGTCAATCAATAAACTCACTTGGTGGGTACCAAACTTAATTACAAAATATTTAAAAATGCTGTATTATCATATCAGGTCAATATTAGTTCCCAGCTACGCAGATTGGCTTTTCTAAGGAACCTAAAGCTCCAGTTTTGCGTTGAGTATTAATTATCTTGATATTATTTATTATAAATTATCGTTTTTAATCAATCTGTCAGCTAAGTATGGAAGAACATAAAATAAGAATTATGAAGAGCAAAGAAGACATAACTAGAGACAAAAAGAGACCCGAAGAGATAAGAAAAGGCAAGAAGAGACGAGAAGTGACAAAAAGAGACAAGAAGAGCCAAGAAGATCCAAGAAAAGGAAGACAAAAAGAAAAAAAGCAATATTCGATCAATTCCTTTATTCCCGCCTAATCTAAAATTCCGATATTGGCTTATTAGGTTGCCATGTAATAACAGAACTTCAGTAGGACTTTCACTTGACTTGAATATAATTTTCAAATTTGATGAGTTGTTCAAATTGTGAGAAATAACCCATTCTTATGTTATTAATTATGTGTGTATAATTTCATTACTTAACAGCTTTTCAAACTCCTCCCTACCCTAGCCAATTAACCATCTGACTGTGAGCAAAAATATTTTTAATTTGTAATAGTATGTTGTCATGTTGTAAATACTTCTGCCTTTGCATAATATATTGACGTATCCCGCACTTTGGTTAATTACATTCAACGCACGGAAGTTGTAAAATGTAAAGAGTTGCAGTTAAATTTAAAAAAAAAAAACAGTATTTCGTAGACCCCCCAAACACAACACGAATTATTTACTACAAGGATCGGATCTCCTTCATCTTAAGAGATTGCAATTTTGTTTATACATAGTTTAACGACACGAGCTTTTGAGTGCACATGGTGATCTGGATGCGTCGAGTCTATGAAGCCATTGGTATTTGCTATGTGTAGTGCGCTATATACTGGATGCCTACTTGTTTAGTTGTTATCGACTCACGGAAACCAAACGTTTCCAATTTAATGTCAGGCTGTTAAAGTTGATTTATGTTTGTGGCGACACAGAAACATATTCCCTCCATTTTATGATTACTCTGCATTGGAAGCTAGAATTGGGAAAAGTTGTATGAAATTCCACCACGGGACACGGGACCCCAGCTCATATGACGTGAAATATAAATTATTTATATTTTAATAGCCCTCCTCAATCTGACAAGCTTATTTGAAAGGTTGACAATGCCTTTAAAAGGCAAAAAAAATGTCAATTTTATAAGCATTATAATTCTAGCAGATATGTGTACTGAGTAGGCATACATCTTCGCGAATTTTGTTAATTTATTTATTTACCGACGATAATCCATTAAAAACATAATAATGACACGAATAAAAAAGCAGAGATAACAGTGGAGGGAGAGCACATATAAATGAATAGCAATGACAACATGAAATGTAAAAATTATATAGGCAAGACACTACAGTCAAAGCATGAAGAAGCATTTAAATATTGGTTAACGACTGCCGAAAAGTCATTTAGTCTTACACCAAAAAATTCAATGCTTTGACTTGCGTTGATAAATCTCGACATTCTGGATAAAAGAGAATGGTATCCATAATTAGTAGAATGTTGATTGAGGAACAGCAAGTCTATGGAGTCTACGGGAAGAGATGTTAAACTGGATGAGTTGTAACAAAGCAGGTGTATCAATAATACTGTTGATAATTTTAAGTATGCAAATAGATCAGAGTCCTTTCTACGTTTTTCTAAAGAAGAAATGTTTAAAATTTGTTCAATTTCGTCATATGAGTACTCGCCTCTTTCAAGACCTATCCTCCAAGTCCAAGCAATTCTTCTTAGGAAGCGATGTTGTACGGATTCAATGTGACAAATGTAGACAGCATAGAAAGGAGACCAAATGATACTAGCATATTCAAGGTGAGGGCGAACCAGCGAAAATTACAGAGTTTTATGTTTACATATATATGTTTGAAGTCAGGGGTAATTCTATGAATAAAGCCGACTAGTTTAACAATTATTATAAGCAATAATTATCAGACTGAAACACTCATCAACATTGAAAAATCTTCCGAGAAAAGATACTTGCCGCCAACGGGACTTGAACCCGTGTCCTTCTGATTGCCGGTCAGCTGCTCTTGACCACTGAGCTATGGGGGCTTATCAAATACCCGCCAAATAATTCAATATATACTAGTGTTTCATTCAACAATTACTGCTTATTATATTTTTTCCATCTGAAAACAACCAACTTTAATTTTGCGAGGGAGACATTGTAAGTGTTAAATCCCTTGCTAGGTGGCGTCGAGACAAATTATGACTACATTTATTGGGGAAATACTTAAACTTGTCAAATATTAATTATTATTTTTAATTTATAAACTAACGTTTAGACAAAAATTTTATGCATAGCTACTACGACTAGTTTAAGTGATTTATGTACAATATTATTAATGCGATCACGGAAAGAGTTAGGTTAAGAGTTAAGTTATTATTATATCCTGATGAAGCTTTGTCGATGCGGAACCGGTCGATGTATAAAATAATAAATATTCGTGGCTAAATACAAAGTGTTTGTTTTATTTTTTTAAATAAAGTAATTTTCTTCGAAAATTTTGTAAAAACTTTATCGCTTATATGAATTATTCACACAGTCGTTCCAATTTTAAAAATGATACTTAAATTTAAAACAAGTACGAGTGCTTGAAACAGAGTTATAATCACTCGCAGACAGACCCACAACCGAAATTAGGGACGTACGTAGGTGCTTGACTTACTTTTCCCACTGACTCCTGACATTATTTGGAGTAAAAAATGTCAATGAAATTTTGGTATTTTCCTTTAAACCAAACAATAAAAATTCTTCTACATTTCATCACTGGTTACTCATCCGAGAAAACAAACAACAAACACTTCACCCGACCCTAACTATATACATAGGTACCGATATTTTAAGTTTAAAAAAAAATGTCACCAGAGACCAAAATTTCAATTTTTTTTTACTCCAAATAATGTCAGGAATCACCTTTTCAACAAAGTAAGTCAAGTTCATCCCCTAACATCCTGTTTAGAAAGAATCGTACTATTAAAATTAATAATTTAACTATGTATTTGTTTGCAATCAGGAATTAATAGTTCGAAGAGACCTCGGCAAGATGTTAATGTTACATTATTTAGAATGATGCAAGCACTGTACTACGAGTAATTAATAAAGTCCACATTTGTTTCCTTGTCAACATGAGATTGATTGTAGCGACTAATTGAAGTGATGGGTGGGTGGTACCGAGCCAGCTGACTGTTACTGATGCCACAGATCACAGGCTGGTTCCACTGGCTACTGGTTACTGGCTAGAGATGAAACCCAAACACTTGTGACGTTAATATGACATAAAGCTGCCAGTTCGTGTTTACAACTCCGCTGATGTATTTCTCATTAAATGTTTGAGAGCTTTCATCCGCCCGATGCCTACAACTAACTGAACTTATGCGTTACAAGTATTTCATTATTTTTCTTCTCACTACTTCCCAGAACTCGGGAATTCAGGGAATGTGTCGAGATATGCAATTACTGACAGTATTATGTAAATTACCTATGAAGATGGTTATGTTACCTTATCAGGCTAATTTGTTCGCTTTTTGGGAACAACTCACATAGATCTCGTAGAAATCGTTGTATTCGTTGTATTCGGCATTCACGGAAATCTGCTTCGTTGGTTCGAATCATATTTATCACATAGAAGTCAAGTAGTTACTGTCAACGGTTTTAACTCTTCACCAATATTAGTTACGTCGGGCGTACCACAAGGATCTCACCTTGGACCCTTACTTTCTTAATCTTTATTAACGATCTTACATATAAACTCCGTTGTAATTTTTCTCTATATGCTGACGACCTCAAATTATATAAAGAAATTAAATCTATGAAATATTGTGAACTCTTACAACAAGACCTTAACACAATATCTACCTGTTGTCTGACAATGAAATAGAACTGAATATAGCTAAGTGCAAATTTATAAATTTCACCAAGAACACCAACAAAACTCTACATTCATTTAGCATATGTGGTCACAATCTGGAAACAGTAGAATCAATAAAAGATTTAGGAATTATATTTGACAACAAACTAACGTTCAATCAACACATTGAATACATTATGAGTAAATCAAATAAATTACTTGGTTTTATTGTAAGGTCAACCAAACTGTTCAAGAATTCTAATAACCTAATAATTCTATTCAATTCCTTAATCGTGTTCTTGAGTAGGGGTCAAAAGTCTGGAATACGCATTATATTGCACAGGTATACTCGAATCAGTCCAAAGAAAATTTACACGGATTTTGTCTTACCGATCAGGTTTCTACCATCTTCTAGACGGGTATGAACAAAGACACACATTTCAAATTAGAGGGTCTGGTTAAAATACGAAACATAAATGACCTCTTAATGCTTCATAAAATTGTGAATAATTGTGTAGACAGTAACTTAGTCAACCAAATCAAGTTATACGCCTGGCCCAAATCTGCCAGAAACCTCATATTTTGGACTGAAATTTTTACCAATAATACTGGATATTTTAATCCTATGTCTAGAATGTCTCGATCATACAATGATCTTGTTAAAATACACACTTTCATAGATATTTTTGTAAATAATATAACATGTTTCAAAAAATATCTCCACGATTACACTTAAAAAAAAATGTTGTTTTATTACTTTTCAGTAAATACTTCATAAATATTGTATACTTATTATGTATTTCAATTTTGTATTTAAGTTTTCAAGTTATGTGTTAGTTATGTAAAGTTATTTTTCATGTGTTTGCTTCTGTGAAAATTCAAATGTGATTATTGCAGACACATTAGTCTAGGGATATTATTTATATTTGTATTTTAATTTATTACCCACAAAATTATTTATTTATTAACGCATACATACATTTTATTAAAAATAAGGTGGTTAATAGTGTGATAATTAGTGAATACCTATTACACAAGTATAGGCATGTAGTTTCAATATTATGTAAAGTTGTACGGAGGAGTTCAATAAGAGTAACTTTGCTGATTTTATTATAAACATAAAATATGATCCAAATAAACGATATTTTATAGAAAACACATTTTCATTATGTAAATGTGCATCTCTTTGAATTCAAAGTTTCCGACCGCAATTTGAGAAATATTTATGAAACTTCGTGTTTTTTTCATGAAACGACAAAAAAAGTGAGGTAACAATAAGTTTTGTTACATTTTGCCAATAAAATATATGCGTGTTTTTCTTTTTTTTCGTTATCAGTAATTTTAGTTAGAAAAAACGTAAGGTGAGTCATTTTTAATACTTCTTTTATGTTTGCAATCAAAAATTTAATATTTCATAAATGATACCTATATTTATTTTTAAAAATAAAATAGAAAGAATATTTTTCACCTTTTTTTTACAAAACACTTTTATTTTATTTTCGGATATATTCAGAAGTTTTTCCAATTATTTGGATTTTATTGCAAAGAGGAATTTTTCTGATCTTCCGACAGAGTATGCCCGAGGTATGAGGATTTAAAATACCCATAGGTACCGTTCTGAAAGCTTTCAGGACTATTGCAGAGCCTAACAATATTATTCAAGTTTTACTCTGACCCGCTGACGTTATCTCAAAGCATCGTGAAAAATCGTGTTTTATTTTATTTTGCGAAAATATTGAAATGTTTAAATAAAGAATTTTATTTGCCACAATATGCAATATTGGAAGAAGGAGAACCGGGGCCCTGGAAGAAGGAGAACATCATGGCTGAACAACCTGAGACAGTGGTTTGGCCAGTCTACCGTAGAGCTGTTCCGGGCCGCAGTAAACAAAATCCGCAAAATGATATTCAACGTCTCTTGAACGGACAGGGCACAAGAAGAAGATTCGAAAAATAGGTCACAACTAGAATATTTTGCACATCACATCCTTTTTATAGGCCTGATACTTATATTCTTTAACCTATAAAAAACTCGATTAAAGCAAATGCCAAGATGTGTTCTACTCGCAGAATTATTTAAATAATTCTGCGAGTAGAAAACTGCTCTTTAATTAATTAAAGCATCCGTAATATTTTAAGCGTTCAAATTTTCAATACAAAAACACATGATTTTGGAATACTTCACATTCCATCGCCAAGCGACTAGTTGCAAAACCCTGCCGATTGTGAGGAGCGGAAGTAGGTGAGTCGATAATCGCTGCTGAAAGAAAGAGGAAGACACCTCCTTTCAACTTCCTACGTCAGTTTGACGACAGCGGGTTAGTTTAGTGGGGCATTAATGTTATGACATGCAGATATAGTATCAAAGAACCGCACCAACGGCAAGTACTCGATCAACAGACATCTGGTCAATGTGATATAGTTGTATTTATTTACAGTAGTTGCATAAATGTATCTGAGTATTTAGTGGTCGTTTAATACTTGTACATTACTAAAAAAAACACAGCACGGCCGACAACCTGTGTTGCTGCAGCAACATGAATAAAACAAAAATACACTAAAACACGATAACATTACTAATAAGATTTGTTCTTAAAATGTATTTTAAACTGGCAACAATTTAATTTTTTATAGTGTACATAATAAATTGTTTGTTTTCCTACAGAACCGCTAGGTGGAGGCGCCTGTTCATTCGTCGTTCACGCTCATTCGCGCTGAAAACGCGAAAAAAAAATCGCTCCACGGATGTGTATTTTATTTTATTTATTTGAGACACAAACAGGATATTTATAAAACATTTTTGTGGGTAAAATATAATAAATTAAAATACAAATATAAATATCCCTAGACTAATGTGTCTGCAGTAATTACATTTGAATTTTTACAGAAGCAAACATATGAAAAACAATGCAAGTATTATTTATACATAACTTTAAAAAAACTTAAATACAAAATTGAAATACATTATAAGTATACAATATTTATGAAGTATTTCCTAAGATATAATAAAACAACAAATTTTTATTTACTTAAATTTTTTTTTTAGGTGCACAATTCGTGGAGATATTTTTTGAAACATGTTACATTATTTACAAAAATATCTATGAAAGTGTGTATTTTAACAAGATCGTTGTATGATCGACACATTCTGGACACAGGATTAAAATATCCAGTATTATTGGTAAAAATTTCAGTCCAGAATGTGTTAAGGTTTCTGGTAGATTTGGGCCTGGCGTATAACTTGATTTGGTTGACAAAGTTACTGTCTACACGATTATTCACAATTTTATAAAGCATTAAGAGGTCATTTATGTTTCGTCTTTTAACCAGACTTTCTAATTTGAAATGTCTAAGTCTTTGTTCGTACCCGTCTAGAAGATGATAGACACCTGATCGGTAAGACAAAATCCGTGTAAATTTTCTTTGGACTGATTCGAGTCTAGATATCTGTGTAATATAATGTGGATTCCAGACTGTTGCCCGTACTCAAGAACACTTCGGATTAAGGAATTGAATAGAATTATTAGACTGTTAGAATTCTTAAATAGTTTGGTTGATCTTACAATAAAACCAAGTAATTTATTTGATTTACACACAATGTATTCAATGTGTTGATTGAATGTTAGTTTGTTGTCAAATATAATTCCTAAATCTTTTATTGATTCAACTGTTTCTAGATTGTGACCACATATGCTATATGAATACAGAGTTTTGTTGGTGTTCTTGGTGAAATTTATAACTTTGCACTTAGCTATATTCAGTTCCATTTCATTGTCAACACACCAGGTAGATATTGTGTTAAGGTCTTGTTGTAAGAGTTCACAATCTTTCATAGATTTAATTGCTTTATATAATTTGAGGTCATCAGCATATAGAGAAAAATTACAGCGGAGTTTGTATGTAAGGTCGTTAATAAAGATTAAGAAAAGTAAGGGTCCAAGGTGAGATCCTTGGGGTACGCCCGACGTAACTAATATTGGGGAAGAGTTAAAACCGTTGACAGTAACTAATTGACTTCTATGTGATAAATATGATTCTAACCAATGTGTATGTAATATTACTTAAATGTGACTGTAATTACTATAAATATGACTAATTCACTCTAATATTCATAAAATTAATATATTTACCGTGTTATTGTGGTTTTTCATAAGTTTTAGTCAAGTTATAATAATAATCGTGCTTTGAAAATTGAAATGTCAAAAAGTATTTTATATGATACGTGAAATTCAAATTAACATTTAAAGGATTTTATTTTGTGAGAATTTCATAAAAGTGGTGTTTTTTTAAAATAATAATATCTAATACATGTGTTCCTAAACGTATTAAAGAAATAAAAGTCTTTAGAGATCCAAGAAATCTGTTATAAAAGTCAGTATTGTTTTTAGGTTATTATTTTGGAAATAAAAAAACTTTCAAATTTTTTATTATTTTTTTATTGTACGCACGAGGAAAAAGTGAGGTGATAGTTTCATTCCAAATTCATTATACAAAAGGACCGTATTTTTTAATTTTATTTTTTTATAAATTTCTTTACACTTTCATAAAAAATGTTTGAGTAAGAAATTTTTTTCCATTATTTTCCGCGTTTGAATCTTAAAATATGGCAGTTTTTTAAACTAAAGTGTATTTTAAATACACAAATCTCAAAGCTAATTTTATCTAGTTTTCATAAATGGTATTTGTTTTTATGACACCTTCAAAAATAAGAGATATATAGAACATTCAAAATACTTTGGAAAAATTCCAAATTTCGCTCAGACATCATTAATAAAACAGAGATAAACTACCCACTCAGGCTGTGTAAACCATGGTGTATTTTTTTCCATGAACAATTTTTTAATTAGTAATGTTTTCACATCCGCGGCCGTTCGTCAATTGAATAAAATTTTCACTGGGTTTTTTAGTTAGGCTGTAAATGTATTTTTATGAATTAACCTACCTATCTATATAAATCGCCGAATATGTATGCGCATAACATCCGAACGACTGCACCAAATTAAAAAAAAAAAATTTTTGTGTTCGTTATTGTCGGGACAAGGTTTGCATAAAACTACTAGTGAGCTCTGGCATTATGTAATTTGTATAAAAATATTGGAATAGGTGGCACGCAAGCTGTTTGAAAACTGAATGTACCTGAACTGAATTTCTATTAACGATTTCTATGAATTTATGTAACGTGGGAGGGGGATGGGGGAGGGGGACGGTAACTCGGAGGGGGGTTCGCGGGAAGGGGGAAGGGGTAGAGTGGAGTGGGGAGAGGGAAGGTGGAGGAGGCGGAGTGGGAACGCGAGAGGGGAAGGGGGCGCGGAAGAGGAATGGGAGGCGGAATGGGAGACGGAAGGGGAACGGGACTAATAGGAAAGGACATGTAAAGAGAAACAATTTCTTTATTAAATGGCATAGCAACGCATGCCGGGTACCAGCTAGTATAATTATAAATGCATTCAATCACTTTGATCAGGCGTCAACCGCTAGAGAAAACAATACGTGATAAAACCAGAACTAAAATAGGGAACATTTAATTAATTAACCGGTTTATTTCACTAAATACATTCCAGGAGCCTTACTAATAAAGGCGTTTTTGAAGTGAAAATTTATTTAGCACCGTTGTGATTTTCTCGATGAAACGAGAAATAGCGACACTACGAAGAGACGAAAACATACATTTTTAGGATTTGGCCTGCAAGAGAATGAGATGGTATAATCGGTCTCCTCTTATAGGAGCACACAACATTAAAGTAATATATACTCGTAAACCCGAGATAATTATGTCTAATAGCCAAATAACTTGAAATCCAATCGTCAAAGACGATATGGCGAAAAATATGGAAAAAACAATAAATTGAATAAAATCCTTGTACATTACCCCCTTCCTTCTCCCCATGTTTTACGTACATAAAATGTAGATGAAATATTTTTAATTTGTACAAGTCTGAAGATGGCTTTAACAGGCTAAACCCGGTTACGGTCAAAAATAAATTTAGTGGAAATAAGTTTTAAATGTGTTTTATTGTGTTAAAATTAGTGTCCGACCGAAACAGGACTTTCTACAGAAACCGAAACCGAAACTTTTTTAGACATATTAAAAATTTATTGTTTACTGAAATTTGGCTTATTTTTTACACTTATACAAACAGTCAACATGTGTTAAATGAAATTTAAAAAAAAAATAATTGAAGTATGTGAAAAAAAATAATTTGATGTTACTAAAAATGTTAAATGTTAAACATGTTAACTACTTTTTGGAACAAAAATTTGTCAATAATCAACACTTATGTACATTTTAAAGGAAGGAACTCATTAATTGAGTATTTTAATTTAAATTGCGTTTACAATCACAACATTCTTAAGACTAAATTTACCATTTTTTGAGATCTTTTGCAGAGTTTCGGTGCGGCCGAAGGTTCGGCAGAAAATCTGCCGAAACCGAAACTGATGCCGAAACTAGATTTTTTTGCCGAAACTTACCGAACCCGTAACCGAAACCGAACCTTCGGTCGGTCACTAATTAAAATAACTTTCGTGCACTGACTAATAGAGTAAATATTCCAGTTCTAATTCATTTATTAGGAAACGGCTGGTTTTTGGTAGGAACTTACGTGAAATGCGATTGTCACAAGAATGGTATAAACCAGTTGTCAGTTGATTATTTCTAGTGGTGTTGATATAACCCATGGAACTAATATTCTTAGATATAACCCCTAACATTATTTTGCACATTAGCATTTGCGCACTAATGGCAATGGCGACTATTTGTTTGGTTAGCAGCGCAGAGTTGCCGAGAGCGTGTGAACTACAGAATGCTGAAATATGACGATTTGATTCTAAATCAGCCGTTAAATAAACCATAAATAAAAGTATTCTTAGTGTGCCTTATACCGCCACAAATATAGGTAATAGGCATGAAAATCGCTTGGCAAACGAAGTCGAAAGGCCTCGATTTCAAGTGCAAAATGTTTATTTATTTATTTTGTGAATGATTTTATAACTTTTCCAACCTTTCCAAAAGCTTTTTTTCAAGTATTTTTAAACTCCTCCCATAAAGGGGCGTGAATTCCGATTTTTCCTGGACTATTGGATCGCCTTAATTTTAATATCTTTTATATATTCAATAATATTATTATTCAATTAATAAAAACAGTTTATTTATAAACAAGTTCTGCCATGTAATTATAATTAAGCGTGACAGCTGTTTCGCCTGTTTGACGTTCGGACAGTGTGATAAGGGGCCATCCATAAATATCGTCACACCTTAAGAGGGGGGAGAGAAATGTGACATTGTGTGATAAGGGGTATGAGGGTGGGGGGTCATCAGCTCTGTGAAGTCACATGTAAAAATCTAAATTATTAGAACGCAAAACTTTTTAGACGTAAAATTGCAAAAAATGTAACCTCACACTAGGGGGGAGGGTGTCTCACAAATGTGACGATGTGTGACAGGGACGGGGGGGGGGGGGGGGGTAAAAAATCTTGAAATTATATTACAATGTAAACATTACATTAATTTATGGATGGCCATTAATCACTTCAGAAGGAGTAGCAACTGTCACGCGTAATAATAATTACATAACAGAACTTGTTTATAAATAAACTTTTTTTATTAATTGAATAATAATATTATTCAACATATAAAAGAAATAAAAATCAACATTTAGGGTTCAGAATGTTCAAATGGCTAGTACTCCTCCACAATACATAAACATCGTATATTAATATCTTGATAATTCTCTGAATATCTTACAACCTTCGATCAAGTATTGTCGTCAATGCTTACAACAGATCGAGAAATTTCTAATAAAATACGTAATTCACGTAATAAGCTAAGTTTTCAACCTGTCTTTGTTTTATTTATTTATCTTAACGTAGTATCTACTTATTTGTACAAGTATTTTTTTTTGTGTAAGTCCCGCATAACAGTCCCGAATGCTCCACCGTCTGGAGTATGTTGAGGGGCTGAAGGTAGTGGGGGGAGGAGATGGTAAAGAGGAAGATGGGGAAGTACCTGGCTCGCCTTATTGTAAAAAAAAAAACTATAGTAAATACTTATTGGTTTTTATGCTAAAGAACGGTGATGATCCACCTTTTTAACCGAAAGGTCAATTGGTTCCTTTTTAATTTGTTCGCGGGCCACAGGGTATACATACAGCTTGACAATGTCAGCTTTGTAGTCAGTCAATTTATATGTTAAAAAAAATAATAATAATAAATAAACCAGTTCTTTTAATTTTGAAAAATGGCAAAAGAAAAAGAAAGCGCCACAGGCAATAATTTTATATATCCAAGGCCGTCGATTTTTATCATTCTTACATATTAAAAAACATGCAAAAAATACTCGATTAAATCATTAATTTTGGGAGGCGGGTATGGGTATTCATACGTCCATCACTCCTGGACACACTGACCCCCAGATTCCTACCCACCCCTTATACTTATTTCCTTCCCAGAACTTCCTCTCCTTCCCTTCCTTAAAAAAATCCTCCACACAACATCCCCAAAGACGACTTAGGCCCTGAGTGGAATTATTTTTCTCAGGGTCTCCTGTGTGGAGCTAATGTAAAAAAACTAAATGCTGTTAGTATTTATCGTTCTGAAGATTAATAATTTTTGTCAAAAAAATTTGGTGTTTTATAGAATAGCAACCTTAAAATGGCATCAAACATATTCCTCGAAAAGGCGTTGGAAGTTGAAAATTTCTCTACCAGAAATTTTTGCACATTCAAGACATGGTTTTTTTTTGTGCGCCTTATTCAAAACTTTGAAGGACGATAGTTTTTTCGCTAATCCCACGAGCAAAACAGAAAATATTTAAACAATTTTACTGCATTTTTTTTGTATTTTATTCAGTCAAGTGGGCTGCACGAAATGGGCTCGCGGACCGCGGGTTGCTCATCATTGCTACAGAAAGTCATTGACTCCTGATGCTAAGTTTGCTGCATAAATAAAGTAACTAAAGCGAGTTAAATAAACAAGATATGATTATGTTTATCCACTATTCCCATGACGTCGTGAATCAATGAAATCCTTTATGCAACTGATCAATTCAGTTGATCAGAATTTTATGCAACTGATCAATTCAGTTGATCAGAATTTTATGCAACTGATCAATTCAGTTGATCAGAATTTTATGCAACTGATCAATTCAGTTGATCAGAATTTTATGCAACTGATCAATTCAGTTGATCAGAATTTTATGCAACTGATCAATTCAGTTGATCAGAATTTTATGCAACTGATCAATTCAGTTGATCAGAATTTTATGCAACTGATCAATTCAGTTGATCAGAATTTTATGCAACTGATCAATTCAGTTGATCAGAATTTTATGCAACTGATCAATTCAGTTGATCAGAATTTTATGCAACTGATCAATTCAGTTGATCAGAATTTTATGCAACTGATCAATTCAGTTGATCAGAATTTTATGCAACTGATCAATTCAGTTGATCAGAATTTTATGCAACTGATCAATTCAGTTGATCAGAATTTTATGCAACTGATCAATTCAGTTGATCAGAATTTTCCCATTTTTTCAAGATTTTGGGTTCCAGAACGTGAAAAGATTCTATTTCAACTCAAACGCTTATAATGTAGGTAGAACGTATGTATTGCTTATTCTTATATTCTCAATAGAAATCTTCTTCTTCCAATAGAAATTGTACAAAGAACAATTATTAAAATTATATTAAAAAAATTCTTAGACTACCCAACAGAACGCCTGTTTGAAGAATTTCAAGTACCCACATTTAAAGTTTTATATATTAAAAATTCATTAATTCAAATAATAAAAGAAAAAGATAAATATCCATTTTTAAATGAAAACAGAACTCGACTTAAACATGTTTTTCTATGCCCAAAACTAAATACGTCTTTTGCACAGCATCATTATACTTACCAGGGAAGAATTTTTTTCAATCGTCTACCAGAAGAAATCAGAAGCATCAATGATAAAACCCGAATACTGCTCTCTGTCAAGAGACATTTTAAAAATAGTCTTAAGAAAAAAACTACTGTCAATTAATCTTACAAATATCTTAGTTCTCCATAACATTCTTTCTTAAAAAAAAAAAACACACCATTATCAAATAAATACTGCAGCTCACATATATTTATGTACAATTAATTATTTAAGTACTAACTTATACCTAACTAATAACTAATAGCATTAATGTACACTCCCCTTCCATACACAAGCAAATGCTTTTAATAGAAGTGTAGTAAAAAAAAAAACCTGTAAAAAATATATTTTGTTGTAAAATTGTAATTATAATAAATGTTTCAATAAATAATTTAATAAAAAAAAATAAAAAAATTCTTCTGGTGCCCTCTCCTATCGAAAGCTGGCTATCATCAATCGTCAGCACTGCAGAACTGTCTTCGGACGGAATCACTGCGACGTTTTCCATCAATTTTCCCTGAATTAGGTATCAATTAGGTAATTTCGTATATATCATTCCCCGTAATATGACAAACAAGTCGGAGTTTTTTCTTCTTTTTAGCTATAAAAGGCGTTATAAATAATATGGAATAGTCAGGTTTTGAACGTTGTTTTAAATATCGTTTTAAAGTAGGTAGGTATATAATATGTATCAAAGGGGATATCCCCAGGAATAATATACGTATATTTTTTAGATTAAAATATGTGTACAATATTAAATACATAATATTAAATGACTCCACGAATATTTTGCTGGGAGGGTTTTCGCTTGTGACTATTATTGCACACGTTAAATTAGTATCTTTTTTTTACATATTTGTTTTATTTTTAGAAAAAACGCATTAAAAACCACCATCGCCAATTTTTTTAAAAGGTAACAAATAGACAAATTTTTGTATTTGTTTAATTTTTGATTTTGTACTACTATTTTTTTATGAGAACATACGGATTTTTCTTATTTCCTCTTTAAGAACATTAATTTCGCAATGAACAGAAGAAGTTGATTTGATCAATTATCCGGATAAATGTGACTAGCGGTCCATATATGTCCACCTCCCTTACGCTCCTATTCGATGAAGAAATTACAAATTGGTTACTGCGTTACCCTATCTCTCCAGGGTAATTTGAGGATTGGCATAAACAGATCCACATTTCAAAGACTTCTATCCTACTATGCTTAGTTTAGTGACATTTACTATCCAGTTGGTTTATCCAGGTTTCCACGCCGTATAGAAGAATAGAGAAACCGCAACAATTCTGATTCAAACTCATAAGGACCCAGTTACTGAAGTTTTGTGTTACTAGTGATGTTTTGGTGAAATCTAAAACTTTACAAAATCGGATAGATAAAAGTAACTTCCGACGATTTTACATCAATGTCCCGAGCACTGTTTCGTTGCTGACATCTGCACAGATGTTGTCAGGGAATAAATAATAAATCTGTTCATGCTAGAAAGCTGGTGGATCTGTCTCCTGATTACATTACTTAAAAATAGTAACCAGTTAACTAGACCAGTAGTGGTCAGTTAACTAGACCAGTACTTAAAAATTAAAAATTCTAATAAGAAGCCAATTTCGAATTGAAAAACTAACTTTAGTATTTATTGACACTTCGCATGTAGTTTTTGACACCATTTCGTATTTGAACGACTTTCTTTTCGTAGATTTTTTTAATGTTAATTATGTTGAGAATTTTTCGAGCACATGCCCGTGTTGTGGTAGTCAAATTAATTAAGCCTTTGGATAGCGTACGATTTCTTTCAATTCTATGAGCTTCTTAAGTTCAGCTCCATTCATTAATAAGCCAGTTTTTTTGCATAACGTACGAAATTATGAAAAATGTTTTGTATATTGACAGCTTATCTGACGAGCTAAAATTTGTCAATCGTCGGTCGGAATATCTCTTATCAATTGTAGACCACGCTCGCAAATATTGATGACGACTGACCATAGATGACGAATTTAGTCAATATCGTATTATATAGTGTTTTATCGATCGTCCATGCTAGAGCTGGCCATCTCAATGCAAACCCTTATTTTTGAGAAGTTCCTAAGTATTTGTATAAGGAATCATTTATTGCAGATTGCAGTATAATATATTATAACTTACATCTAATACGCTAAGCTCTGGATCCTTCTGCTCTCTAGTGCTAGTGATGTACGTACATTCCAGGTGACTCATTTTAAAAAGGCTCCAATGGTAACTGTTCCGAGCGCTAATTAACGCACACTTCGGTCCGTTTCTAACTCTATATATTCACAGTTCTAGCGGCATTTTCCTTTGAACGCCTTCTTGATCTGCTTTTGTTTGACCGAATAATTCTCCGCGCGCTAATTGGTGCGGCACTGGAGACCGGAGATGTGTTTACCTGAAAGCTGTGTTTTGGCTTTTCCCACTTTAATTTTTAATTCGTGTACCGTCAAAATTAAAACAATGAGATCACAACTGCAAAGTGTTTGGATTATGAAAACGGTTTAGTCACTAATACTTGAATTTGGGAACGCTTTTACCTTGAGCTAAAGTGCTAAAGTACCGAGTTAGAAGTAGGTACTTAGGTACCAGACCGTTTTCTCTACGTGCACCATACAGACTATTATTTATTATTTGGAGTACCTACCTACTTAAGAGCTCCATTTTCCAAAGTAAGTTTCTAAAAATACGAGTATTACAGACAATTCGCAAGGATAATTTAAAAGTGCTTGGAATATCTCGTGAGATGAAGTTTGTCAAGGTCTTTGCGGCCGATGTGTCTGCCCACCTGCTGCTTGGCGGGCCGGATCGAGAGAGACTGGTTGAGATCTTTTTACCTCTCTAGCCAGAATGCCTCGACCGCACCGCATTGGGGATGGATGGGATGGACTCATACGTCCGTCACTCCTGGACACACTGACCCTAGATTCCTACCCACCGCTCATACATATTTCCTTCCCAGAACTTCCTCTTCTTCCTTTCCTAAAAAAAACCTCCACACAGCATCCCCTAAGATGACATAGGCCTTGAGAGAAATTATTTTCCTCAGGGCCTCCTGTATGGAGCTAATTTAATAGAATACATTTACGTAATTGTTTAGATAATTTATTAACCTATCTCATTAAAACCATAGATTCCCAATCACCTGTAAGAATTTCGACTGTATTTTGGTAAAACCCTCCAAGCCACATTTGTGGGATTGTTACTTTTCGGTGGTTTCGTATAGAATAGTTGTGAAAGTACGACGTGCTAAAATAATTTTTGCTGATTTAGGCATTTTTAATACTAAAAATTGAATTCATGCGTAATTTTTTATAGCTTTTTTGAAAAAACCATAGATGAAATTTCTTGACTACTAAATCTTTCATAATTATAAAGAGAATTGCAATATTTTACGTCAAAATTTTTAATAATAAACAACCACTTTCATATAAATTTCAAGATTTTTATAAATATTTGTTTATCATCTTCTGTACGTCTGTAAAGGTTTTACCAAACCGCAGTCGGTTCGTATAGGTATAGGTATCTACTCGTAATATGGCAATCTCAAACGACACTGAAATTGCTGGTAAACGAATTTGAGAGCCAAAATCAGCATTTCCACAACGCATATTTATTAAATCACCTCCGGAACCCACCGATAGTGGAAATTTGAAATGTTGTAAAAGACAACAAATCCAAAAATGGGTTAAATAAGTCATTTTTCTCCGTTTTTTTCTCTTTTGTATGAGCGTCGTTGAAATAAATGCGTCTTTTAAGACGAACATTTTATGAAAAAAAAAATTAATTAAATACTGTTACTGTGATTTACGAATTTAAAAAAAAAAAATACAAAAAATGTTAAGTATTCTGAAAGATCTATTCAATTTTATTTTAAAATAAAAATTATATATTTATAGGTTTACAAAAGCAGCACGTAGATGTAGCACGTAGTATCTATGTAGCGTGGCCTTGTAGAGCGAATGAACGAGGAAAGGGTATAAGGAGAATATATTATGCAAATGTGAACGGTAGAGAAAGTCGGGGACACCCGACGAAGACATGACACGACCAAGTGAATCAGATACTTGAGTCGGTCCATGTCAAGAGTCAGAATAATGAGTAATAAGAGCATGTATGAGAAGATATATGAATGTGAATGAGTGTGCCAAGACTGAGTTGTTTGGCGGTCCGTCCTCAACGGCGTTAGTAACAAAAACATGATTAAAGTTTTAGAAAAAAATATAAAAAAAAACTTCCTTTTCGCTCTCCTGAATAATTAACAATTTGTCCTTTACAGCATTTCAAATTTCCGTGATCGAAATTACAGTCTAATTGACATTTTAGGCGGTACAGCAAACAAATAGTAATGTGCAGTAGTGTGCATCAATTCAATTACTGGTGACGATCAACAGACCTAGTATATATATCACAGCAATTAGGTACTGCCAGTACAAGCATGAGATGTAATATCACCACTCGAAATAATAAATAATCCCACGGGGACTGCCGCACTTGAGTTAGTCCCAGGGCAAGTACAGTACCATACCAGCCTCTACCACCTCCTGCCACCTTCTGCTCCCCGTGTTCACTGTTCAAATCACACTTCTAAACGTTACTTGGACCCTACATCAAGTGCATTAGCCCACAGATCCTGATTCCCGATATGCTCATGCCTTTTAAGTGATAAATTTGAAAAAATGTGTAAACCTCTTCAGAGTTTAAAAAGCAATTTTGTAATCGAGGAAAAGGTGAACCTGTCTTTAATTTCGGTGATTTAAGGTAAAACATCACGTACGTTATAATCTATGCATTCAAGGTGGCGCCAATTAAATTATTTTAGGTTTTTAACACTTTTTGCACGTTTTGCTTTAAAATATTGAGGCGAATTAATTGTTTGCGCCCGTGCATATTTAATGTGAATGTAAATAAATAGTTTTGTCCATAAACAAACCCAAATCTTTCAAGAAAGGCTGAAAAATACAATATTGGATTGAGTCACCGATACAAAATTGAATTTTTCAGCCTCTCTTTAAAGATTTGGGTTTGTTTATGGACAAAACTATTTATTTATATTCATATTAAATATGTACGGGCGCAAACAATTAATTTACCCTAATATTTTAAAGCGTAACGTGCAAAAAGTATTAAAAACCTAAAATAATTTAATTGGCGCCATCTGTGAATGCGTAGATTATAACGTACGTGACGTCTAACCGAATTTAACGAAACTAAAGTAATTGCCATTTTTAATTGGTCATCTGTTTTCTACGTTTGGTGACATAGCAGAGGTGCCCGGGTTTTTTTTACAAGAGCTCCACACAAGAGGCCTTTTTTTTTTTTTTTACATTAACTCCACACAGGAGGCCCTGAGGAAAATAATTTCCCTCAGGGCCTATGTCATCTGGGATGCTGTGTGGAGGGTCTTTTTGAGGAGAGGAAGGAATGAACATTGGTCTTGAAGAGACCCATGTTGTAGGAAGGAGGAAACACAGAGGCCGGCAAATCATTCCACAGCCGAGCTGTTGAACATAAGAACGAGTCGAAGAAACGACCCGTTCTCATGTGACTAATGTCAACTGTGTACAAATGTTGGGCACGCGTTTGGCGTGTTTCCCGACTATGCACCGGTGCCGAAGGGATCAATGATGCTAGTTCCTCGGAGCATCTTCCATTGTAATACCGGTAGAACAAGGATAGCATTCCCACCCGACGCCTGTGCTCTAAAGATTGCAATCCGTCTGTTAAGATGGGAGAATCTATCAAACGGACCGCCCGTTTCTGCACAGAGTCGAGGGTATTTTTCAGGTATTTTGGAGCTCCAGACCAGAGGTGGCTGCCAAATTCAACCGTGGGGCGCACTTGCGATTTGTACAGGGTTAGCAGTTGTGTACTTTTAAAGTATCTGCGGGCCCTGTACAGTACGCCCAGTTTTTGAGAGGCTAACTTTACTCTGGCTTCGATGGAGCCCCCATACCTGAGCTGGTCACTTAGGGTTACACCAAGCAAATCAATGGAGGGCCTGTTCGGAAGATTGCCTGAAGAAGGCCTGAGGAAAGGAAGGAGAGGAGAGGTCTGGGAACGAAAAGTGCTTAAGGGGTGGGTAGGAATCTAGGGTTCAGTGTGTCCTGGTCATCCGCCTCCAAGACCTATACAAACCTCATACCATAAACCCCCAGGTTTATGGGGTTAGGTTTGTCTGGGTCTTGTCGGCGGGGGCTTTTGCCCACCTGCTAGTAAGATCGGTAAAGGCTGGTTGAGGGAGACCTTTTGACCTCTCTATCTCTGACCCATCGCCTCGAAAAAATATCAATATAATTATATATGAAAAAATATGTGTACATATGTGAAAAAATATAATAATATATTAAAAAATATGTGACCTATGTATTGATGTATTTTGACCTCTCTGTCTCTGACCCATCGCCTCGAAAAAATATCAATATAATAATATATGAAAAAATATGTGAACATATGTGAAAAAATATAATAATATATAAAAAATATGTAAACCTCTGCGGAATTTAAACGGCAATTTCGTTATCGAAGAAAAATAAACATGTCTTTAATTTCGGTGATTGCACGGAGAATTGTACTCCTAGTATACTGAAAGTAAAATATAAAATATAACCAAGTATGCATCTTATACCAACTCACCAATCAAAGAGTTTTTTAACTAAACCGTTTTAAAATGTTCAATAAAATTCTTGTAAATGTAAAGAAAGTTAAGCCTTTCGAGGGTTGTGTCTTAGATGTAAAATGTTTGTAATTTTAAAAATAAATTAAAACACTAATACGGCTCCGTCGATAGGGTTATTTCTTTGTGTTTTTTTTCATTGTCATTGGTCAATTCAATTGAATTTGTTCTTTTTCATTGTCAATTATTTTTTTTAAACTTAATATAATGCCACCATTTTTTGTTAATTTTATATCGACGAACAAAATTTCCATATCTATTTAAAATAGGCCATTTTCGATTTGCCGCCAAAACGATGTTGGTATTCATGTTTATTTCACCAATGACGTGACAGCCGTCTTACCAGCCAGTAGCGATTTCTACGCAACAATGACGTAGTAGTTATTTGAAACCGTTTCGAATTGTACGGATTAAGATCGTTTTTAAAATCAATAAAATTATAATCTATGTATATAAAAATTCGTGTCACGGTTTTTGTGGTCGCACTCCTCCGAAACGGCCCGATTTTTATGAAATTTTGTATCTATCATGGTAAGTATGAGAATAGGCCGTAAAGTATATTTCATACAGCTAGATGATTAGGGTGTCCCTATCCAGATTTTTTTTTCTATATTTTTGACTATTTTTTTTCTATATTTTTTTTGGCTTTAAAAAAATACTGACAACGCAAATTTTCACCCTCCTACCCCCCACCCTCCCGTTTTTTAATCGCGACCCTCCCATGACCAAATTTAACCGTCGCGACGCGTCGTTCGTATTTCAAACATAACGAAATAATTTATATGGCAGAACAATGTGTTACGGGTCAGCTAGTGATTCATAATATTAAAATTGCACATTGCACAAATTAGCAATAAAAATGCTAAAACACGTGATGGAAAAATTTGTATAATTTGAAATTAACTGAGAATTTTTTATTAAAATGTTTGGGCAATTTAACAAACTAGTTTACTCTGTATAAATAAATACTAACATTTATAATGACCATTACAATATGCGTCACCAATGATAGTTTTATAGGTATGTAATTTTTGTAATTATTTTTTGATTATAAGTATTTAAAATTTTTCAATGATGTTACAATAATACTTCATCACATATAACTTTTTTCTCTAACTTATTTATTTTTTATACACCAGGATGGGCTTCTTCATGTTTATTTTAATTGAATAGTGATACAGTAGTATGGATACGGAGTAAACGTATCTATTTCTTATCTTTTAGGAAATTTCACAGATGCGCTATATAATACGGTTATTGCCCTACTGCCACAATAACTGATAACACGTCACTGTGACGGTGTTGGGAGATATACTGATATTAGATTAGTCAATAAAACAACCCTCTCCCTTGCGAACTTGAAGAAAATATAAAATGTATAACCACTGAAGATCATTTTTTTAAATTTTCGTCAACATTAAAAAAATCATACCTTCGAATTTCAACATGGACACATAAAAACTTATTACAGTCGCTTCTATATAGCCAATGGATTAACCTGTATTTTATCGTTTATCTCATATTTGTAGGATTTATAAAAAAAATACAAAAAATCGTAGTTTATAACCGCGCGAATCCTGCGTGTGTGTTACTTTGAAACTGCCGTGAGGAGTACTTATTTGAGTCAACATAGAATATTTTCTATTTTTGTATGTTGTCTGTGGTATATTTGATAATAAAAGGTGCATATCTATGGAGAAGGACTTAATTTTAAAAATTCATCGTACAAAAAATATTTTTAACATCGTTCTAAAATAGTCTACAAAGTTCGGATTTGCAACATTTATGGTCATAATATATAAAGCATTTCAATAGTTTCGTGTTAAAATAAATGGCTGGGCCGGGAAATGTTTTGAATAATTACAATAAATGTTTTACGAATGGTAGGAAATGTGGTCCAATTTTGGACCGCTATCAATCGCAGAAAAATAAAAGTGGTCCATTTTTCGACCACAATCGCTCCAGTGCTGAAGTGGTTAAATATAAACAATAATAATAATTCAAGGCATGTTCGAGATCATTCCAAAGTAGTCAAGAAGTCTAAATATACTAATAAAGTAAAGGAAGCAGGTAACCCCTTTATTCCCAAGGAATGTTTTAACTAAAATCTAAGCCAAACAAATGGCATTACAGGTACATAAGTCAGAAGGGATTTAGCAAGTTTATAATATGATTTTTGTTTCTACACAATCAGTAACAAATCCAGTAATATTTGTGTACCTACATATAATAATACTGTAAAAACAAACATAAGATCCCTTCGACAAAGTGCATGGCCTCCGTGGTCGAGGGGCAAGATTTTTGACTTGCAATCCGAAGGTCGCGGGATCGAATCCCGGCGTAGGCAAATAAATTTTATTGACGGCCTGCGCGGTAAAAGGGTAAGGCTCTTGGCTCTCAATCCGAAGGTCGCTAGATCGGGAAAGTGATCGAAGGAAACCTCACCTAGGCCTGTGTCCGAACCCGGCCGAACCCTCTCGAATCGGCTGGCACCGTAGCGGGAGGGTTGGACTCATACGTCCGTTATGGTACTGGCACACATGTTCATAATTTTTATTACCTAACTCTTCCACCCGCAAATCAATGAGCATGCTCCCAAATCAACAGCCAGTTGATTTGTGAGCATGTTCTTTTGGGCGTGACACACATGCTGCTACTAGGTGTCATTTGTTCATGTAGCTTGTAGCTTTTCTTCTGGACACATTGACCCAGATTCCTTCCTACCCCTCATCCCCTTTCCTTCCCAGAACTTCCTCAGAAAAAGATGACGTAGGCCCTGAGGGTTTTTTTTCCTCTTGGCCTTCTGGGTGGAGCTAAATGTAAAAAAATGGTGTTGTCAATTTAAACCATTTACAGCTCGAAGCGCCCTCCATTTTTGTTTGATTTATTTTGACAGACTATAATAGGTACAGGTAGGTACCTTGATGACAGAGCTGTAGGTACCTAGAAAATGTATAAAGAGTTCGGATTCGGACATAAGTAATATCGTTTTGTGTAGTACTTATATTGTGTAGGTATTCTGTCAAAGGGGTCTAATGTTTGTTTTTCTTTGTGGGAACGATATTTTATTATTTAGGGTGATCGCTATCACTAAATACCGGCTATCAGCTATGTAAAGTTGAGGAAATGAGTTCCTTCAAAGGATGAATTATTGCTTTTGTAATGATAACAGGAAGGTAGCTAGTGCCTTTAGTTGCTACATAGCTTCAGCTAATCAAATAAAACGTTTAACTACCTACTTACGAGTATTTTTGAAATCCGTGTGAAAATTTGTCGAAAAATTGGTACAGCTGGACTTGTAAAGGTGAAGGGATGTATTTAACTTACTTTTACCAGTGATTCAGGACATTATTTGGAGTAAAAAATGTAAACGAAATATTTCTCCCCGATGATTTTTGATGTTTTTTTTCATTATTCATTATTTATTCAAATTAAACGAAAACATAATATATATATAATAACTTTGTAAAACACCACTATATAATCAAAATTAGCATGTCAAGGGGAACATTTGCACGGTCCGTTTCGGCCCGTTTTATCAAATTCTCATACGGATGTGAGCTACTTTATTTATTTTTACTTTAAATGATAAGATACAGTCGATTATAGATTTTAATGTTTCATGATTTTAGAGGGAACTTGGGCAATTATTTGTGAGTAAATGAAAAATTATAAAATTATTTTTTTCATGTTTTTCATTTGCTCGCAAATAATTGCCCAAGATGCCTCTAAAATGATGAAACATTAATATATTTAATGGACTATATCTTAACATTTAAAGCAAAAATACATAAAGTAGCTCTTATCCGTACAGATTTTGATTATTTATTTATTAATGTAATGTTTTCACATTTAATACATACGAAATCAGTAGGTATTGGACAGTTAGGGTCGGGGTGAGGTGGTTGGAAGGTTACTTGGCTGAGTGACCAGTGACCAGTGATGACACGAAACATTTTTTGGTTATGATTTGAAGACAATTTTTTTTAAATGTCATCAAAAAAGTACCTAACCCGAGACCAAAATTTCATTTTCAAATTTTTACTCCAAATAATGTCTGGAATCACAGGTTAAAGTAAGTCCAAGTCGGTGGCGACGCATCATATATAAAAATCAATATACATAGAGTAACAATCATAAAGAATGATTTATTTTCATTTGTGGGTAATTATTTTCCTATGTGTAATTATTGTAATTATTTTCCAACAAAACTTAAACTAGCGGCAGCCCGACTAAAGAGACAGATTTCATTAAAAAATAATAATAAATATAATTAATAATTTTCATAAATTGTTTAATTATTTTTGAATCGAAATATATTGTAGATCTATTTAATGTTATCCAGTACGCTAGAGAGGGGGCTTTTTTATTTCACCATATAAATTTCTGTTTTAAGCTTGGGTTCTTGCGGATTTCAGTAATATCAGATTTTATAAACATGTAATAATGTATCTAGGTATACCCTAATATCTCCGTCTTTTTGGCAAATCTAACGGGTTATTAATTAGTACCCTTTTAAATATTTATTTATTTTGAATAATATTGATAAGCCGAACTCAAACGATTGTGGTATTTTACAGAATTCAGTAATTCCTGGGTCTAATATACCTTATATGTATATTTTTTTAAATTTGCTCCGCACTCCCGAGCCCCATGGAGCACCTGAGAAAAATGGTTAACCTCAGGGCCCATGTCATCTTTGAGGATGCTGTGTAGAGGGTCTTTTGAAGAAATAAAGTAGATGAAGTTCTGGGAAGAACAAAGGTATGAGGGGTGGGTAGGAATCTGGGTACAAGGAGATGTTCTCTCCCGATAAAAGATGCATTAAAATTAAAATTTTATTCAAAGTTGAAAATTTCCCGTACAAAACGATTCCTTTGCCGCCAATTTCATTTTTTTATTATTTGTTCGGGTTGATATTTGCGTGAGTTTCGTTTCAATCTAAATACGCACGAATTACTTAGTTTACCCAAATTAAGAACCTAATAACGTAATAACCCGTGTTGTGCACGTAAACAATGGTTTCTTGTAGTAAGTATCTAATTATTGAAACGAAGTGTAAAATTCACCAATATTCCAAGTTAACTTTGAATTTCTGTGAAAGCTCTGTTCAAGTTTTGCTAATATTTCATAATGGGCCAAATGTTTTGCAATGAACAAGAATAGAACTTAGAAATTTGATGAATTTTTCAAATTTTCCACTACCCTTTGTTAATTAGAGCCTCGATACACCAGACGAAAGCTCCAATCATCAAACAAGCATTACCTACTAAGGTAAAATTTAAAGCGAGAAAAATTTAAAGAAAGTGTGAAAAATTTCTTACTTGGAAGCGACGGGTACGAAGTTCCAGTCATATCCTTGCAAGACCTTAGTGACCGCCGCATTGATCTCCGTATGCTCCATGTTCTGTATAGCCGGCCTCCAACGCGGCCCGCCTAGGGTCAGGGGCAACTCGGCCCGCCCTTCCCGCCCTTCTCGCAGCAGGGCGTCGTGGAACCTCCTGGAACCCTCCGCTAGACTGAACATCTCTCCTGGAGACTCCCGAGGATTGGGAGACTCTCTCTGGCTCAAGGAGTCTCTCTGGTTCATTGACTCTCTCTGGGTCATCGTCTCTCTTAGAATCAAAGGCTCTCTTTGATTCATCGGCTCTCTTTGGTTCATCGGCTCCCGTTGGTTCATCGAATCTCTTTGATTGAAGGGTTCCTTTTGGTGAAGCAAGGCCTGCCTCTGATTGGCTATGTGATCTCCCTCCGCATACAGACGATGTTGCTCTTTATTTATCTTGTACGCTTGCATATGCATCTGATTCTGAAATGCAACCTCCTTTTCTTTCATATCTGGCAGATTTTTAGCATCCATGTTTGAAGACACTGAAGGCAGCATGATCGGTCGATATTTGGTCAAACTGTCTATTAAAAACACTTTTCAAACACACTGTATTTAAAACGATGAAGAAAACAATGCGCAAGATATGTCCACTATTTTGATAATTATAATCGTGTTGTTTTCATAAACAAACAAGTTTTATTTATATTTTCACTGACCGATAGCATTCCTTAAAACAGATGTCCAATCATCGAGTGACAAAATAGTTTTTAATTAATCGTGGCACAGTTAATTAAAATGACATTTGGCATTGAGGAGATAATAAATGATGAAGACTTTCCCCTCTCCAGGGTGGGGAACGGTAGGAATTGAAAGGTAACTCTGTTTTAGAGTACGGGCAACAAGACGATCCTTGTTTCACCAATATTAATTCATCTCATTCACGGCTCGCAGATTGAAGGGGTCTTAAAAATAGTACACAGCGGGGTTTTTGTCTTGTCTTTCGAATTGTTCGCCGTTCGCACACGGACACCTCTCCAAGAGGAGATTCTATTATACCGAATCACTTCTGTTGCGATCTTTTCACAGTAAATATAGTAAATTGAATGCCTCCGCACTGTTCGGTCAACTATCAAAGAGTGCCTTATTCCCCGCGGCTCCTAGATATACACTTAACAAAACTTCATTTTTCATCTCGCTACGATGACGCACGGTGCTTTCGAGACAGGCGTTCAAATCACAACTTAAAGTGCACTTCGACAAACATTCTACTCAAAACATGATTCAATATGCGCAACTGTTTAACCTTTTTTACTTGTCTGCACTAATCACTTTCAAACTCTTATCTATATGCGGTTAAAGTTTCAGAATCAAGTGTTTCAGTCCCGCTTCGGATAATTCAGTGGGAGCGAGTGAGACCGCTTTTAAAATATTTTGTGAAAAACTTTATCTGTTTTCTCTTCTCAGCTTGGCATGTCTGCTACGTGATAGACAGGGACGGGTATAAATACCGAGCCAGCTGGTCTGGTATTCCCCTGCAGGACGAAACGGGGATCCGCAACGTGCTGAGCTTTCTGACAGTTCCAATGTGAATTTTCTTCTACGCGGTTTTTCTTATGAACACATCAGTTTTCATAAATCCTTTTAGTTTTCAGTAGTATTTCTGTGGTGAAAGGAAAATTTTCAGGAAAATAAATAAATTCACTTGTACGTGCGTTAAAAACTTGAGATTAATCGTAAAGTGAAGTGACGTGAATTTGTTGTTGTTTGTGAATGTTTATTTTTACACTTAAATTTACTTATAACGATAATAATAAAGCACATTATTTATTACCATAATATTTAACCTAGTGTTATTGTTTTGCTTCTCCATTATAGACATTATTGGTAGGTACTCGTACCTTGATTGGGGCAATACCACCGCTTTGTTCTTCGTTAAATAATTAACATCACTTAGCGTAGGTTAGTTTTTAAAACGGTACAAGGATAATATTTTTAGGTTAATTTTATTTTATAGAAGAATAACTTGAAATTAAATAAAAAATACCACGGCCGCAATCGACAACTGATCAACAATTTGGAAACCAACTATGCTGACCATTTTACCACCAATTTATTTATTTATTAGAATGGCGGCATAATAAATTCATTAATTATCCTTATTATAATTACTTTGTTATATGTTATTAATATGATTATTATTATTTAAATGCTAGATACACATCTGCATTTTAAAGAGTGGTTGCTATTTTTTTCTATCTCTCGTCTAAAATATCATATTTATATGTCCTGCCTTTGTTTTTTTTGTTTTATTTGAATACCTCACAAGATTTTAAGCTGCTCTCGTCTGGAGCCAGTGAGACTATGGCATCCCCAATTGGAGTATGTTGTAGGTAGTGGAGAGGGGAAGGAGATGAGAAGAGAAAGGTGGGGAAGTACCAGGCTATTCAAATCTGGTCACCAAACCCGGCTAAAGCCATTTCAAGCAACGTTTCAATTCTGAATGGTGGTTTTACACCAGGGCAATACTGAGAGATACCGATATTTACAGCAGGGCGATATCTTCCACTCTGAAATACTGTGTATGTATTGTGTTCATTTTGTCAAAGTTTTTTAGTAATCTTAACCTTATTTTTGTCCTTTGTGTATTAGTGCACTAAATCATGTCAAAGGTTTAAAAATCACATTAAAGTCCAAGAAAGTTGATAAATAAAAAATAAATAATTGTACATTTTAGATGTAATCAAGTTGATTGGATAGGTAATTCAGTCATAATTCAAATGGTCGGGGCTGGTTGCATAGCGTAGTAATGCATCCAGAGTCCTGTGTGACTGTATGAGTGAATCACGTGAGACTTCAGTGATTCTCACAGAAGCTGCCGGTCGGTGTTCGTTGTATTCCGGCCTCGTAGTAGACCTATGGCATCCTAAATTGGGGATTTTGTGAAGCTTAAGAAAGTGGGGAAGAGGAAAGAGAATAGTTTGGAAAGTACCTGGCTGTTCAGGTCTGGTCAATAAACATAGCTAGAGCTATCTCAAGCAACTGCGCTTCGATTCTGAACGATTTCGATCTTGAGGTCTGAATTGGTCTCTGATCTTCAGTGGAAGCTCTGTCATGGGAAAATATTCGGTGAAAGACCCTTTCTGTGGAAGACACTTTTAGTGGAAGTCAATTTCAGTGAAAGACACTTTCAGTGGAAGGCACTTTTAGTTGAAGACATTTCAGTGAAAGTTATTGAAGTGAAAACTTATTTAGCACCGTTGTGATTTGAAACTCAATGAAACGAAAAAGCGACACCCAAAAGAGTCAAACACATACATCCATAGGATTTAGCCTGCGAGAGAATAATCGGCCTCCTCTTTTTGCGGTGCTTTTCAAGTCTCCCCACTCTTGTCTACATTAGTTTTTTGAAGGTTTCACTTCTACCGCATGTGAATTGCTGTTTTTTTTTAGTGTAAGACACTTTCAGTTGAAAGCCACATTAAGTGGAAGACAGTTTCAGTGGAGGACACCTTTATTAGAAGTGAATTTTCAGTGGAAGTCACTTTTAGTTGAAGACATTTTCAGTTGAAGACTATCTCAGTGGAAGTCATTTTTAGTGGAAAACACTTTCAGTGCAAGACACGTTCGATGGAAGATAATTTCATTTGAAAACGCTTTCATTGGAAGACATTATCACTTTCAGAAGCTAGTAGGTAGCTACCTATCGCCCAAGTGAGAAACCACCATCTGAGATACTAAAAGTGGCTCGAAATAGCTTAGATTGAATGATCAGGACTAAACCTTGCTCTTTACCGTATTCTTACATATTTTCTTCCGTTTCAGAACATTCCCATAATGAGATTCCCACCGACTCAAAGCAGTTGGAAATTTTGTGTTTTTTATTAAATTTAATTTAATTTTTCCTCTAATATTTTGTAATAATTAAGCGAAATGACATCAAAGCCGTTACAACGTTTCATTTTTAGAAAAAAAGACTCTCTAAGATAAAACAAATTGACAATAAACGCAAAAATTCCACCAAATCGGAACTATTAGTTCCGCTCGGCTAGAGGTGCTCAAAAGATAAAAATCTCCGCCCGCGCCGCTGCAATCCGCTCCCATTTATCCGGGCATCTTTCCGCCCAGCAAGACAGATTGATGACAGCATCATTAAAAGAATATTCCGGTAATTGGCGGACCACGTGGCGCCCCTGGACTGGGCGGGACGGCCAATCAGGGACCGCGGCCACACCTCCCAACGTTCCATTGGTCAGCCGAGATGAAAACGGATTTAACACCTCGACTAGGGTTGAGGTATATCATTTCCACTGCGGACACTTTAGAGATGAAAATCTACGGTACCTACCCAGTATCTATCTACATATGACATGTGCAAGGGCGGATTTTTTATTGTACGGGGGCACGTGCCCCCCTCAGACGGTATTTTTGTGTACTGTGGAGATTCCATCACAGTACATACTTAGAAGCAAAAACTGTCTTTATTTTAAACATTTAATTTTTCTATTGTTTTGACACTCCTAAACATACTTGAACTTGTAGAAATAAACTTGAAGTATGTACTTCAAGTTTATTTTTAACAGTAAATGTTGATTTTTTTGCCCGTCCGCCTCTTGTGCCCAATGTGTCCTTGTGTCCAATAAATAATAATTCGGATCTCAAAATTTTCATGGATACTTAACACAAGATTCAACCTCAAAATCAGAATTTGGTAGATTATAAAAAATCGTCTTTGCGAACGATACCTCATATATCAGTGCAGGGTAAAGTGAAGTTAGAACCCTGTCCAACCAAAGTGTGAATTCTAGCACGGTAAGTAAGATATCGACGATGCCAAGTAGGTTGGTAAGTACCTACCTGAATAGTCAATCTGGTCACAACATGTGACTGAAGCTGGTTCAAGCAATGTGATATTTTTTTACTTGTATTGCAGTAAATTCAAATCTCCCGGTGGAACATGGACTTCAAGCTACGTCACGAATTTTTAGCCAATCACCACTCTACCCCCTCAATGTGCTAACCTTGTTAAAAGCATTTTCTACGAACCTTAGTTTTGATACATCTAGTAGGTACCGGTGCATAGTCGGGAAACACGCCAAACGCGTGCCCAACATTTGTACACGATTGACATTTGTCACATGAGAACGGGTCGTTTCTTCGACTTGTTCTTGTGTTCAACAGCTCGGCTGTGGAATGATTTGCCGTCCTCTGTGTTTCCTTCTTCCTACAACATGGGTCTCTTCAAGACCAATGTTCATTTCTTCCTCTCCTCAAAAAGACCCTCCACACAGCATCCCAGATGACATAAACCCTGAGGGAAATTAGAATCCTCAGGGCCTCCTGTGTGGAGTTAATGTAAAAAAAAGGTACACCGCCACTCAAGCAAGGGTCTCTTTATCCACTCGGACCCAAAAGCTGGTTTTCACGATAATATAACATTATCATACATACGAGTAAGTATGACGTATGAGGTGTACCTATCTTAATAAAAATGATTTTCCCATACGTTTGTCGCTTATTTTACCGAAAGTTTAAAAGAAAACCTCTACCAGTGGGCAGTGGCGGCTCGTTTGAGTGTGCTGGAGTTAAAATATTTTAAGGCGATCCAATAGTTCAGGAAAAAATCGAAATCGAAATTCACGCCCCTTTAAGGGAGGAGTTTGAAAATACTTAAGAAAAAGCTTTTGGAAAGGTTGGAAAAGGCATTTGAGATTTTTTTTACAGGTTGATTTCGTAAAAATCTGTAAAAAAACATTAACACCTTTTTTACGCATTGTAATAAAACGGAAATTTAAAATTGATTTCACGAAATCAAGCGACGCGGAGTGACACGTTCATCTCCCGCTCTGTCCGGGGCGTGACTGATACGAAAGAGGTGTGGCGTGGGCACTGTGAGCAGTAGTTCTTCAGTGGACACCATAGGGTTCACTTTGAAAAACCGAATTCGTCGACTAGCGGCCGTATTGTAAAATAACAACGCGAAAATGCATATTTTATTTTATTTTGGGAAGATCGAGCGTAAAAATCTTTTTTTTTTGCGATTATTATAAAATAAACTGAATTTGCCACATTATACAATAAAATCATATCCGAAAAGAGGTCTATAAATAGGAGAGTTTGGACTTGAAAATGTTTTCTATAGACCTTGTACTTTATTTTTTTATAGGCTTATTAAAAGACTTTAAAAAAATGACCGATATTTTGAAGGGCCAAGGTATGTTCTACACGCAGTATTTAATTGAAGCATCTATAATACTTCTAAGCGATCAAATTTTCAAAACAAAAACATATGATTTTGTAGGATTTTGCATTATTTACTATGGCTTCATCTTAAAAAAGCATTATTGATATTGATGTACCTAGTCGAAAACGATTTTTTTACGTAAGTTCGATATTTGTATGATGTTTTTCAGGAAACTGAAAATTCCTGAAAATCCTCGTACGAAATATCTCACACATACAAATGTCACGAACTGAGGAGATAAACTGTGTTGTGTAAGCGAAAATTTTCCTTACTTACGGCGGGCCGGACCGGGAGCGACCGGTTGAGAGATTGTATATTGCTTTTGTATTCTCCAGCCGTCTCTCTCGACCCATCGCCTTGCACCGCAGTGGGAGGGATAGATTCGTCACTCTCGGACACATTGACCCCCATATTTGTACACACCCCTCAAACCTTTTTCCTTTCCAAAACTCCTGAGGGCCTCCTGTGTAGAGTTAATGTAAAAAATATATATACGAGTATCTACATTCCTACCTACCGCTCAAGAGTTCCAACTGCTCCCAACCGCCTGGAGCCAGTACTATTGCATCATTAATTGGGGTATGTTGTGAGGATGAAGATTTTGGTAAGGGGAAGGAGTTGGCGAAATACCTATTTATTCAGCGCTGGTTACCAAACGTTAAAGCCAGCCATTTCAAGCAATGTATTCTGAATGGTGATTTTATCACCAGGGCGATGCTGAAAGTGTCCACCACTCTGGAAAGTGCCGCAAATATACCTACTGTAAGCTAAAAACATTTTTTTTTAAATTTTGGAATAACACAAATTAATCTAATAAAATTTACTTGAACCCGCGATCTACCGATTTGTAACCACTCAACTACATAGGCCGTCAACAACTCGGCTAATTTTGAGCCCCAAATAATTCTAGAATCTCCCAGATTAAGTAAGTAAAGTATATAACGATTTGTGCAGCTCAGCGGTGACACGCTGAGATCAAAGAGCTTGCCACCCGCGGTCCTTTCTTCTGCTAATTAGGGGTCTAATGATCTGTCTGTCGGCACGGCTGGGGCCTCTGAGGGTTCACCACCGCCACAAGTCACAACTGTCGACTTCCTATGTTCCCAGTTCCCACGTGTCTAAAGATTATGACACGTGTTCGTGTGACATACTGACATGTCAGTTCCAATCGTGTTTTCAGAAGTACATATATTTAAAAAATAATAATACAATGACACTATCCTGAAGGACACTTGTATATTTACTTTTGAATGCAACAAAAAAATTAAAGGCAAGAAAGACTTTTTTTTATAAGCCTACCGGCCGGCATGCGTTAATTATGAATTGTATTTTTAGAGGTTGAAACAGTTAAAAAAAAATTGAACTAACGTTTGACATACTTTTTTCTGAAATCTGCTATAACGGCCTCCGTGGTCGAGGGGTAAGGCTCTTAACTAAATCGCGAAGGTCGCGGGATCGAATCCCAGCGTGCGCAAATAAATTTTATTTGATTGATTTGTGTTATTTCACAATTAATTAATTAAAAATAAAATATAGTATATTTGCGGTACGTTCCAGAGTGGAAGATGCTCTCAATATCGCCCTGGTGTAAGATCACCATTCAGAATTGAAACGTTGCTTGAAATGACCTTAGCCGTGTTTGGTGACCAGATCTAAATAGCCAGGTACTTCCCCGCCTTCCTCTTTCCCATCTCCTTCCCTTCCATTTTCTAATATCTTATTTCTATTCGCCATGTAGATTACTACCTGCCTATAAGATAGATATTTAGCAAATACCTTTTTTTATTTAACAGTAAGTACCTATCTAATGCAGGTAGGTAGGTATTTATCTAATACTTCTCCATTGCAATAGCAGAGGTGCATTTTTTTAGCGGTTTAAGGGGAAACCGGGCGGCGTTTTCTCCCAAGAATATTTTCCCCAATTTCCTTTCGGGAGTTTTAAACTAGTGCGAACATTTTTTAACATAATATAGAAATCGACCACTAGCTTATCGGTACGTTTTGCTTTTTGGTAAGTTTCTACTTACAGGAGTTTAGGACCCTCCAAAAATCAATAAAACTGCCTAGTTTGAACGCAACCAACATTAAGCATATGTTTTTAATTAACATATGCTTAATTTAATATGTTTTATTATACATTAAACATTCCCGGGTTACGAATAACCCAACAATATTTGAAAATCTCCTACTACCACCACAGTAAGCCGAAAATGTTGCTTGAGTCGTGATGGAGGACTTAGCCAGCCGAGGAATTGAACAGGGGACTCCCGGGTGCGTATTTACAATCCCTACCGCGTTTCAGTCGCTTTACATTTTCAATATCAAAATTTAAATATTTAGACATAAAATTATTAATTTCTAATATACGCATTGGAAAGATTATTTTATCTAGATTTTAGAACACTTTTTGTTTTTGCAATGTGATAAAAAATAACCAACATAGAGGTATATTTAAAATGTAAATTGTCGCTACCGCGACTGAATCGGTATAGGTTTTGGAAATCCGCCGCCCGGGTAGTACCCAAACGCGATACGCACTCAACCACTGACCGGTCAATATAAACTAGACAATGTAATTTTTGTGTGAATTATTTACCAATTTCAATAGCAAAATCGACTTCAAAATCCCTTTAATAATAACTTGGTATGAATATCGAACGAATTTATACACAGTGTCGATTTTTTTTAACTTATGCGCTGGTATACACAGTATATAAAGAAACAGATTTCTCCTTGATGCATTTGAATGAAAATATTGGACTATGGGAGTCCGGATTTTACATTCGTAGAGTGTTTGGTCGTGTCGCCCGCAGCGCTATGTGTACCTTCCGGTCTGCGTTCAGATAAGAATTTATTGTCACATTTATTTTTTCATTATAATTTGTTTTATAATATTACGGTAATCCGTATACAGTCAATCGAATATATTGAATATTATTATGTATTTTATTTAATTTTTTCGTTGATAGATTTTTTTTTTCCAAAATTTTTTTACCTTTTTGCGATTAATAAGTTTTTAAAAATGGAGGAAGATGAAAATCGTCCTCCAGACCCTGAATCTATATTCAACATGGCGGAGGAGTATGACTCGGATGAGAGTCATACTTCGGCATCCCTTCCCGAAAACGTAGACCTTCTCTATCTCCCGATATCCCTACAAAAATTAAAGCTATTTCAAAAAATAATCATAGGTACCCCAATTTCTCAGGAAAGTCGTAAGGATTCCAATATACCTGAATCTAAAATTACAAATTTAAATTATTCTCTCTCCTCGTTGCCACCATTTATTGTTAATGTTCAGAGATCGGAACAGGGGAAGATTATTCATCCCCTAGATTTTGGCAAATTCATTTTCAACTCAAAAACAAAACCTTGGGTTGTAAATAGGTCAATTAAGCCGGAAGGCCGCTACAAATTATCAGTTCAATTTAAATCCGCCTCCTATGCAAACCAGTTTGTTGAAAAAATTGATTATCTTTCTGACCATAAATATAAATCTTTTATTCCTACATACAATCTTACAAGAATGGGCCGAGTTAAGGGGACTCCTTGTGACCTCTCAGAAATAGAAATTTTGGATGCTTTAAATGATTCACAAGTTTCACCTAAAATATTAAAAGTTCGTCGTCTGGATACGTCTAGTGGATCCACCATTTGGAAACCGTCACAATCAGTTGTCATAACTTTCGAGGGCCAAACTTCGCTATCACGGGTGTTTTTGTACCACAATTCACTTCCAGTTGAAGTACATAAATTTTCAACCCTACAGTGTTTCAATTGTTACCGGTTTGGTCATTCTAAGCACGTTTGCCTTTCCGCTCACTGCTGTCTCCATTGCGGAGAAGATCATCCTTTTCACCAATGCCAAAATTCATCTAATCATCCAACTTGCATTAATTGTAAAGGCAATCATACTGCGGTTAGTTTGGCCTGTCCAGAATTGATTAGTCAAAAGAAGCAACGGCTTCAGACAATATTTCTTACTTCCAGGCATCAAAATTATTTTCACCCGCGAAAAAATCTTTTGCAGAGATAACATCCTCCTCATCTCCCTTTCAATTCACTCACTATAAACTGCCTCTATCATCTTTTCACAGAGAAACGATTTTCAAACCATTAAAACCAAAACCGAAATTTATTCCTTTTATTGACAAAAAACAACAAAATGAACTTTTGTTTAACCCGAATGGGAATAATAAATCTCAGGCTTTTAATCATTATCTCTCTTCCTCCTTTTTTCCTAAAGTTATAATAGAAAATTCTTCTTTTATTCAGACTTTAATTACCCTCTTAATTTCTGTTCTTTCCAACAACAATAATGTACCGTCCAACGCTGCCGATTATGTTAAATCATTGCTCTCTTGTCTTCCCATGACTCTATCCCTTTTTATTTTTCATACTCTTTCTGACAATTATCAGACAGAAGCGGCTGTTGTATCTGACATTACCTACAATATTATCAATATATATACCTCCCTCTACTATATTTGTTGAAAACGAATGGTCGTCATTTATATCTCAGATTCGTCCCCCGTATTTCCTACTGGGTGACTTTAATGCTCATTCTCCCTCTTGGGGTAGCAAAATAACAAACCATTCTAGCAAGGGCGTCGCCAAGGGGGGACATCTGCCCCCCCCCCCCCCCCCCCCCCCCCCCCTACCATATCAGTCGGAATTCTCACAGAAACTTGTGAAACTATCGCTCAATTTTATAATTTACCAAACATAAAAATTGAAGTCGAGCTTTGGCAGCAATTTTGGCATAATAAACCAAACCTAACAGATCGAACCGTTGTTGATATCCTAAAAGAGGCAAAAATCTTCATTCCCGACACGGAAAAAGCGTTGAAAATTTTGATCGCTCTTCCCTGCACAACGTGTACGGTAGAGCGATCGTTTAGCAGCCTCAGGACACTTAAAACTTGGCTTAGAAGCACTATGGGACAAAATCGCCTCAATGGTCTGGCCATGATGAGTGTACACAGAAAACTTATTCATGGAAATTTAGAAGATTTTCATAATAAAGTGGTCGAGAATTTTACAAAAAACCCCCGAAAATTATGTTTTAATTAACCTAATCTTTGTCAACCCTTATATTAAAATCTGGTAATTCAAAAAAAAATACACTACTCTTATTCAAAATCAAACTCCCAAATTATTTTTATTGAATTTTTCTAATAAATGAATTGAAAAATTTCTAATAAAGCCTAACCTAACCTAACCTTACCTAACTTATTTACAAGTTTTATTTATTGTACAGTCAAGAGCTCGTGTAGCTTTACATGGACTCTGTATCGTTTATTACAATCGCCGTAGATGTAAGGCTCGTATTACAAGTGAAAAGCTTTATGTGCTCTCGACTTTACCTACAATTCACACTTTTCTCATTCTCCATATCAACTTGCCCCCCCCCCCCCCCCCCCCTCCAGGGCTATCGGCTGGCGACGCCCTTGCATTCTAGCCGTAATCTATTAAATTTTATTGATACCTATAATTTGTGTGTTTTAAATGATGGATCCTCAACTCAATTCACCCCTCCTCATCAAAGGAAAAGTGCTGTTGATTTGTCACTTTGTTCATCATTGGTGATACCTAAATGTTCTTGGAATATTCTTAAAGACCCCCTTTCTAGTGACCATTTCCCAATCATAATTCTCTTCCACCGTCTAACCACTTCCCATTCTTTTACTGTAAATAATTATTTTAAATTTTAAATGAAAGACGCGAATTGGCGAACTTTCTCTTCCGAATTAGACTCCCTTGTTCACTCGAGAAAATCTTCCTTTGAGAACATCAGAATACAGTGTGAATTATTTCCAATATAATAAAATATAATAAGTATGGTAATAAAAGCAGCAGAAAAATCCATTCCAAAGCGTAATGTTAATATTAAAAAAATATATTCGACTCCCTGGTGGGATGAAGAATGCACCCGTTAACTCTAGAAACGAAGCAATTTCTATATTCCGGAAATGTATATCTAATGAAAATTACTTATCAGTGAAACGCGCCCAGGCAGAAACTAAACGTATTCTGAAACAACAAAAAAAGCGGTCTGGATGGCGAAAATTCTGTGAAAGTTTGTCTCCTGAATCGTCACAGTCTTCTGTTTGGACTAATTTTAAAAAAATTCGGTTCGGCACACACTCCTCAGCGTATCAAACATATTCCAGAAGAAATTATCACAGGTATTGCTGATAAGATAGCCCCTCCAACAGTTGCCAGATTTGATGAAATGCCTTCTTTTATTTCCTATCCATCACATTCTAACTGGTTAGACTCTCCTTTCTCAGTTAGTGAATTAAAACGAATAACTAATTCCCTTTCAGACTCTTCTTCAGGTCAGAAAATTGCCCCCTTTTCTGTCTCCTTTGATAATGTCCCTCTCCAAATCGTTAAGCAAATAAAATTTCTTGGGTCCATAAGCTTTCCTGGCTCCCGCACATTCAGAATATTTCTGCGAAGTGTGAAAAGGGCCTTAATATGATGCGAGCTGTTTCCAGAGTATGGTGGGGATCTCATCCTACTACTCTTAAATTAATGTATAATTCCCTAGTTCGAAGCCCCTTGGATTATGGTACATTTCTTTTCGACCCACTTCCTAAATATTTAGATAAAAAAAACTTGAAAGAATTCAATCCAAAGCGCTAGATTGATTATTGGAGCGATGAAATCTTCTCCAATTAATTCCCTCCAGGTAGAATGTGTAGATCCACCTTTATTTTTGAGAAGACAATTCCTTGCTGATAAATATATTTTCAAATCTTTATCTGGTCATCCTTTACGACAAAGTCTCGATCATTTTTATAATTATTTAAATGACAACAAAAGATTGACAGATAAAAATCGATTCCCTCTCTTAGTAAAAAGTTTTCTTTCATACCGATCTCTGTCTTCGTCCCTCCAAAATCTAAAAGGAGATCCAATCCTACCCATTTTCTTTTTCCCCATTATTATAACTTCTGACTTTCGAGCGAACATTTTAACCTCCTCCAATAACTTTCAAAATTTTTCCTGGGTTTTCCCTCATTTATACAGATGGATCCAAATCCGATCTCAAAGATTGTGACGCGTCGGTATATATTCCTGAATTCAATTTAAATCTCTCTTATAAATTGCCTAAAGAAATTTCTATATTTACTGCAGAATGCTTCGCTATTGAACAAGCTTTAATTCAAATCCAGCTTCTCAATATTCGATGATCCTTATTAATATCCTCAAATATCGTTCGATGTCCAGAAGACTACCTTATTTGTAACATTATTATGAAACATCACCTATGTAACTTAAATTAAAAACATCCTCAATTCTAAATTTATAAATTTATTAATTAATTTATTTATTTTTCAAACTTTGGTTTGAGACAATATTGGTTTAGGTCTGGTCATCTAGGAATTGGGGGTAACGAGAAAGCCGATTCTCTCGCTTAACTTGGAACAATCTCTAGTTCTATTCCTTTACATTTTAAAATTTCAATCTCTGACTCTGACGTCTTCTCTGTTCTTAAATCCAACATGTTTCGTTCCTGGGAAGAAAATTGGTCACATACGAAAACCCGAACTGGATCTTCCTATGCTGGAATTCAAAATCACATTCCAAGTAAACCTTGGCTCCACGGCAACAAAAATCCCAAAGATTTAGTTCCTCCATTTCGAAAACGAGAATTATTGGTCACTGCTCTATTGCAGCGCATTTGTTTAAAATTCGAGTCCTCGATAGTCTATTCTGCTGGTGCGGTGTGGAGGAGGAGACTCTTGACCATGTCTATTTTTTGTAAAAAACATTATTCCTTCAAAAGCACATGTCATATCGTTTGCTCATTAAAAGCACCCACCATTCTCCCCTCAGTATTCCGTATTATTTGCTGTCACTCTCTCAACAATAATTCTCGCGTTTTTTCAGTTTTATTTTAGTTCATAGACTTCAATATTAATTTGATTTGTCCTATTCTCTTATAGATTATCCTCAAAATTATAACTATCTTCCTTAATTTTTTCGGCACACAGCACTCTTTTTAGGGTGAATTGCCTTAAAAAAGAAAATAATTAAAACTTTGATTATTAAATAAGTTCTAACACGATGCAACAGATGGCATACACTTTTGAAAAACAAAGGTTCGTGTCTCGGACAATTGACAAATGAATTTTTGGAACCAAGATGACTTACAGAACTCACCATCATAGATGGTGCTAGTTAGCGAAATGTCAATTTGTTACTTTTATCACAAAAGTTTTGCATACACCGTTTAATGGTGAGAAACAAGATAATTAGTAGTTAGGTACCATTTTTTTTAGATTAACTCCACACAGGAGGCCCAAGGAAAATAATTTCCCTCAGAGCCTATGTCATCTTTGAAGATGCGGTGTGGAGGGTCTTTTCAGGAAGAGGAAAGAGTGAATGTGGGAGTTGAAGAGACCCGTGTTGTAGGAGGGAGGAAACACAGAAGAGTCTGGAAAATAATTCCACAGCCAAGCTGTTGAACTCAACGAATCGTACAAGCGACTCGTTTTCGTGTGACAAATGTGAACCGTGCACATAACGTTGGGCCCGTGTTTGGCATATTTCCTGACATCAATAACGCTGGTTCTTCAGAGCAACTTCCATTGTAATACCTATAGAACAAGGACAGCATACCTATATGACTCCTGTGCTCTAAAGATTGCAATCCGTTTGTTAAGAAAGGGGAATCTACAAGTATCAAACGGACAGTCCGTTTCTGCACTGAGTCAAGGGTCATATATCAAGGGTCAGACTCAAGTATCTGATTCACTTGATCGTGCCACGACTTTCTCGGGCATTTCCGACTCCTTCTACCATTCATATTTGCATCATATATTCTCCTTACACTCTGTGACAAACCAAATTTCGTCACAAGTAAATTTAAATAAATAATTTTTTTTATTTATTATAATAACACTCTTTTGTAATAACTTTTGAATGTTACTACCATCAATGTAATATAACATTGAATAAGAAGATAAAACTAATAAATAGAAACGAAAATATGAAAAAAAAAAAAAAACAAGACACGGAAAAGTAAAAAGCTAACGGTTGCAGCTGGGACATGAATCCAGGGTATCTCGTCTCACCAGGACAAGCGCTTTAACCTATTCGGCCACTGAGACCTCTTGTTTTTGAGTATTTTTTGTTTCTCCATACTTCAAATTCAGAATTAAGGCGATCCAATAGTCCAGGAAAAAATCGAAATTGGAATTCACGCCCCTTTATGGGAGGAGTTTAAAAATACATGAAAAAAAGCTTTTGGAAAGGTTGGAAAAAATATTTGAGAAATTTTTTTACAGGTTGATTTCGTAAAGGCCTGTAAAAAACATTAATTCTGATTCGTCGACTGCCGTCTTGTCGCCGTGATATCAAAAATAACAAAGCGAAAATGCATATTGTATTTTATTTTGTGAAGTTCGGGCGTAAATATCAATTTTTTTTGCGATTATTATAAAAGAAACTGAATTTGCTACATTAAACAATAAAACCATATCCGAAAAGGGCTTTACAAGTAGGGATTTTATAGACCTAATCTAAGAGTATGGAGGACCTAATACTTTAAATTTTTCCAGGCTTATTAAAAGACTTATAAAAAAAGGACTGATATTTTTATGGCCAAGGTATGTTCTACACGCAGTATTTAATAGAAGCCTCTATAATACTTCTAAGCGATCAAATTTTCAAAACATAAACAAAAATTTTACCAAAACAAAAAAACGACTTCAAAAAATGCACTAAAAAGTAAAAAAATAATTTCATATTCTTCTATAACTTCATAATCAACTTACTTTTTCTAATCATCAATATGTAGGTACGATTGTTACTTTTGGAGTCGGTGTCAGTCAAGGTAGGTTTGTAACTACATACATAGTTATAGGTGAGATGTGCTTGTGTCGCACAAGCGACTTGACGAGGCGAGAGGCGAGAGTGGGGTCGCGGCGGCGCGGGGAGGTGTCAAGTGAACACGCCGGGCCGGGTACCTTTGCTGACACCGACTCCAAAAATAACAATCGTTCCTACATATTGATGATTAGAAAAAGTAAGTTGATTATGAAGTTGCAGAAGAATACAAAATTATTTTTTTACTTTAGTGCATTTTTTGAAGTCGTTTTTTTGTTTTGGTAAAATTTTTGTTTATTTTTTGATTTTTAGTGAATCTGAAGTACACTAACTAATTTGTCTGAATATGGGTAAACCTACTAAACGTGCTGCTCATATAAGATAGACATAATTTGACCATAGCGACGTTAGGGTCAAATTAAGAGATTCGGCCGAGTTTCGTTAATTTGTCATGGATCCGATAATCATAACCTAACCAAACTCTCATCAAATTACCCTTGAAGTACATCCTTTCCAATAAAAAAAGAATCATCGAAATCGGTTGGCGTGATATTGAGTTATTCGTCCATTTGCGCCTGCCCAAGTCTCTAAATGTTGCCGCTTGGAATGCGAGATCAATTGCCAATAAACACGAAGACATTGTGGATCTGATAACTAGCAAAGGTATTCACATTTTGGCGCTATCGGAGACTTGGCATGAAAATGCTGACTCCTACTCCATCAAAACCCTTCGGTCAAGTGGGTTCTCGGTGTATGAAGCTGCAAGGCCGATAAAATCCGACACAAGTAATATTAATTTTACGAATCACGGGGGAGTTGCAATTGTAGCGCAAAATGGTATTCGCTTAGACAGTATTGGGATACGTCAGGTATATACCACTTTTGAGTTTGTCGGCTGCAAGGCTTCTGCTAATGGCGCATCCCTCGTGATAATTTCCATCTACCGTCCCGGGTCATGTGCAGCCACCGCAATTTTTTTCAATGAATTTAGATCTCTCCTAGAGTGCACCTCTAACTATAATTGCGACGTTATTATTCTGGGAGACGTAAATATTCACTTGGAAAAGAAAACCAATCCCTTGGCCCTAAAATTCACCAAAATTCTACGTGACTTCGGCTGCGACCAGTGGGTGAACTCACCTACTCATGACGCGGGGGGTACACTTGATGTAATCATTTCCCGGGTAGGGTTTCCCCCAAATAGCCTAAATGTTACTAACATTGGACTATCGGATCATCGTCTCGTCACATCCGAGTTTGCCTTCGATCCTCCAAAATTAGAGTTTAAATCCGTTGTCTCCAGAAATTGGAGAGAATTCGACTTCGAGGCATTTTGTAGTGATTTGAAAGCGTCGCCTCTCTGTGATAAGGAAAAGTATAACGAGAGCCAAGCAGAAGAGTTAGTAACTCTATATAATTCTACGCTACGGGCATTACTCGATAAAAATGCTCCTTTCACAGAGAAGGTCTGCCGCATTAGGAATTGCAGCAAATGGTTCGATGATGAATGTCTTCAAAAGAAGAGGGAAATGAGGAAATTTGAGAGGATTTACAGACGAAACCCGACTTTCAGCAATCGGCAGCTTTGGATTGCCAAGCAAAAAGTTTACAAGGAAGAAGTCACACAGAAGAAATCTAACTTTTGGTGTGAGCAAATTGAGACAGAAAAGGACCCTCGAAAACTTTGGCAAAACATAAGGACTCTATCTGGAGAGAGCAACAATAAGGTTGATTCCTCTCTTGAAGCAAACAGCCTCGCAACATATTTCAGAAGTAAGGTTGAACAAATTCAGGCCCTCAGTGTGGTAGGATCGTCTTCTATCGCAGCGTCAAGTCCGCTCTCCGGTGACTTCTCTACTTTTGCAGCAGTAACGGAAGAAGATGTCACGCGTGCTATAAAGTCTTGCCCTAACAAGCAATGTACTCAAGACCCCATACCTACCTGGCTCTTAAAACAATGTCTTCCGGATATAGCGCCTGTAATTACCGCAATTATCCAGAAGTCATTAGTAAATTCACTTGTACCGGGAACACTCAAGAAATCAATAATAACTCCGATTCTAAAAAAACAAAATCTTGATACTGACAATGCGGATAATTACAGGCCAATATCGAATCTACCATTCCTTTCTAAACTGCTTGAGAAAATCGTTGCCAAACAATTGGTGGGGTACTTGAACTCCGCCGGTCTATTTGCCAAAAATCAATCCGCTTATCGACAGTTTCATTCAACGGAAACTGTTCTTCTGCGGTTAATTTCAGACTTGATCATCGGGATGGAAGCAGGTAAGTTGGGTTTGGTATCTGTTCTTGACATGAGTGCGGCATTTGACACGGTAGATCATAGTATTTTATTAAATGTGCTTGAAACCGAATTTGGCGTTCGAGGTGATGTTCTCCAATGGATGAAATCATACCTGTCTGGACGAGTAGCCTCAGTAATTTTCAATAATTGTACTTCACCTGAAACTCCCATAGAATGTGGAGTTCCCCAGGGTTCTGTCTTGGGTCCCATTCTTTTCATTCTCTATACGAATCGCCTCGAGAAACTAATTCAATCAGCTGGCTTTGAATCACAAGGCTATGCAGACGATCGTTTCATTTTCAAGTTTTGTTCCCCGGATGAAAAAGACGTCCTTAAAAACGAGGTGGTTAGTTTCATTAACACAGTCTCAAGTTGGATGTCTGTCAATAAACTCAAACTTAATCCGACCAAGACGGAATTTATTTGGATAGCTTCTCCTGGAAGGCAAGCCCTCATCGACTCTAATCCAATCCATATTCAGGGCACAGATATAATTCCTTCTACAGAAATAAAGTTTCTAGGTTTCACTATAGACAATAGTCTTTCTCTAGAATCACAAATTTCAAAATCTGTAAGTTCAGGCTTTTTCCATCTAAGGCAGATAAAATCAATCAGGCGTTGCCTTCCCTCTGATGGAGCAAAGTCACTCATAAATTCGTTCGTTGTCTCACGTATGGACTATTGTAATAGTGCGTATGCTGGCTTGCCTAAAAAACAATTCAATAGAATCCAGTCCGTTTTTAATGCTGCGGCGAGAATGATTTTTGGTGAATCTAAGTATTGCCGTATAACCCCGCTTCTAAAGGATCTTCATTGGCTTCGATGCCCTGAAAGAATAGAGTTCAAGATCTGCTTAATGACCTTCAAAGCATTGCAAGGAATGGCGCCAGCCTATATATCGGAACTATGTGTCCGACAAAACTTAAGCGATAGGCAGCTTACTCTAAGGTCAGCAGATCGAGATGTTACTAATCGTTTAATCGAACTTTCTAGGTCAAATCGAGCCGTTTACTATGATCGATCTTTTCGTGTAACTGGCCCGCTCATTTGGAACAAACTTCCCTCAGCTCTTACTAATATCCAGAACTTGGCTGAATTCAAAAGAGCTTTAAAAACAAACTTATTTAAAAAATCATACCTTTCATGAATTTTAACTCCTTTTCAATATACTTTAATAAGCCATGTTCCTCAAGTTTCTGGTAATTGTTTGGTTTCGATTACCTCCTTACTATAGTTTTATGTGCACTCTGAATTTGTATTATTTCTAAATGTTAACTGCCTCCTGTTCTATATAATTTAGTTTAAATGATTCTTGTTGAATGGCACCGTGATGGTTTATCATTATATATTGTCCTGTGCCAAAACAGCACTCACTATTGTTGTTAATATTGTTCTTTAGGAATTGCTTTGTATATTTTTGTATATTCGTTATTTCACATTATTTAATTAATTTTTTAAGGACTCGTAAGGAACACTGTAGGTTAATTTTAAGTTTATTATAATTAAGCGCACTTGAAGTGAAACATCACAAAACTGCGCTATATAAATACTACGTTATTATTATTATTTGTCGCGCACATAGGTACTTAATGCAAATTTAAGACTTATATGGTTTTCTCATGGATGCCATTGTCAGAACTAGACCAAATTAAAATGGGACCACACGGGAAGCACCATCTTTCAAATAAAAAAAGACTCATCAATATCGGTTCACCCAGCCAAAAGTTCTGAGGTAACAAACATAAATAAAAAAAATTAAAAAAATACAGTCGAAATGAGAACCTCCTCCTTTTTGAAGTCGTTTAAAACATAAGATTTTGCAGTATTTAGTATGGCTTCATCTTAACAATATTTATCTTCAAGTAGTTTTTTCCTATATTTTTTGCAGCTACCTAAAAGATAGGTAATAAAAAGGTCAATAGGTGTCCCATATAAAATAATCGGATGTGTTTATCCGAGATACTATCTAGGTTGCAAACCTGTTCTTCGGACAATATTTGTTATTGTTTAAAAAGTTAGCTGCCAAAAATATGAAAAAAATTAGTCAAAGATAATATTGTTAATTCTGAATTTGAAGTAAGTGACTAAAATGACTTAAAAATAAGAAGTCTTTGTGGCCGAATTGGTTAAGGCGCTTGTCCTAGTAAGACGAGAGATCCCAGGTTTAAGTACCAGTCGCGACTGTTAGTTTTTTTCTGCGTCTTTTTCTTTTTCATATTTTCGTTTAGATTTATTTGTGTTATCTTCTTATAATTAAAGTTATGAAAGAGTCTCGCTTGGGCATTGAAAGGTAAAGAGGGTTGACAGACATGGGTCGCAGGGACAAGAAGGGGGAAGAACGGACAAGTGTGGCAAGAAGACAGTTAAGAAGGAGAGGAGTTGGCCTCACTGGGTGGCTTACCAGTGCTGATAATGTTATAAACATAACATAATGCTGTTGCTCTTTCTTACACACTAAATAACAACAGTCGAAAATGAGACAAACGGTGAACAAATGTCTGCACCCCCCCAAAGGAAATATACAATCATTATCATACATCTCCCTCACACGTATAAATAAAATGAAATGCAATTCCCGTCACAAAAAAGTTGTGCTTTGAAGGAAACAGTCATACGTATTTCATGTGCCTCACCATTATTTAATTTGTGACAAAGAGGCTGCAGCATTATAGCGATAAGGAATGTTGGTTTATTGCCTTTTTTTGCTGTCACGGCACCGTAACCGTGAAACGTCATGGTAAATATAAAAGCGCTCACTGTCTGAGTAGCCGCAAAAGCCTATGCAAAGAATCACATGCGGCTCGCGACCTACGGTCTACCGATCCCAGAACTAGCCCCCCTCCACCTAGTCTTAGAGCATGCAATACCGTTATATCGTTACAGCAATTTCGCACTGTTTTTCAGTACCGTAAAAGCGAGATTAGAAATGCGAATTTCGTGGTATTAAAAACTAACCGTGATAGGGAAATCCTCGCTATGAACAGTGCATCGGGGAATTCCCGAATTTCCTAAAGCGAACTAACATTTGTAGTCTTACTCGGTCTCAGTCTCTCTCGCAACTACTCGCAAGTCAGACAAGAGAGTGACTAATCTGTCCTATTTTATTTCTTTCGTATGGTGGATGGTGGCAAAAGATGGATTAGCATTTAAAGTTTTCGTAAGTTCAGAAGATATACGGTCATTGTTACTAATTTCGCAAATTTTGCGAATTATTACATGTCCAATACCGCAATATTGAATATATACCTACTGCGGTATTGCATGCACTAGCACATTGCTTCCTTTTTCTATATATATAAAAAATCTATTGCTGTTCGTTTGTCTCGCTAAAACTCATGAACGGCTTAGCCGATTTAGCTGATTTTGGTTTTGAAATGTTTGTCGTAGTCCAGGGAAGGTTTAAACGGTGAGAAAATATGGAAAAATTGTGGGGAAGATAGTATAAACAACAATTTCATTTTCCCATACAAACTGTTCTACATACTTTCCTGTCAATCATTTGACAGGAAATTTCATTCGTCCCTTCGGTACGGTAGACTCGGATCCACTCGAATTGAAGCATGAATTTAAATTAAGGGTGTTGAATCGTCAACATATATCCACATATTTAAATTTTTATATTTTGATGGTTGTCATTGTGTTCGTTCAGAATAACAAAATTGCAAACGTCAGAAGGAAAGAAAACAAATTGTTGCCTAGAAAACGATGTTTTTTTTTTTATTTTAAACCGCTTACTCGTTAATACGGAATATTTTTTATTCAAACTGTTGTATTTAGCTTTATTATCACGAAAAATGAGTATTTAAGTCGGGGGAGACCAAAAAACATGGAAAAAATATGCATTCAACATTTTAATTTTGTTTAAATTAATTCACTTACGCGATTACAAATTCTTCGCCATATGCTATTTATATCAACAACTTATAAATAATAATAATAATAATATTTGGATGATTTATATAGCGCCGTTTTTGTGAAAAATCACCTCAAGGGCTATATGTTCATAGACAATCAATCCTTCACATTTTCCAAGGTACCAATAGCTAGAATATTAAAAAAGATTGCCATAGCGGAAAAATTGATTCTCAAATATTTTAGGAAAGTACACCAACTAGTTATTGTGGAGTTTTTATGTTCTGAAAAAGCAAATTATTTACTCGAGTAAATGTACTATATAAGAATTAAAATGCATGTTTTATATAAATATATAATAAAAACGGCATTTTATTATGTATTTATATAGTATAAAGAACGGTTATAAAGGGACACTTTCTTTTGAATCACAAACCATGTTACACAAACCTAGCGTAGCCGCTAAACTACTTGAAAACTGGGATGTTTTTCTTGCCATGACGCGAGTAGGCGTTATAAAGGGGCACTTTCTTTTGTATCACAAACCATGTTACACAAACCTAGCGTAGCCGCTAAACTACTTGAAAACTGGGATGTTTTTCTTGCCTTGACGCGAGTAGGCGTTATAAAGGGGCACTTTCTTTTGTATCACAAACCATGTTACACAAACCTAGCGTAGCCGCTAAACTACTTGAAAACTGGGATGTTTTTCTTGCCTTGACGCGAGCAGGCGGTATAAAGGGGGCACTTTCTCTTGTATCATAAACTATATCACACAAACTTATACCAACATAACAAAATGACATTTGAAAATAATGTTTGAAAATGGACGGTCTCGTTTCACAGAATGAAAGCTAATTTTAATTTTACGTAATCGAAATTTAGAATGAAATATTTTCCACTTCCCCCAATGCAAATAGTTGTCTTTTAATGTAATTGGTGAATCAAAAGATTTTTTCAAAAAAAAGTGCGTATTAACCATTGCCAGCGATCTCAAAAATTTACAGTATTTTAGCTCAACCAGTGAGTAGGTAGGTACTGTACGTCATTAATTCCTGGCTAGGAAAATATAACTAGTTGAATCAAGAATATACAAGAATTTATTTAATGATGTTGGTACTTTCGGCAAATGTCACATTTGATTGTCTATTATCTATTTGTTAAAAAAGGAATATTCCGTATTATCTGTGCATCAAACTTCGACAACACGAACGTTCCGCGTTATCCGTGAGGTGGAGACTAACTGCATATTTAACTTTTTTTTAATTAGGCAATTCACCTTAAAAAGAGTGCTTTGTTAGCGTCGTAGTTAATATCTATCTCTAAAAATGATCGCCGAAATGTATGGATGCGTATATAGTCTGTCAAATAAGAGTAGAAAATATAAAAACTGGAACTACTAAATTTGTAGACTGGCAACACCAATTTAACTGTCAAATATTTTTTTGAAGAGCAATGACACTGAATGTATAGAACACAGTAAACCACATTTTAAAAAACATTTTTTCTTCATGACATAAATTTGATAAAAAGGTGATTTATAAAGCGATTTGCTTTAATTTAATTTAACATAAATTTGAATTTAACAATAGATAGAAAGGAAGAATCACTAATGGTGAGTTTAGTTACACTACTTTTAGATCTGAATGAGTTAAATATATTCAGATATAAAATTATAGACATGATCTAAAGCTCGGGCAACGCTAGGTACTTTATCTAGTATTAAATAAATGTGAGCAATTTCTAAACTGTGCTTTATATCTTATTACATTATAGTTATTCTTCATTATGTTAACACAAAATTGCAAAGGTATAATAATAATATACCTACATGCAATTCCAATTTTGAGATCGGCGGGTATCTATACTGCAATAAAAAAATATTTTTTCCATTATGCCTTTTTAATTTTTTATAAAAATGTACACAGCTTTACTTTAACACCATGAGTTATGTGTTTAGTATTGCCATTTGATCAACAGTGGCGCCCTCATATATTTTCTACTCTTATTTGACAAACTGTAACTTCCGAACGACTGCACCAAATTGGATAATTCTTTTTTTTGTTGGTTATTTTGTATAAAACTACTGTTGAGCTCTGGCATCATGAAATTTGTAATAGGTGGCACGCGAGCCGTTTCAAAACTGAATGTACCGGGAATGAATGTGTGGAGCGCGAGAGGTGGGAGGGGGAGGGGGGAAGGTGGAGGGGGAGAGTGTGGGGAGGGGGAGGAGGGTGGGATGGAGGGGGTTGAGGGAGGGAGAGGGGGAGGGAAGGAAGGGGGTGGAGGGTGTAGGACAGTGGTGGGAAGGAGGAAGGGGTGGGGTAGGGTTGGAGGGAGGGGTGGGGGAGGGGAATGGAGGGAGGTAAGGGGGGAATGGGGGAGTGGAGTGGGGAGAGGGAAGGTGGAGGAGGCGGAGTGGGAATCACCCTAATACCATGCGAACTAAGCTGCGAGAAAAAGCTAGCGTTTTATGGGCAAGTTGAAAGGCGTTGTTGAAAGATGCGGAAGTTGAAAGGCGTTGTGCTCATAATCCAACAGTGAATCGAACCACTGTCCAAGAACTGCAAAAGTTAGTAAAAATGTTCAACATGGCATTAGATCGTATGCCATCGGACAGCCATAATATTAAATGTAACACAGATCTATGTGTGTTTGTTACTCTTTCACGCAAAAACTACCGAATGGATTTTAATGGAACTTATATAGCTCACACATCAGAATAACATATACGAGCTGTGGCATCATGAAATTTGTATACAAAAATTGCAATAGGTGGCACGCGAGCTGTTTGAAAACTGAATGTATCGGGAATGAATGTATGGAATGCAGTTATACGTAAAAGTGTACCCATAAATAAATCAAACCACACGCAGTGTACCAACTATCTGGTACAATACTCAGATTACTCATAAACACCACCAAATCAATTATAATGCACAAAAACTGCTCAACAAAATGTTGGGTGTTTTCTGGGTTACTAGTAGAATATTTCAAAATATCAATATTTATGTACCGGACTGTTATGCCTTCCTGTGTTATTTTATAGCATATTAAATATGTAAAACCCAGACAATTGTAAATAATATTTGAGTCCTATAATTTTAATAACTGCTATACTCGATTTTTTGACAAAATGATCTGAGTATGACATCTTGTTCACATTTTTGCGAGGAACAAGAGGAACCTAAGATTGAGTTTCAAAACCTCCATTATGAAGACCAAAAACCGTGTTAAAATTGCGAGTAAGAAACAAAACCCGCTACATCATTCAAGAAGTTACTATCAAAACCCGCTATATCGGAATTCAACCAATCACAAGATGGCGGGTTTAGAAACTCGCACTTCAGGTCAGTTGAGTTTCAAAAGCCTCTATATCGCTCAGTGAGTATCAAAATCCACTATATGCATTTTATTTATCGAAATTAGTTAAATTATGCTAGACGTACATAAAAAAATTAACACTTTCCAAAATTGTATTACTACATTTGATTATTCAAAAAAATTGAAAAGCAATTATTTATTTACGCTACAGATGTGACAGTTTTTTCCAAATCAATGTGATATAGTGGGTATAGAAATTAAACGACTCATTTGATTTATAGTAAGCAATAGAATATTGCTTTCTAAGGGTCGACCGAGATCTCGGTCTAGTCTACAAATTCTACTGAAAACTGTCTCGGTTCTCGGCGAAAAATCGCCGATTCTGGGCCAAGACCGAGACCGTTGTAAGTAGGTCGGGTATAGGATAATGGGATTCATATCAAGTACTTAGGCCTGTAGCAAAAAAGTTTTTATCAGCACCGCCTACTAGTGTAGCAAGTGAACAGCTCTTTAGCAGAGCTGGTCAATTATACGACATGAGGCTCTTTGAAGGGTGAAAACGCATAAAAATTGCTTTTTATGTGCTACAACATCATGTTGTTCAATTTTGATTATTAAAACCATTAAAAAAATTATTATTACATTCTTAAATATACTATATTATGCAAAAAGAGGGCATTTTCATTTTTTTTCTCAATTTATCTATTCTCGGTCTCGACTGAGATTTTAATTTATTCTTGGTCTCGGTTTCGGCCGAGAACGAAAAACCTGTCTCGGTCGACCCTTATTGCTTTCTTCATTATCTCAAAACTTAATATTCGGAGATGTCTCACTAATCAGCTGGACGATCGATATGTGTATTTCCCTTTTCCTAATCCATTCTTTCTTTTTTTTCAGTTTCAATTGCATCGACTGCAAAAGCAGCTTTGTTGTTCTTGCGAGGCATGGTCCGACGCAGCGCAGTCGGCGAATGACTGAACAGTGATTGAGGGTTTTTTTTAATGTCATATATATTATCGAGGTTTCTGACTCACACAATGTTGTCATTTTATTCATCTGTTTTTAAATTGTAATATTATCATTATAATCTCTAATGATCTTTAAAAGGTACTTAGTCCTTTTATATTCATTTTGTATAAAAATTCAATTTCAAATATTTTCCAGTTTACATGATCTAATAAATTTCAATATTCTTGATATGGCATGAAACTCGGTTGAGCCTATTAAAATCTGAACTTCCGATGAGTTCGAGGTCATTAGTATTGTCACTCTCTGTCGTTCATATTAACCTTTCCTGGTCTGTAATGCGTAAATACTACACATTGCTTCTTATAACTTTTATATCTCTATAAATATAATGAATTCTGGATTCAGATTTTAGGTATTCCTCCTTTATACATTTACACACTGAATTAAAAAATAGTATTTTAAATAATTAGCAAATTTAATTCAAAATCAGAGATATTTTGTTAAATATCGGGAATAAACCACAAATACAATCAACCGTGTGCCAGTGTGGACCGTGATACGCGAAGAGTGTGCGGGGGGACATGACACGCTATGTGACGTCTCGCTCTACTTTGCTATACGGGAACACGAGAAACAGAGACCGCCGTGTTGTGTTTCGACCGTCGATACCTAGACCGCGTAGTAGCTAAACATACATAGCTGTATGTATGTATTGGGTAGCAGCCCAGCGCCCAGCGCCTCAGTCGTTCACGGGCAATCCTTTAAGATGGTCTCCTCGCCCGTTTTTTGAGCAACGGACGATGGTTTTTTCATGTTTTCAGCAATTAAATTACAATTATTATCACTTGTAATACAAATTACGAAAAACAAAAGCGATTAGCTATGAATGTTCATATATTTCCGATATAAAATCGATGATTTTAACACGTGAATTGATTACACAGCACCGGAGCGCGCATATTTTTTTAGCACTATAAGGGAAAGGTTAAATGCACTTCGATAATGTGTGCTCGACATCTTCAATTTGTTCACTTATCGAGCACATGGAGAATCAGAGAGGCCTATCAAACTGATTAAGGGTTGACGTTAGTATTAAAAAAATGATTTTAAAAAGTTTTATAATATTTTGTGTTGTATTCTAAACCAATTAATTTAGAATACAACGGAAAAGCAATAATTCGGGGAGTTAAAGTAGTCCCAGCGTTAGATTGTATGTAACATCATCATTGTAGTATTTTCTATCTGTTTAATTTTCAAACACGAGAAGAGGACGAATGTCGATGACGTCCGTACAAACTCTCGCTAGGACTAGAATAGTATTAAGTATCAACAAATACATATAATGAGCTAATAAAATAAAATAACGATATTTTTAACTTTTTGTCTTTATTCAGTTTATGCTTAAAACTTATTAGCCTTTGCATGTTTTGCTTGTTTGTACAGGAACCGAACAATTCAAACACGGAGGCAAAGCTAATTGGGTTAACCAAGAAAACATATTAGGAATAGGAGAAAAGTATCAAAACAAAACTAGAAACTTTAAATATTTGCATCAATAGAAATTATCGAATGAATCAATTTCAATGACTATTATCAACATATGTACAGCAGACAGTAGTGGAGAATCCAACTATAACAATGATTAACCTACTCAAGTCAGCACTGTGTATCCACGCAGGGACCTTTATATATTTATTTATACACTTAGGATTTACAAACCTATCCGATGTCCTTCCGCAGTTGGGAGGCTGACGTTTAGTTTCACAAATTCACCAATAACTCTTTTGGCTCACACAATTAAATCAAATCATATTGTTAAAATATACAACACAGCTGGAAGTCAATCACACCCAACAAACCCGCCAATCCAAAATTAGCTTCGCTACCTGTAAAGATATAAGTGCCCATTTCTGAAAATAAACGTCGCAATTCCCGGTGAAAGTCATCGTGGTTTGTTCATTTTTTCATCATAAAAGAATATATGTATTATAATACGCAACCGATGCGACGATTTCATAAATTTCCCTGCCTTGTCTCCGCCTATTCCAAAATAATTCACAGAAACAGTCACGCACAAATAAGTTATAATGAATACAAGCCCGGTTACAACAATAATTTCTTACACACCAATCGATAATCGCAAATAAATCAGATATAGATTTATTTAAAAGAATTGCAAATAATTTGGCATTTTGTATCAACTAAGTAAAATTAAAATATCAAAACTATCGCTAACTGCAAATAAAGCATTATTTCAGTTTAGAAGTAAAGCATTTCATCACGGTCCTCTAAAATATTTCATAGGGAGTGGAAAGCGCTACATATATTACAGTTTGTTAACGGAAACTGCAAGTCTGAAAATAATAATACATAATCAAAATATTAGTACATACTCTTATTAATCTGATTGTATCGACATAGTTAATTTGCAATATAGGAGTATGTAGCAAATTATAGAACACAACTTGACCATTGAAAGGGTGTTCCCTTAATAAGTTATGATCAACGGATAATTATGAGTATTTTTTGCATTACAAAGTTTCATTGTTCACCAGAAACATAATGAATGATGTTATAATGTTTAGTACAAAATAATAATATCTTTATTTAATTAATGTATTATGAAAAGACTCAAAACAATCTACAGTGACACTCTCTTAAGAAGTTCCCTCAGATGTTTCATGGCTTAAGAAGTTTGGTTTTCGATGCCTAGGCCCAAAATTGGCCCAATTTTTCCCACATATAAGGTTTTCCAAGAAGTTTGTTTTTTCCAGTCCCTTGAAAACTTCTTGAGAGGGTTTCGCTGTATTTGCTTTTCTTTCTGTGTGATCCATTTTATTCTTGTTTTTCGACAGAGAATTGTACAAACATAAAAAGTAATATGTTAAATATTTTAAAGATAAAATATGTTCGCTGCAGCGAGATATTGGTTTCATCCTACATATGATTAACTCTTGGCAATATATATTATCACTCTCCAAAATACACATTAATTAATGAAGGATGATAAAAATGAAATTACTAAATATTATTTACAGTGCTCTTAATGGAATCGATCCAATTTACGCCTCCTAATATTTAACAAGTAAACATTTTAACTCATATAAAGTGATCCTTGATAATATTACGATATTTAAAAATGTCAGAAATTAATGAAATTTAAATAGTCAGAAAGTAAATAGAATATAAAGTACTTTATAAAGCAACTCAGTCCAGAGGACTGCGGCATAACAGATGGATATTTACAGGACCTAAAGCGTAACTGAGCCTAAATAATAATATTATTGTAAAAGGGACCAAGAGCATCAGAATTTGACCTGCTCCCCACTAAAGTAAACCCCTCCACCCTATTCAGGGTTACATTACCTAAATACACCTTACACAGGGAAGATTAGTCTGAATTACAAACGACTAAATATTTTGGTTCAAAACTTAATAGTAATTATAGTGTCCAAAATGTCCAAAGCTAAGCAGACAACACTCCCGTTCAACACAACGCTCGGGGAAACTCCTTGCCTGTCCATGATGAGGAACTCCTTACCACAGCCCACGCAAATATATTCCTCACAACAATTACCAATCACATCACAGAACAAAATGTACATTTTTTAATTATTTTCTTTTAGGTCGTACTATCGCCGTTACCCTCCACCTCTTAACTCCAAGGCTGCCATCCCACTGTTGTCATCACAGAACCACTTTATTCATTTAATATTATTAGAAAGAGAATCCCTAACCTTAAAAAAAAAATTATTAATAAATACAAATCACTCGAGTATTATAACAATGATTTAAGAGGAAAGGGGAATATTATGTACACCCGAACAACTCACACACCTTTCCTCGACACTGGGAACTTAACTAGGTAGAACATTGAAGGAGAACATCGAATGGAATCCAATTTACTGCGGAGACTTAACTTAAATATTATTCCTTACGAACGAGAGTGAAATTAAGGTTTGATTGAATAAGAATTGAAAATGGGAGTGCATGAGTTGGAGAAGGATGTTGGCTGTCTTCGCAATCCCTCGCTGGCGGTGGAGCACTGACCACTGGACGCTGGCCACTGTTCCACTCCTCTGCTGTTGTAAGACTACTTGGTGTGAACGTTTCCCATTTGGCAACTACCGTAGTCCCCTTGTCCCCGCTTATCTCTGCATGCGCTGCCCGTCCACCTGCAATCACAACATTACTATTTATTTATTTATGCATGTCCAATTTGGGCTCTTAGATTTATGTATTAACTTTTACCCATGCCTGACACACACATAATATGAGATTTGGAAAATTAAGCCCACGGCGTGGTTGATACATACGTATATGATCGAATAGCACCCACGATTCATTCCACATTGACCATCTGTTGAAATATTCAAGAAAAAATATCTTTACTTCATGCAGATATGTGTAAAAACAAAGTGCCCAACTTTCAGCGGCGATGATCTCCCGCCATTTCTAGTAAATGGCGGGAAATAAGTACCTATATTTCGTTGGTTTCGGTTTTGTTTTATTTAATTTTCTTTTTTGTCTGTATCATAAATAATGACCATAATTTTAGTATGGTATGGTTTGTAGCTTACATGTTTATGTTTTATTGTAATAAAAAATTCAAGGTTTCAGAGCAAGATAAGTATTTTTAATGACAAATAAAAATGTCAAAATTGAGCCACGCACATGGATGTCTGAGTTGATTTATTGAGCGTATGGATTAACCTCTAATCGGCCGGAGACGCTCATATGCGCGCAGCTTGTGCGCATGCGCGAAAAAAATATTTCGAAATAAATATGTTTGTCTGCGATTTTGACCCTTCTATGTACAGAATTTGTATGAAGAACACGGTCAGAATCGCTTGCGCCAACATTACCCCATAAGATGGGTAAAAATTTCATTCACCTTGCAACCCCAGAATATTTTTAAACGATTTTTCCTGTGGCATAAGAATGTCAGATTTGCTGCAAATTTTAACTGTCAAAGTTGATGCATGTTCCTCGACTAAAACATCGTAAAACCTATTAATTTACATAATTAACGCAAGTAATGTTGTTTTGGTACATAGTTTATTGTTCTAGGAATGTGTTTCGGTCAATAAAATATACGATAACTCAAAATTAATCCACAAAACATTCAATTCAAAATTCAAAATCGTGTTTTGTTACGAAATTTCCGTATTTTTCCTGGAATTTGCCAGCCTTTGACAGGTTAAAGGATTGGTGACTTTTGCCTGAACTATAAGAGTGTAAGTATAAGTAAACAAAAGCTATCTCAAGAACAAAAATCTATAAATTAATACGAATATATTTCACAGCAAGTTTCAATGCACAGATAAAGCCACATACCTATAACAAATTTTAAACCAGTTTAGGTGAGTCAGGAGTCAGTGTGACAAAAAAGATGTGAAATATTTGGCCTCCTTTGAATTATGCATCTGGCGCACTGCTCTTACATGATATTTTTTGATGGGTTTGAAATTAGTTGAAAAAATATATTCTTTAGGAGCAAAAATTTAAGACTGGTATTGTGAACCAGACTAAGAAAACTAGGACGGCCGTGGTCGAGGGGTGAGGCTCTTGACTCATAATCCGAAGATTGCAAGATTGAATCCCGGCATGCCTGTGTAAATTGTATTTGATTAATTTGTGTTGTTTGACAATTAATTCATTTAAAGTACATTTAGTGTATTTGCGGCACGTTCCAGAGTAGAAGATACATAGTAAGTATATTATCGCCCTGGCGAAAGACCACCATTCAGAATTGAAACATTGCTTGAACGGTTTTAGCCATGTTTGGTTACCATATCTGAATAGCCAGGTACTTCCCCACCCTCCTCTTTTGCATCTCCTTCCCCTCCCTACTACCTTCAGCCTCACAACCAGTGACGGTCCTTCCCTCAGGACAATTGGTCAAAAACCTCCCGAAATTATAAGATGACAGTAAAACATAATATTATTATGAAATATCAAGCAAATCAAAACAACTGGTATTATTCTAATGTATTTGAAATGCACCGCGAGAAATAGCCGGCAGCGGCAAGCAGTGACATCTAACATCTTAAATGGAAGCTTTCTTTCCCACACACGATTGGCTGGGTCAGTCAATTTCAAATTATGAAATGCCCCGGTATCATATCTTCTGTCTCTAGACATTACACAATAAACGAGATGGCACTATGACCCTTAGTAAAAAGTTTTCGGATTCTGAAGACGTCAGGTTTGGGTCAGAGCCGTGAGGGAGAGAGAGCATGCTGAATATCATGCATCTGAAAGAGATGGTTAGATAAACGTAGGTTGATTTTGCATATTTTACGCTTGTCGCATGAAATAATTTATATTAAACATAATTTGACGTATGTGGGTAAATTTGACTCTCAAACTCGTGAGGTTCCTACAAATGAATATTATTATATTTAATTTGATATTGTATCATAGGTAATATCATTTTTTTAAATGACCTTCCACTTCTGGACCCCTAGAGCCGCCTCTGCTCACAACATACCCCAATTGGGGATCCCATAGTCTCACTGACTCTTGACGGGAGCAGCTGGGACTCTTGTGAGATATTCACATAAAAAAAAACGCAAATCATCATCTTAGGCTGAACCACGAATTGCAAGTGGCGTTTCGTGAAGTTTGCTATTGCTTAATTACTTTCCCATAATTTGTGGTTCATTTCACATTTTATTACATTCAAGTATTTGCGGCCTCAGGTAGAAGTAATGTAATTTTCTTGCCGTGGCTGGGAAGTGTATTCTGTTCCTCTGGTCGGGGGGCGTGGTGCCACAGGACTGGTGGGGCGGCAGGGGGGCAGAGGGAGGCGGCAGCGAGGGGCCCGGCCCGGGGGCGCAGGCCAGGGGCGAGGGAGCGGGCCCGGGGCTGCCCGCCGACATGCGCCCGAAGGCGGCCAGCGTGTCGGGGAAGTTGGGCGGGGTGGCGGGCGTGTTGCATGGCGTCATCAGTTGCTAAACACAGAGGCAGTTGGGTTAGCAGGATCATAAACTACTTCCACAACATATCACGGATGCTAATAGTATAAACCAATTTAAAGTGCAATTGGATTCTTATTTGGAGAGAAGGGTTAACTTATTTTTAAATTTAAAACTCAATTACTATTAAACTAATTGTGAATTTAGATATGAATTCATCGGTAGAAAGTTGCCTGCTTATTAAATAATTTATTTTAACCGTGTCGGCCATTTAACCTCTAATGGGCCGGAGATGCGCCGGCGCGCACGTCATATGCGCATGCGCGAGAAAATAATTCAAATATTTGAATAAAATTTTTGACCAAAAACTTTTGGTCTGCGATGTTGGCCCTTCTATGTACAGAATTTGTGTGAAGAACACGGTCAGAATCGCTTGCGCTAACATCATATAGCCACTAGTTTCATTCACCTTGCAACCCCAGAATATTTTTAAAACGATTTCGTCTATGACATTGACCTGTTAGAATTTGCCGCGAATTTAACTGTCGCAATTAATGTGGTTAAATGATAATAATCTTATTACTTCTATGCAAACAAAAAACTACACATTCACAATTACACATCTGCCTTGATGATAGAGACTGCAAGGCCAGTGGCGTAGCGTGGGGGGGGCGGCCCGCCCCGGGCGGCACTTTTAAGGGGGGCGGCAAATAAATAATAACATTATCTTGGAAAAATTTAAACCATTTCAAATCATTATTTGAACATGTTCTACGATCCTTTTGTTTACGAATCCAACTCTTTTTTTTTAATTCATTAAAAATATCAATAACTATATTTTTTTAACCCCTTGTTTGCCGCTCGTGCACCGGTGTGTCATGAGATTTTACATGCGATTTTGACCCTTATGTATAAAGAAAGTGCATGAAGAACACGGTCAGAATCGCTTGCTCTATTATCGCCCTTTACCATAGCGAAACCTGCAATGCGCTAATTCATTAAAAATATCAATAACTATATTTTTTTAAGCTGCAAATTTCGCAATTTGAAGGAAAACCGTACGCATATTATGAGAGTAATACTAATTTATTTATTTATTTATCTATTTATTTAATTACATATGCATATATATATTACAAAACATTACAATGTGATACTTTGTCTGTCCAACTGGGAAAAATACCCGTTTCGGGACAGCCAAATTGTATATTTAGTTCATAATATTCTTAACAAAGGAATGGTTTCATTCAAGATATCACGGGAATTTGTTTCTGTCAAGACAACTTTTGAGAACATTGAGAATTGTATATAATTAAGGGAGAATCGCAAAGATGTTATTTTTTTTAAGGTCAATTTGGAGAACATTAATAAATGCATTCAGAGTGAATGCATTTATTAATGTTCTATGAGTGTTTTCTTTAGTGAGATCACAAGTAGGAGATTCTTTCCAGGCCATTTTAGAGAATATTTACAATTGCATAATCAGAATTTGCACATTTATAAACCAATATTTGACAGATGAATTCCCAATGTATATATGACTATTTAATTTTGATAAAGTACTATAATTTTTAGAATTTCTTGAATAGTAGAAATTACACAATTATAATCCAAATATATGAAAAATGATTTTTTCAAGCTCGTTTTGGAGAACATTAATTTATTTAGTTGTTTATTTATTAATTATTTGTTTTAATTAAAGCTGATAACTCGCAAACAGATTCACTCTTAATTAAAATCAGAATTGTGTTCAAAATGTATTGATGACTGAATTTCAGTTGTGTATTCATCTGCTGATACATTTCGAAAAAGACCATTATTTTATTTGAAGTGCAGTTATAAAATTCTAGTTGTAGATTATGTATGTGCTGCCAGAATCAAAGAGAAACCATTTTCATTTTCTGAGTGTAGTTTTAATTCGGCAAATACAAATTTAATTTGACCCATCTAATCACAGGAGACACAAATTATCCCACACATTTAATTTTAAAATAAAATTGTGAAATTATGTCCCACACATTTAATTTTAGATAAATTTGTGATTGCGATAATAAGTTAAGAATCAGTTTTATAACATTTTTTTAAGAAAGGGAATCTGAATTTAAAATTTTAAGTTTATTCTATTTTAGGTACTTTAATTCGAATATTCGGAGGCGTGTATTTTTGAGCCAATTTACATTTCCAATATGAAATTTTTAATGTTTAGAAACAATAATGTTCTAATAAGCACGTCGAAAAAATTACTTTATCTAGATTTTAGAACAGTTTTGTTTTAATTTAAAGGAACATTGCATGGGAAGAACCGGAAATTTTGTGCGGAAATATTGACAGGCAACAGTTTATAGATATTTTTTTCTTATTATTCGAAGGGTTAAACCAGTTTTCAGGATATAAAATTCCATTTGAGAATTCATCTGCTGAAACAATTCAAAGGAAAACATCATCTTATTCGAAGTTCGGTTATTAAATTCTAGTTGCGGACTCTGTATGTGCCGCCAGAATCAAAGAAAAACCATATTCGTGTTCTGAGTGTACTTTTAATTCGCCGCATACAGACTTAATTCAAACCAACTTTGTGTTGAGAATGTAAATTTCCAGTTGTGGGTTCATCTGTTGACACATATTTCGAAGGAAAACATCCTCTTATTCGAAGTTCAGTTATGATATTCTATTTGCAGACTATGTGTGTGCTGCCAGAATCAAAGAAAAACCATTTTCATGTTCTGAGTGTAGTTTTAATTCACCGCATACAAACTGCTTTTGTGTTCAGAATACAACAATAAATTAAATAACGAGTTGCAGATTCATCCTGCATCGAGTGAAGCTTTACATTTGAGTTACATAATGCTGTAAAATTCTGAGAAATTGATTGTTGCGTGTGTAACTATTGTTTGGGGACTCTAACGCAGTATCAATCAATCAACTTTGGAGTAGAATTTATATACATGATTTTCATTGAAAGAATACTCGTCAACTGTGATTATTAAAAAAAATCCGGCTTGTGTATAAATAGGTCGTAATAAAAAAAATAGGATTTCCATATACAACCCCCCCCCCCCCTCACCGCTTGAAGTACCCAAATAAAAAGGCGAAATTTTCCTCCGCCCCAATGTTCTGAGTGTAGGTTTAATTCACCACAAACAGATTTAATTAAAACCAGTTTTGTGTTCAGAATGTAAATGCCGGCAGAATCAAAGAAAAACCCTTTACATGTTTTGAGTGTAGTTTTAATTCACCGTGTACAGATTTAATTAAAACCAGTTTTATGTTCAGAATGTAATTGCCGGCAGAATTAAAGAAAAACCATTTTCATGTTCTGAGTGTAGCTTTAATTCACCACATACAGATGTAATTAAAACCAGTTTTGTGTTCAGAATATAAGTGCCGCTAGAATCAAAGAATAACCATTTTTATGTTCTGAGTGTAGTTTTGATAAACCGCATATTTAGTTTAATTTAAACCAGTTTTGTGTTGTCAATATATCAATAAGTTGCCAATTCATTGTGTACCGAGTGAAGCTTTTCATTTGAGTTGCATTCCACACGTATGCGTGATGAAGATGCGAAATTCTATTACAGGCATACCATTCTCGAATTCTGAGAGCAGTTATATACAAATTTGTAGTAGAATTTATAAGCATGATTTTATTTGAAGAGTACTCGGCACATAGGATAATAAAAATCGGCATTAAAAAAATAGGATATCTACCCCCCACACCCCCGGTCAGCGCTTGAAAATCTGCTGAAAAAGTATCTGTAGAAGTTAGGGGGGGGGGGGGGCAAAAATTTTCTCCGCCCCGGGCGGCCGAAACCCACGCTACGCCACTGTGCAAGGCTGTATGAAATGTTGGCTGAAGGAGAAAAAACGCAACACAACTAAACGTAGTAACCCAAAAATCAATCTTTGCAATAATTTGGGTGTTTGGGAAAATGCATTAAAGTGTGCATAGATAGAATGAATACATTATAAAATATTGGCGCCGCATACACCGGTTCGCCCATCCGCCGCCAGAGGCTCTGCTTGCGTCTCTGGCGGCTAAGACCGAAACTACTCCAACTGTTTCGGTCAGTAAAGAAGGGATTAACTGGACCTACTACTAAACACCTGCGAGCGGCCAACAGTCAACGACTGGGATTGGCATTTACCGTGGAGACAATGTATTTCATAATAAACATTTAATTAGCGTTTTATCATTGCTAACAATATAGAGAAAATTGTGCATGTTTTCATTAGTATTTTCAGTAAGCTATTTATTGTACGGTGAAGTATGTTTACAAATCAAAAATAAAAGAAAACATTATAGAGCAGTACGCCGGGCGATTGAACTGAAATAGCCGCCCCGCTCTGTCAGAGTGCCAGATGACAGAGTGAACAGACCAGCGGTGGGCCGTGACCATTTATACAATTTTCCAAAACAAACAGTTTTCCGTAATCCTATTTGAATACAAAAATACATGAAGTCACATTTTCAATTAAAAAATCAGAAAATTAAAAAAATACACTTTCTTCTGAAAATCACAAAAATGGGATTTAAAGCTAATACACCACTGAAATAGTAGCCATTGCATGTTCATCAGTCAATACGATTGTCTTATTGTTGAAATCGAAATGACTTTCTATCGCATAGAAAGCCTGTTTTCACTGATAGAATGGATCGTAGAATACATGAAATGGATCGTAGAATAGATGTGGTGAGATTCTCCAGAATAAGAGAGAAATTTGCAAAAAAATATGTGAAGTATGAGATGGTTGATCTTTAACCGTAGAAAGATCATCTACGTCTTTGTGACGTAAGTGAGACACAAGTATTGCTTTTTTTTTATTTCGCAATGTAGCGCGCTGTCCATCTCAGTTAGCTCAGTTGCCAAGCAGAGCTTGGCGGATTGGCTGTGTCACCACGGTAAGTACAATAATTACGGAGACATACATACACACCATACATTAGAAAGACTTATTTATGATTATCTTTTGAGTAACTTTTAAACATCTTCTTATAAATGTGATTTAGCTTAAAAAATGTTATTTTTTTTAACCTTTCCCTTACTGTGCTAAAAAAATACGCGCGCTCCGGTCCTGTGTATTCAATTCACGTGTTAAAATCATCGATTTTATGTCGGAAATATATGAACATTCATAGCTAATCGCTTTTGTTTTTCGTAATTTGTGTTACAAGTGATAATAATTGTAATTTAATTGCTGAAAACATGAAAAAACCATCGTCCGTTGCTCAAAAAACGGGCGAGGAGACCATCTCAAAGGATTGCCCGCGAACGACTGAGGCGCTGGGCGCTGGGCTGCTACCCAATACATATATACAGCTATGTATGTTAGGTACTACGCGGTCGTAGGTGTCGACGGTCGGAACACAACACGGCGGTCTCTGTTTCTCGTGTTCCCGTATAGCAAAGTAGAGCGAGACGTCACATAGCATGTCATCTCCCCCCGCACACTCTTCGCGTATCACGGTCCACACTGGCACACGGTTGATTGTATTTGTGGTTTATTCCCGATATTTAACAAAATATCTCTGATTTTGAATCAAATTTGCTAATTATTTAAAATATTATTTTTTAATTCAGTGTGTAAATGTATAACGGAAGAATACCTAAAATCTGAACCCAGAATTCATTATATTTATAGAGATATAAAAGTTATTAGAAGCAATGTGTAGTATTTACGCATTACAGACCAGGAAAGGTTAAGCATAACGACTAATTAGCATTTAAACTTTCATAGCAGATAAAAAAAAAACAATTTAGACATAAAATAAAACACATTTTTCATTTAAAAAAAAAATTTATACTTGATTTGTAAGAGGTTTACAACATATTTTTTTTATAATTATTTTGGTTTTATTTGAAGTACAAAACCCTAAACTAATTATTCAACTGTCAACTACGATAATATGTCAAATATACACTTTTAAACTTCAGTACATTTTGAATTTTGATCAGTCGTCAAGCATTACCGCTCGATTACCACAATTTGGTCAAAAGCTGAAACGACGGGACTAAAATTAACGTGCATCTTTTAGGAATATATCTGTATATTAACCTGGCCGAAGTGTGGAGCTGCAATGCCATTTGGTCCGGTGGGAATGGCGACCTCTTGGAAGAATATTGAAAGCGCCGTCTGAAATTAAAAAAAAAAAGCATCAAAGCAAGCACCAAATACATCAAATATTCTTGTTGCAGGTAAGGTAAGATTTTTTCAAATTACTAGGAAGGTTGCAAACGTGTCAAGTCAGGGTAAGTATTTTTTTTTAACCCCCCACTTCAACACCCGTAACTTTTTCAATTCTTTGTATTGATTTTTTTTATGTATTCTTTCATGTTTAATAAATATTTGGTAAAATAATGACTATTAAAAATATTATGTGTTGGTGGTTAAAATTTTAAATTGTCATATGAGGGTGGTAAAAAACGGACCCCTCGAAAAATTATAACTTAATTTTTTATTAAAATTAATGATTTTAGTTTTTCAGAAAATACTTGGGCGGTGGCAATTTCCCCTGGGGCCTATGTCATTTTAGAGGATGCTGTGTGGGGGGTTTTTAGGGAAAGAAAGGAGAGGAAGTTCTGGGAAGGAAAAAGGTATGACTGGTGGGTAGGAATCTAGGGGTCAGTGTGTCCAAGAAAGAAGGACATATTAATCCGTTCCTCCCACTGCGGTGCAAGGTGATGAATACAAAGAGTCCGGCAGGAGAGGTCAAAAGGTCTTCCTCAACCAGCCTCTCCTGATCCGGCCCGTTGATCCACCACATTAAGACATTATTTTATATGTGTGTTACGAAAGTTTGAAACAATAATTTTTGTCCTTCATAATAATTTTATTTTCACAATTTTTATTTTACGAAAGGTGACATAAAGAGCTTCATACAAAATTGTGAAACCTACTCTACTAGGAGCGCATAAATTTGCAGAAGTAAAATACTGAAAAATAAGTAATTTTATATTTAGTCACCCCAAATACACATTTATTAAAATAAAATGTCGGTTGATACAACATATTTTTTTTAAATATTAAATATTTTGCATATTTATAATAATCATACATCGTAAAAGGTGGGAAAGGGCACGGGGGCATGTGCCCCCTTCCCAGATGGTATTTTTGTGTACTGTGGAGATTCCATCACAGTACATACTTTGAAGCAAAAACTGTCTTTATTTTAAACATTTAATTTTTCTATTGTTTTGATGCTATCATAAACCTTCCTAAACATACTTAAACTTGTAACAATAATTGTTGATTTCGCGGAAATTCGCGGAACTTCACACAAAAACACTAAAAAACCACCACTTTGAATTTTGAATTGAATGTTTTGTTGATAAATTTTGAGCTATTGTATATTTTATTGACTGAAACACGTTCACAACACAATAAACTATCTACTAAAACCACATTACTTGCATTTATTACGTAAATTAATAGGTTTTACGACGTTTTATTCGCGATACACGCATTTATTGCGACCGTTAAATCCGCGGCAAATTATGACAGCGCATTGTCACGGATAAAATCATTTTAAAAATATTCCAGGGTGACAAAGTGAATGAAACTTTTAACACCACCTAGAGTAATGATGGGGCAAGCGATTTTGACACTGTTCTTCATACAAATTCTGTACATATAAGGGTCAAAATCGCAGACAAAAAGTTTTTCGTCGACAATATTATTCAAATATTTGAATTATTTTCTCGCGCATGCGCATATGACGCCCCCAATTCCGCGTTCCAGGCCTTTGACCGGTTAACTACTCGCATGGGGTCAAAGCATTTTCGGATTAAAAAATGAAGCACTTGGCGCGGCCCGATTCCCCCCGCGCCCTCGCTAGCTTCATAACGCGCGTCTAAGTTTGTATTTTAGTAGCGACCATGTCACGGGAGTGGATGGACGTGTCGCTGCGCTCTTGAGCGGCGAACCCGTGCGAGTAATTACGTTACTTTTTTGGAAGAGGTAAGTTTTATCGCAAAGTACCAACAAAATGCAAGAAATATACAAGATTTGTGTGCAATGATCACCCTGAAATATACTGTCAACAGTGTAACAAGAGTGATTCGGAGAGTTCCTAAAAAATACGAGTTTTAACTATGATCTCAGTATACCTGAGGACAAATTGTTAATTATTGATAATTATTTTAGTTTAACTTGTTTTTGTATTATTAGTTAGTAATTCGTGTTATTACTTATAGATATTACAGAATAAACAAAGCACTTTAATAAGAAAATAGTTTCATTTACTTATATATTTCAATATATATTAAAAACTACTCATATTATTTGGGGTCATCTGTGACCCCATGCGAGCAGTTATGTAATGTTCTTTGTGCGAGTAATTAAGGGTTAATATGCAGTATAAGAAAGAAAATAAATTAATAAGTAACATATAAAATAAAAAAAACTATATTGTCAATCCAAAAATTGAATCAATTTTTTTTTTGTGTATAATTTGTGGGTATTTTCACAAACTAGGGATACCGCTAAAAATATGTGGATGATTTAAAGATTATTTTTCTGATTACGATTATCGTATTAAAAAAGTTTAATTTTCATTCATAATTATTGATTTCAAAATAGGCCTGACGGTCTATAACGGTAAACGGCCCGTGATTGGTTGAGCGAATCATGACGTCACACCCGTCAACGTTCAGAAGTTTATCACCGCGTTACTATCAAAAGTTTAAACATTCTCGACTTGTTGGCGGTTAATGACGGTTTTTTTTATTTTTAAGGTGCCCGTGTTATGTTCCTACAGTTTAATATAATATTGTTCAGCTGTAATGACTGACAACGGTTTTTTAAGGGCGTAATCCGACAACTTGCCTAAAATAGACGCTACAATTAGAATGAGAACAGTAATTTTCTAAGCCTGAATTTCGGAGTTTTAAGACGATACTGTAATAAAAACATTTTGTATGCACAAACTCTCATATTATATTCGCTGTATTATATTTTAACAACATAGAGTTAATTCTGGTCCTTTTAAATTATATTGAACAAAACAGCAAGTGACATTTCGTAACCTAACTTCCCTGCCATAAGATGATTAAAATTTTGACCATTTTACAAGTAAATTTCCCTTATTTTAAGTGAATATTGAAATAAACATCCCAACTGCTCCCAACCATCTGGAGTCAGTTAGACTATGGCTTCCCCAATTGGGGTATGTTGTGAGGTTGAAGGTAGTGGGGGAGGAAAGGAGATGCAGAGGAGAAAAGTGGGGAAGTACCTGGCTTTTCAGATCTGGTCACTAATCACGGATAAAGCCATTTCACGAACATTTCAATTCGGAATGGTGGTCTTACACCAGCGCGATACTGAGAGTATCTTTCGCTCTGGAACGTGCCGTAAACGAATAAATTGTTAAATGCAATACAACTTATCAAAGACCGATCAGTGGCTGAGTTAGCACTGCGTTTGGGTCCCACCAAGCGTCGCGTGTTCGATTCCTAGGCTGGCTAGGTCCTCTATCATAACACAAGCAACATTTTCGGCTTTCTGTGGTGGTAGTAGGAGATTTTCAAATATTGTTGGGTTATTCGTAACCCGGGAATGTTTGTCTTTCTTTTTTTTTAAATGTATATACCTACATTAAACATATATTACTATTTACATACAAATATACTTGTTCACGCCGGTATTGCTAGTCGAGAGCCTTACCCCTCGACCACGGAGGCCGTCATTATTGTGTAGATATCCATCTTAAGACTGTAAGCATGGGTGTTTCCACGTTTAAATTATGAATGTAAATGGTCAATAACAATTTTTTTATTTTTTTATTGTAATGTTAAAATTCAAATCTGCAAAAAAGTAAGCCGGCTCCGTCGAAGCCAGAGTCAAGTTAGCTTCTCAGAAGCTGGGGGTATTGTTCTATAGGGCCCACCGATACAGCAGATAGTTCACAACTACTGACCCTGTACAAACCACAAGTCTGCCTGTTGAATTTGGCAGCCACCTTTGGTCTAGAGCCCCAAAATACTAGAAAAACCCTTGATTCACAATGCAGAAACGTACGGTCCGTTTGATAAATTTCACTCTCTAACAAACGGCTTGACGGCCGGCTTAGTGCAGCGGTAAGGCGCTTGACTCCCATTCCGAAGGTTGCGGGATCGAATCCCGGCGTGGCAAATAAATTTTATGTGATTAATTTGTGTATTTCACAATTTATTCATTTAAAATAATATATAGTATATTTGTGGCACGTTCCAGAGTGGAAGATACTCTCAGTATCGCCCTGGTGTAAGACCACCATTCAGAATTGAAACGTTGCTTGAAATGGCTTCTGCCGTGTTTAGTGACCAGATCTGAATAGCCAGGTACTTCCCCACCTTCCTCTTCCCTATCTCCTTCCCCTCCCCACTGCCTTCAGCCTCACAACATACCCCAATTGGGGATGCAATAGTCCCACTGGCTCCAGACGGGAGCAGTTGGGACTCTTGTGCGGTATTCATGTAAAAAAAAAAAAAACGGATTGCAATGTTTAGCGCAAAGCCTTTAGGTGGGAATGGTGTCCTTGTTCTACCGGTATTTTAATAGATGATGTTCCGAGGAACTAGCGTCATTGATCCCCTCGGCACTGGTGTCAAACACATTAAACGCACTCGCAATATTTGTATACGGTCGACATTTTTATCGCTTTAGAAAAGGTCATTTAAACATCTCATTTTGGGTTTTTCTTATAGTTTTTGTATAGGTGTGTACCAAACTATACATGTTTCGCAAGTGGGAAGATATAGGATAAACTTATTTAATTCGAGAAAACTGGAAGTAAATAAATAACACCAACTGCAACTTACGAACTGATCACAAGATGTTCGGCGGCGGTGACGTCACGGTGCCATTGGGCAACCACAGGGCGCGAAGACATCGTTTTGGCGGCATTTTAAAAAGGCGTATTTTAAAACGTTATAGAAAATTTATTTGGCGTCGTAAAAATAAAACAAAAATTCCGTTATTATCGTAATTTTTTACTTAATTTTTTTCAATAATAAAAAAAAACTGTGAAAATACCCTATTCTGTTTGCGTGGTGACGCAAAAATTAGTGACATTCACGGACATATGAATATATCTGGACCTGCCCTAAGTGATAAAAACGTAATATTTCCCCCTCCCCATGGAACCGGCTATAGCTCCGCCTTGGCGCCAGCTCGCTCCATGGGGAGGGGATTTTGAATCTAAAATATGTGACGTCATCATTCTTGTAGTGACCGGCGCGAAACTAACGTCCAAACGTTTTACGAAATAACACGCCAAAAACGGTAGCTTGCGCTATAGATTATAGGTACATAGACATAGCGAATGTGGGCGGTTCTCCAGTGTCCTCATCGCTGGTTTCAGGGGTACGTAAATTATGAAACATTTGTAAAAGTGTCTTAGCTAAACACGGCAACAAAATATTGCTATGTGAGCTATGTGAATTGGGGTGAATGTTTTTGGGGCAAGCATTTGGCCTTAGCAAATATGTTATTAACGTGGCAAGCAATTCGCGCTCCCATGTAAAAAGGTCTATTCATTCAAAGCAGATTTTGCTTTTAGAACTAAATGGTGATATTACAATGCAAGATGCCTATATACTGTCAGATTGATTTTTCAACGAATCACAGTATCTTTCCTCTCTTTGCCCCCCATAGTTTGGTTTTACCCTTCACCTGTATCTCTTGTCTATTCATTCTGATGTCTATGGTGACATTGGTAAATTATAACGCATTTGTAAAAGTGTCTTACTAAATAGTAAAACAAAATATTCGATTTGGGATTTGTAATTGTTTTTTACACAGCCAGCAATTAGCACACCATAATTCAAGTTACAGATTCATTTATTGACAAATAAAAGAAACACGATCATGCCATCTCTCCACTCCACGCAACACTGTTTGTCCCCCTTCCCTTGATGGGCCGGTCTATCAATTTGTAAGTCTATGAGCAGCACTAGGACTAGGACTTTATGGTAAGCCCACACTGCGGCCAACGTTCCAACTTTAAACTTTTGGACGATTGTGTGGAGGGGTGTTCGTGTGTTGGTAGTTCGAGTTGGAACATAGATATTATATACCAAACCACCCACAGTTGGAAGGTTGGAGTTCGAGTTGCCCGGGATCGCCTTCGAGGCGATCCCGACGGCCAACTCACACAAACCAGCCTGCCGCAGCTGTTCACACATTAGTCTGCGAACGGCAGATGATCAAGACGCGCGTGCCGCGTACTATTAAAATGGCAATATTGTTACGGAGAGTGGTATAACAATTGTTTGAAAACATGTCGTGTATATAATTAATTGTAGGCAATTAATAAGATACAGCGTAGCTACAGCTGTTCGATGTCCGCCATTTTGGAGTTCTGAATTCGGGGTTGGAGGGTTGGCCGCGGCCACCACACGATCGGCCAACCTCCCAGTCTGGATGTAGCATTAAAATTTAGAATAAATTGGGTGAACTTTCTGATGTATTGCAGTATTTGTATGCTAAAACTTTCAGTAAATATCGGTTCGGACTGGCCACGCTTATTGCGAATAATTTTTAGAAAAAAACTTTAGATTTGCCTTAATTACTATAAAAGGAAACTTTTTGGCTTTGGGGCGGCGGAAAATAATGCATTTTAATTTTCAATTGCATAAAACCAAAATTCACTTCGTGAACCGACACAGCGAAAATCCGCGGCCGTACCTGTTACTGTTATGTTGGTATCCTTGATAAATTAACAAGAGCTAATACGACTGTAGCCGACTTCGTGGGATAAGGCGCGTAATTATGAAATTTGTCTATCGGGCTTGTTTGTGTAACATGGTTTGTGATACAAAAGAATGTGCCCCTTTATAACGCCTACTCGCGTCAAGGCAAGAAAAACATCCCAGTTTTCAAGTAGTTTAGCGGCTACGCTAGGTTTATGTAACATGGTTTGTGATTCGCGGTATTTCATGTAGGTATGGGAACGTACCCATACTATGTGACACGTTTAGAGAGCGGGGGGGGGGTCTTCAAAATGTCACGCTCCATACAAATGAGCGGCGGGTTGCTTAGGTTTTTGGCCACCGGGGGGGGGGGGGGTTAAAAATTGCAAAAAGTTGGTCACGTAGTATGGGTACATTCCCTATCCCGCGAAGTCGTATTAGCTCTTGTTAATTTATCAAGGATACCAACATAACAGTGACAGGTAAGGCCGCGGATTTTTGCTGTGTCAGTTCGCGAAGTGAATTTTGGTTTTGTGCAATTGAAAATTAAAATGCATTATTTTCCGCCGCCCCAAAGCCAAAAAGTTTCCTTTATATAGTAATTAAGGCGAATCTAAAGTTTTTTTCTAAAAATTATTCGTAATAAGCGCGGCCAGTCCGAACCGATAATTACCAAACTTTCATTGCAATATGGTCTACGCAGATATCGTTTTACTATGAACTTCAAAGAAGAAAAATGATAACAAAAATATTTGAGGTTAGGTATATTCTTATCATCAACAAGTGCCAATATTTATAAACAAAGGACAACTTCTTAATTTTACAGATATAAACAATAAAAAGAAGAGAAGTTGTTGTTATTATTATTATTTATTGAACCACTCGTAATACAATTATTGCCTTTCTGGAGGATGACAATTAGCATTATGGAAACTCTGTGAATGCGCACGATAAAAACAGCATAATTAGATACTACGTCGAGTGCCAAAGTTATTAAACAAATTAATAATGTCATCATGACAAAAATGTACTGTCAATCATAGTGTTGTAGAAGCGAATTTCGTCATCCATCAAACGATGACGAATCTCAATGCAGCCGTTCTATGTACTAAACATAAATATGGGTTGCGTGATATTTTCTTTCCCATCAGAAATGTTGTATTTTTTTATCGGGAAGGATATTAGGTATATTATCAGGAGGAAAATAATGGTTTGTTCGGGACGTTTCCCTGACCTTGTGCCTTATAAAACCCAGGGGTCAATATACATTACACATGCCAAACTGTTGACAAACAGGACAGATTGCCCACATGACAATTTGTTGGTAAACTCAGCAGCATTTTAAGATTGCGGGGCGGAAATTCCTATCAATCACAGACTTTTTGCCATTCGCATCTTGGAATAGTAATTCCACGCAAATCAAAATATCGTTTTCAGTGTCCTTGCAAAAGTTTACGACAAAATGTTGGCACTCGTCCCTTTCCGACGGAAGACGCGAAGCCGCCGCAGAGAGGGACGGCGATACACCGATTACAAAACCACCGCAAGGAAGGAAGCAGCCATTTCATGACCAATGTTTGTTTACATGTGAATAAACCGAAATACTCACCTCGAATTGCCAATGTGCGGCTTGTAATAACTGTTTAGCCTGTTCCCTGGCACAACCAGCAGCTAACACGAATTGGTTTATCATAACTTGCTCGCGCAACGTTGTATCCATTTTAATATTTATTTGTCGACACAATGCACAATTTTTACCACCGGCCGTGTTATGGTCTGTTTTTACTTGTCCCCGCACCCTTCCCTTTCCCTCAGAAACGTACTATTTTTCCGTCGTAGTACATTCACATTGCGTCGATTTTACGTTATGCACGGCTGTATCAGCTTATCAAGCAAAAATATCCTTTATGAAAGGATGATTAAGGGTTATTATCGCATACACTAGTCGACATACTCTAGTGATGGATTATTCAAGTCATTTATGTTTTTATAAAGTATAAAATTTATTCTGAAAGTATAATACTAACAAATAATTGTTTCATTATGGATTTAATTATAAATTGCATACAAACTTGAAATGTTTTTTTTAACTATTATTTCACACTCTATTTTACTCTGCAGGTTGCAAGACGCTAGTTGACAATATATTCCAAGATGGTATATGACGGAACACCTAATCCACACAGTGCCACACAGCACCCCCAAAAATAAAGTGAAATGATTTCCCTCAGGGCCTCCCGTTTGGAAGTAAAAAAAAAAAAAAAAAACAGCGTTCACGTTGTGGTAATGTTGTACCCATAAATAAATCACTCGCCGTTGTACCGCAATGTTTTTGTTCGGAGCATCTCTCACACGCACACTTCGGAGCGACTGAGTCCCGCGTCACTTCAGGCCGCCGCGCAGAAAAGTAAAGACTGGTAGGTTTACAACGCAGTTCACTGTGGGACTTTTCTGCGCGGCGGCCTAAAGTGGCGCGGGACTCGGTCGCTCCGAAGTGTGCGTGTGGGAGATGTTGATGACATGACGTACGGACCATAAACTATAGTGATGACTGGTTTATTTATGCTATAGTGATAATTTCGAACTTGGACCCTCCTGCCGAAGCGTTGCAAAAATAGAATTTTATTATCATATTAATCATATACTAAAGTTCTCTAATAAATTCTCAAATAGACCATGTGAAACTACGCATGAAAAAAATATTTTCATGTTATTATTTTCAATTACATAATTTAAATTTGTTATATTTACTTGAACTCGCCGAAAATTTGAATAATCAGTACCTACGGGATTGGTATATTTATGGTACCTACCTACCCAACATACAAAGTCAAATCATGATACCCATCTAGTGGTGTACCGAATGGATTAAAAGATAATTTAATAATAATTATTACGTTTTTATTAGGAAGATGAAGAAAAACATGAAAAGAACATTGTCGAAGGAATTCTGAGCCTAAATTTAAACAGAATCGATAAACGTCGCTACAAACCTAATATCTTTGAGCATTTACAGGGCAAGAGAAGACAAGACTGCAAGCATTTCAAACTAGTTTGAATAATCTTTTCAATGTGTAAAAAAACATTAAATGGGTCCTTTTTAAAATGATTTACCTGTACAAAGTAATGTTTATTTACGTCTTCTTCACATAAGAGGTACAATGGTCTATGACTTTGAGAAGTCGGGGACGCCCGAGAAAGACATGGCACGATCAAGTGAATCAGATACTTGAGTCGGGTCATGTCAAAAGTCAGAATAATAGAAGAGCATGTATGAGACGATGTAAGAATGTCAGTGAGGCAAAGAGTGTGTGCCAAGACCGAGTTGTTTGGCGGTCCGTCCTCTCTGCCTACCCCTGCGGATATGGCGTGATGGTTAGTTAGTCTACGGCTGCTGGTTTGTTTTATTTCCTGTACAATTTTTTTTTTTTAAAGTTTCTTTATTCTTTGAATTGTTTGTTACATGAATTGGGGATTTTTCGACCACCATACTAGGCACATGCCTGTGTTGTGGTAGTCGATAAAATAGTGATAAGTTATCAGTGTTATCACCGATAATAGTAATAATAAAGCAGATTTTATATTGTTTCTACTTCTAAAAATATAATTTATTTGAGGTGGTGAACTTTCTTCATGAGTGATCTGTCCAGCTTTCCTCAAATTTCTTCAATGCCGATTTTCAGCCGCTCTCTTCCATCCAAAGCATAATTTATAAAGCATGATTTCTTTTCAGGTTATAGGCCGTCTTACCTATGGGCGACCTCTGCTACTCCTTCCTAACCAAAGACACCACATGCGATAATATCTCAATTCCTATGGTCATCCGCCCAGCATATGTGCCAGGTTGGAGATTGTAATGGTAACGTCGGCCACCTTTGGTTTGGTTTTAATTCAATTTGTCTTTCTACCTAGCATGTCTTTTTGTGTGGTGGTCATTTTTTGCGGAAAACTCAAACCTCGGTGACCAAGGTGCTGTCCCGATGTCGGTTCCTCACTGCGGTTTTTATATGCAAAAGCTGAGTACTCCATGTTTTACGGGGGCTTGATGTTAATAAAACTAGTGGGCCTGACGGAATACCTATCCTGGTATTGCAGAAATTGTTCCAATTTTTACGAAGCTTTTTAAAATGTCCCTGAAGTCTGGCTCTGTGCACTCTTGTTGGAAAGCGGTTATCCATCCTATTTCAAAGAAGGGTGACCACTCCGACCCGGCCAACTACCACCCCATAGCGATCACATCAGTCCTGTCCAAGGTGATGGAACGTGTGATCAATGACAAACTGCTCACATACCTCGAGAAGAACAAAAGTATTAACGACGGAACCTAAAACCTAAACCCCGAAAGTTAAAGCTCGTGGGAATCCGGGAACCTAGAGCGTGATCTCGGCATATGCTCTTCTTGTCTTAGACGGATTGATTGAATCCTGTCAGTCCCTGATCTACGACTTTTTCAAACCGGAACAGAAAGTTGGTAGTGGCGCCCTCTCTCGATGAGTGGCGCCCTCTCTCGTGATGTGAGTGATAGTCGCTTCATTTGACGTTCGACTGCTTGGGTTTATTCGGCTCAGATCATGTAGCCCCTAGTTCTAGATGTGACGGGGATTCCCCTGGCAGAGACATCAGAAAAATCAACTTAGGATGTGTTTATAAATCAACTCAGGATGTGTTCAAAAACCTATTGGGCATTTTAAAATCAAATGAATAATCGATAGAACGTGCGCTGGATGCCAGGCACTTTGTGAATCAAGTTTTTTCTTTCAAACATATAAATTACGATTTTGTCACCCCCTAAAACTGCCGCCCGGGGCAGGCGCCCTGGTTTGTCCCTCCCTAAATCCTGTTATAAAATCATGCATACAACTGATGCAGAATAACGGTTGTTCTTCTTCATGTGGTAGAGGAGAGTTTGTGAAGGTCAAAGTGGGATGCTGAGGTCATTCAGTCAGTCAACGACATCGGGAATCACTTGATTCAGCACAGATGTGCCTGCGGAAATGTGGAGGGGACAACCATACAATAAAATAGTATTGTATAGTGTATTCGACCTCCGTATAACTAAACGCGGAGTCCTTTCATATAAATAAATGCTTTGGATGTTCCTAATGCACAGAGCGAGTCGAAATACACAAACATTCTCAAAGCTCAAATATCTATGCATCGCGTTAACACACAGATACCAGCAGCAGTGTATTTTATATTCCGTATCCACAAAGCTCAAAAGTATTCAAATTTTACACCTGGCTAGGTCTTTTGAATGCTAAATACATACACCCCATCTAACTTACAAAAAAAACTACTTCCATGTTTACAGGTTGTAGCGGTCCCAACAGGGGCCCCACTTACCTTTTGCAGACGGCTAGCTCTTATTGTCGGCAGGCGTGAAGTCTCTCCACCTCAAGGTGGTAGGTAGCTATATTAAGAGGTACAAAGGTATGGGCCAACTCGCTCACGTGTAATCTCGTCAAATGAAAGAGGAAGCTGTAGTAAACATCGCTATATTATCTGGTAAACACAGTTACAGCATCTTGCAAAATACAATATCGGTCACAAACAACACAATGCCTGACTAGGTAATTCCTAACATAGAAATCTCCCTCAAAACTCTCTCTGGGAATGCGTTTAGTATTATCCGTAAACTACAGTGGGACACATTATAACAGGGGGGAAAAGGTTGACTTACGGCTGGTCGTCAGGGCAGGAATCACTTTACACGCTGGTGTCAACTCAATATGGAGTCTCACACCTGCGACCCGTAATTACTGTATTCAAATCGGGTTTCGTTCGTTTAGTCGCCGGCCATTGTTGACCGCGTCACGCGAGCGGGAATGCGAGCGGCGAACCGACGTGACCTGTTCGTACCGGGGTTCGCTTCTTTCTGACGGGAGCGGGGAGGTGCTTGTGCTCGCCTTTGCTAGCGGAGGGGAAGGGGAACGCTTCCGTCAGCGATTGGTCGGACAGGGACTATTTTAAATTACTCCGCTTACCGACTTCTCGCCTAAATGTGTATCGTAACAAGGTATAATGCACAGAACAGTATACCCTATTACGAATCGAGTCGATTGTTTTGTGCGTTGAAAAATTTGTCTGCATGACGCACTTTAGATGGTTTGGTTTGAATAAATGAAGCCGAATTATTGGAACATTGAATATCCTTTGATGGTCTATTTAATTTTGGGCCCATAATAAATTGATGTCATTCGAGAAGGATTCACAGATATAATTTGATATACTATTTTCTTATAGATTTGTATATTTGAAAGTAGGTTCGTGCATATTGTCCAGCATCCCTTCTACAAAAAGTCACCGACCGCCATTGCTAAATAGGTAGGTATTTTCCCGAAGATGAGAAATATTAAAAATAAAACAAATATATTATGTAGACAAAAATATTTAATTGCAATTATTTTAGTTACAGAAGGTGAATGACAAATTGTTTTAGTGTTTCATGTCGTTTTGTCAATATTTTTTTGAATGTTTACATTTGGCTAGCACATTAGTACGTAAGACTAAACGAGGAAACAATGGCCATAACATTCTCTAACTTCTTTAATTTACATAAACCCATCTTCTTTCTTTAGGGTTTTAATTATTCATAATCATATCAGAAGTTCTTGCTAGTAGAACAAACCCTCATTTGGGATGCTACAATGATACTGTACACCAGCAGTCTGCTTACGTATGCCTCTGTCAATCATTTTATAAGATCATGTTTTTTCGCAATAATTTTATATGAAACTGTAAACATTTCCAGATAATTGGGTGCGAGAATTTGCTGCTTGAAAACTTGGGTTTCTTATGAAACAGCAGAGCCAGTGCAAAAACACATTGCAGCGGACATCTTTCATACAAAAGTTAATCAAACCTAAAATAAGAATAATTATGTAAAACTCGTGCTCAAATTGTTGGTTACCTAATGAAAATAAAGTCAACACTGGAAACATTTATTCAACAACTAATTATTAGGTATTATTTATGTATTACAGACAGACACGACAGGAAAACGAAAAGCACTACTTATTATGTATTGCGCTTAAATCCTGTTTATATTTCCTACAAAATAAACAGATCTCGCCCGCATTGATGGGTTTTAGTATAAAAATAATATTTGACGAAATGTAATACATATTGTTATCTCAAAAAGTTCTTCACAAATAATAATCCTTAAACCTAGAGATGTATCGCTTTGAATTACACACTATTCATGGAAATTATCGTTAGTCTCAAAAGAAAGTAAAATGAAAATATGTTCTAGCTATTTGGCGTTACTTGTTCAGCTACAAATAATAACATTCAAAACGAATGTTTGCACTAAGAAAAGAAATGATCGCTAAAGAATGTCGCCATAAAAAAAACAGGCGTCTGTCTAGCATAGAATAAAGGAGAACATTAGAAATGCCTTCCGTATAGATTTGAATGGAAACCAATGTGATCACTGACTTGGTATCTTTTGGTTCAACCCACTGAGTTCACTCCCTGTCTCTCTTACACTTGTCTAATATTGTATATCGCCATCTCATTTGAATTTCATAATCATGGTATAACCAGTGGCATAGCGAGGGGGGACGGCCCGCCCCGGGTGCCACCTGACCGAGTGTCACCCCCAAGAGCACAATTCTCTAGCCACCCCCCCCTCCCAGGACGGACCATTTTTTTATGAAGCAGAAATTTGTGTTTGTCAACTTTAATGGGGGGGGGGGGGGTGACACCACCACGTTATCTGCCCTATCAACCCCGGGTGCCACCCATGCTACTATGCCACTGGGTATAATACAGTTTTTTTTTTTCATATTATGAAATTGAACTCTTGGTGTGCCAGTGCAAAATTTTCGCCATCTGTCCATAACTTACTTGTTTATTGCAAAATCGTGTTTCTGTAAATTGTAGTGTCTTGCCAGATAACGTGTTTATATGTATATATGTATTTACAGAAAGAAAATAGTATATAATCTACTATAAGTAGTTTCTTCAGTCAGAAAAATAGAAGAGATTAAGCAAAGAATGGTCAGATTTCTAGATAACGAAAACATTTCCCGTGTTCTCCTTTATTCTATGCTGTCTAGAGATTTGTACAATATTTAGTGACTAACATACAATGTAAATCTATTTTCTGCGACAAAACCAAATGGGCGTGATGGGTCACTGATATACATCAATTCTGACTTTTATATAACGCAATTTAAAATACTATCGGTGCCGGTTACACTGGTTTATAGGTAGAGATGGCAGCGCATATGCTCAAAACCCCACAGGAATTATTGGCATTGCCGCATACTAGAATCAATCCACGAGTTAGTATTTTGTTCACTACAGTTCTTTTGGGTATTGCTTACCATCCGGAGTTATACAGCCTTGAAGAGGGAGATATCGGGGGACAATGGAGTACGACAGTAATGTCTTACGATTGAGAATTAAAGTGCTGACATGACCGGTGCCTACTGTGCTGTCCACACTATTGCGCTCAGTCATTGGATCACACCCACAAACAGTTCCAAGAAAGCCATGTGTTTTGACTATACACTACTAAATCACATGTGTAATAATAAGATTATGACTAAGCCTAAAGAAATTGATCTGTTTTGGTGACGGCCAAAACGTGTTGGACCCATTCGACTTTCATACAAAAGGGAATGTTTGGGGGTCGAGTTTGACAATCTCCAATCTGGGGGAGATTGAGCGAAGAAGCAATCCTACTCCTGTGGGAGGGCGTCACTATCAAATCTTGGAGCGCTTGCGGGCGATGGCGTCTTCCACGGCCTTCAATTGCTTCAAGAGCTCCTCGCGCCGCGATACGGGCCGCTTGGCCGGGGCCGCATTGCTGGGAGGCGACGAGGCCGTTCTCTTCTTGGACACCGAGGGATCTGCAAACAAACAACAATCATCACTTTACTTAATCGTCACCTCATTTGGATAAGGTTCTAACTGACATTTTTTTCAAAAATGACCTTTGAATGCCAAAGTATTTCTTTTACTCATTTCTATACCCTAACTAAATTGAAAGATGTTTGTTAGTAACTGCATGATTTGAATGAATACTGACTATTATCGAGTGCATCCTTCTTGGCGTCCAGCTGTCGGGGCAGGGCGGCGGAGGGAGGCACCGGGGGGGCCGCGGGGCGCCGCTCAGCGGGGGCCCGGCGGGGAGCAGAGCCCGAGCTGCTGCTGGAGCTGCCCGACTCAGAGTCAGAGTCACTCGAACTTGAAGATGAGTCTGTAAAAACACAATACGTAAATGTTATCCTTGTAAAATAATGGAATGCAAACAATGGAGTAGCAACATCAACCATTTGAAGTAAAATAAAAAATAAGCAACATACCTGAAGCCGAAGAAGAGGAGTTGGAGTAGTGTTTGCGTGGTTTGCCCTTTGTTGGCTTGGTCCTTCCAAAGGCATCCACTCCACCCTGGAAAAGTTTTTTTAAATATATAAGTTTTTACAATTTTGGAGTACATCACGGACATATGAATATACATGGACCTGCCCTAAGTGATAAAAACGTATTATTTCCCCCTCCACATGGCGCCGGCTGAAGCACCTCCTTGGAACCGGCTCGCTCCATGGGGAGGGGATAGAGCCTCGCTTGAATCTAAAATGTGTGACGTCATCATTCTTGCCGTGAACAGCTAGAAGGTAACATCCATACATTTAACGAAATACAACGCCAAAACAGTAGCGTATTCTATACAATATATCTACATATCAATGTGCACATAGCGAATGTGGGCGGTTCTCCAGTGTGCTCATCGGTGGTTACAGGGGTAAGTAAATTATGAAACATTTGTAATAGTGTTTTAACTAAACACGGCAACAAAATATTGCTATGTGTATTGGGGTGAGTCTTTTTGAGGCGAGCATTTGACCTTAGCAAATATGTTATTATCGTGGCAAGCAATTCGCGCTCCCATGTAAAAAGGTCTATTCATTCAAAGCAGATTTTGCTTTTAAGAACTAAATGGTGATATTGTAATGCGAGATGCCTATTTACTGTCAGATTGATTGTATAACGAATCACAGTCATCTTTCCCCTCTTCCCCCTCCATGGTTTGGTTTGACCCCTCACCCGTAACTGCTTGTCTAGTCATTTGGATGTCTATGGAGTACATATTTTATTTTACAATTTGGGTATAAAATTTGAGAGGCATGTATGGGTTCTGCTGCCTCAGGAACCATTTATTTGATGGACCTTTTGATTTCTCCAGCTGGACTGTCTCAACCCATCGTCTTACACGCAACTACCCACCGCACAGCATCCCCAAAGATGACTTAGGCCCCGAGGGAATTTTTTTTCCTCAGGGCCTCCTGTGTGGAGTCATTGTAAAAAAAAAAACTCAGACAACAGGTTGCTCTTCCCGTGATAAAGTTGTCTACAAATCGATAAATATAGTTAACCACTGGAGCATTAGGAGCCCAGAAAGTGGGTAGATAGCCTTCAGACTTAAACAACATGAGCACCTACTTTTCAAAATTATTTAGAATATATTTGAATCTTCCTGCAGTCCAAATGTTCGTGAATTGCCAACTAAGATAATACTTTCACAGATAATCAAAAGATGGCAGCAAAACAATAGGCCACTTGCATGGATTTCATAACGACTTAGAAAAAATCGTGTGGATAGATTTTTTTACTAAGATTACGAAAATGTTAGTAAAATTTTTTAGAAATGTAGTTTTTTTATTTTTAAATAAATAAATCCATTATTTGGGCCCGTGACGTCACTACATGAAAATATTCGGAGAAAATGTTCCTATTAATTTTGTAAAATTCCACACTGATTTATTTTTTTTATATGGCAATACTTTGATTTCAGACAAATTTTTGAATTTGACATTTAACATTCACTAGATTTATTGTTTGTTCCCTGCGAACTTATCATTGGGTTTGACTTTTTGACAGATGTTATGAAGAGAACCCCGTACATTTTACGCTGTCTGTAAGTTTTTTTGTTGTTTATTTTTGGGGTGTTATGCCGTGTTACGCTACTTCCTCTTTTAGCCAACGTTTCGGACAGCGTTACAGTGTCCATCATCAGGGCAGATGTGCAGATGGGAGGAGGTAGCGTAACACGGCATAACACCCCAAAAATAAACAACAAAAATACTTTTGGCCGTGAAAATCTAAAATCATACCTGTCTGTAAGTGTTTTAGAGGTATAATGGTAAGTATATTACATTGGATTTAGTAAAATAGACGTTGAAAATTATAATGATTTATGATCAATAAGATGGATCAAGGAAAAAAATATTTATGAGATGTAATATTTTTGGTATGCCTCGTTATTCTCCTGTACTCTTGTGGAAAAGGTTCTTTTTTTTTTTAAATGATTTTCGGCTATGTAATTATCGTTTTTTCGCACCTATAAAATTATGTCCCGTCTTTCCGGTTTATAAAAAATGGTCTGATTTTTTGGATTGAAACTTTCAAAAAATCGCCAGGGTTTCAAAAATACGATTATAAAAAAAAAAAAATACAGAATGTATTACGATATTTGCTTAAACCGGATTTTTGTTCAAAATGTGCAGCAAGTGGCCTATTGCAGTTACACTAGCAACCAATTAGAAATGCCAATATTTGTTTATTTTTCACGGCGATCACGACACTGCGTTAAAAAATACCGTTGTTGTTTATTTTAGGCAAATTCGGTTATGTATAACAATTTTTCTTTATTGAATTCTCTGCTTATTTAGAACATCTGGAATTAAATATAAGATGCGAAAGTGAAGTATAATTTGTACCTTAGAACTATTCTGTTTTCGCAGCGATATTTAAGATTGATTGGTAAGGAAAGTTCCCCAAGAATTGATATAAGGAACTTAAGCTGTTGAACGTGGGATGAAATTTCAAAAAACCGCTTGAAAATTTCTTTGCAATGATTTTTTTGTGATTGTTTTCTGCTTACCAGATAATATCTCTTATACAGTGAAACCCTCTTAACCTGTCACAGGCCAGGCCATTTCACGAAAATTCACAAAAAAACACTAAAAAAGCACCATTTTGAACTTTGAATTGAATGTTTTGTTGATAAATTTTGAGCTATAGTATATTTTATTGACTGAATCACGTTCACAACACAATAAACTATCTACCAAAACAACATTACTTGCATTTATTACGTAAATTAATAGGTTTTACGATGTTTTATTCGCAGAACGCGTATTTATTGTGACAGTTGAAACCGCGGCAAATTCTGACAGCCGATTGTCATAGAAGAAATCGTTTTAAAAATATTCCAGGGTTGCAAGGTGAATGAAACTTGTAGCGTCTCCGAGAGTAATAATGGCGGAAGCGATTCTGACACTGTTCTTCATACAAATTGTGTACATAGAAGGGCCAAAATCGCAGACCAAAAGTTTTTTGTCGGAAGTATTATTCAAATATTTGAATTCTTTTCTCGCGCATGCGCATGTGACGCGCGCGCCGGCGTGTCTCCGGCCTGTCACTGGTTAACCGGTCAAAGGCAGGCCATTTCGCGGATATTCGCGAAACTTCACAAAAAACACAAAAAAAGCACCATTTTGAACTTTGAATTGAATGCTTTGTTGATTAATTTTGAGCTATTGTATATTTTATTGACTGAAACACGTTCACAACACAATAAACTATCTACCAAAACAACATTACTTGCATTTATTACGTAAATTAATAGGTTTTACGATGTTTTATTCGCGATACACGCATTTATTGTGACGGTTAAATTCGCGGCAATTTATGACAGCGCATTGTCATGGATGAAATCGTTTTAAAAATATTCCAGGGTGACAAGGTGAATGAAACTTTTAGCACCACCTAGAGTAATGATGGCGCAAGCGATTCTGACACTGTTCTTCATACAAATTCTGTACATAGAAGGGTCAAAATCGCAGACCAAAAGTTTTTTGTCGGAAGTATTATTCAAATATTTCAATTATTTTCTCGCGCATGCGCATATGACGCGCGCGCCGGCGCGTCTCCGGCAAATAACCGGTTAAGAGGGTTCACTGTAATTCATGTATATTACAAGATAATATTTTAAGAACTTTTTCCAAAATAGCTAACTAAAAAAAAACTCCCATTTTGATAATAATTGTCAAAAAATATATTCTTACAAACTGATTTTATTATTTCTACACAAAACCTGAATACATACCCAACATGAAAAAACACAATTCAAACGAGTTTTCAAAGAAATAATGACCTTTACGCTCATTTGAAAACGTAAAATATCAATATTTTCGCCATTGAAAACTGCCAAAGGCCACCCGCAAATTTCATAAAAAAACTCTTTTAAATTCATTCTGAGTAGCTACAATAATCAAATAGAACATAGGTCACAAATTGATATTGGCACAAGCGATTCTGACCTTGTCCTTTATACAGTTTCTTTATATATATAACAGTTAAAATCGCATATAAAATATAATAAAAAAAATTTACCCGAAAGCCGGGGGCAAGCCATATATGAGGTTAAGATAGAAATAATGGCTGGCGTCTTTCATTAAAGCCCTTGAACAGATATAGCTGACAACCTAAAGTTTTGACTACTGGTTTGTTAGAGTGGTATGCATTGTTGGCTAACCTTGGCAGCCTTGGGCGGAGGGGGTGGGTTGGCAGCGTGCTGGCGGGCGGCGGCTGGCGAGGGTTGGCGGCGCCGCGCCGAAGGAGCCGGCGGGTTCATGGCCAGTGCGCGCGCCGTGGCGGCCCGTCGCTCCTGCACTATCACAGACGGAGACAAGGCCGGGCGGGCCACCCTGAAACACGCAAAATATTATCAATAAATTAAAAATTTTGGACAATCTGTGAAAGGGGCAAAAAAACAATACATTAAATCCACCTTTCTTTAGCTAAAATCATAAAAAACTATGAAACATATAACTACTAAGAGCATAGACAATTGATTTCTCTCAAACATTAGAGAAGTCTTTGATTGTTGTATCTTTGATTAATTTTGTTGTTGTTGAGAATATGTATGCACAAGAGTCCCAAATGCTCTCAAATATCCAGAGCCAGTGGGTCCATGACAATTGGGGTATATTTTAAAGCTGAAGGGGGTGGAGAAGGAAATGAGATGGGTGAGAGGAAGGATGGAAACTACCTGGCTATTCAGATCTGGTCACCAAATACGCTGGCTAAATCCATTTCAATTAACATATCGAATCTGAATGGTGGCATTTAAATGGGGTAATAATGAGAGTATATCTACCAGTATTGCTTTGATATTTGAAGTAATTATTTTTTAATATAAATTCCGCATAAGCTATAACTTCTAGGTATGAATATAGGATGCGTCATGAGGCTAAAGGTAATGGGGAGGGAAAGGAGATGGGAAGAGTAAGATGGGGGAGTTGAATTAATGGTTGTTTACCTCTGTCGTGGTGGAGAGCGAGCTCCTCGTTTAGCCGCGGTGCGAGACGGAGACTTGGCCGAACTGTTGGACGAGCGGGAGCTAGAACCAGAGGAACTGTTGGAGCAACGGGCACACAAATGGCAAGGAAGATGCGTCGTAGCGGTCAGTCAACATCGGTGAACATGCGCCCCCAGTGAGACAATGTGGTATCATGAACAAGGCGAGAGACAGATGAACAACCGTTGTGGAAACAAACAATATCCCAGTGAGACAATACCGTATCGTGAAAAAGGTGAGAGGTAGATGAACAATCGTTGTGGAAACAAATAACATCCCAGTGAGATAAGGTCATATCATGAACATGGCGAGAGATAGATGAACAACATCCCAGTGAGTCAATGTCGTATCATGAACAAGGCGAGAGATAGATGAACAACATCCCAGTGAGACAAAGTTGTATCATGAACAAGGTGTAAAATAGATGAACAACCGTTGTGGAAACAAACAATTCCCCAGTGAGACAATGTTGTATCATGAACAAGGCGAGAGATAGATGAACCGTTGTGGATGCAAACAACACCCCAGTGAGACAACGTCGTATCAAGAACAAGGCGAGAGATTGCAAACAACATCCAAATGAAACAAGGTCGTATCATGAACAACGCAAGACATAGATGAATCATTGTGGAAACAAACAACATCCCAGTGATACAGTTTGTATTTTTGTATCGTGAACAAGTTAAAGCATTGATGTAACAGACAATACAAAATATGAGAAGCAAAGCATTGAAGAATGAAGAGAGTGAAAGTTGTGAGGTTGAAACAGAAAAGGAATGGGTGTAGGTTCAGGAGGAGAAAAAAGAAAATAAATCCATTAATCTAATTCATTTTACCTAACTTTTAGTTGCATAATTTAATTGAATACTTTAAATGTGATTGAAGTTCAAACAGCTGAACCTAAGAATTTATCTCCAACATTCAAATTTCGATATCTCTAAAATGGTGACTTTTGCCTGATCAGGGATGACAAAGTACTACTAGTGGTCACTATGCGTAATGTAGCTCGTCAAGAAAGTGTAGAATTTTAATAAAGAGGAACAATTATTTTTCATTACAATGGCATCACTGAGATTATAGAACTAAAATTATAGTAGTTTCTAAACTGAGGTCATGTTCGACTTCCTAATCCGACAGATGGACACTGGATAGGAAAAATTCATAAGTCTAATAACTAAAAGGGCACATTTCTTCCACACAGTTTTTGAAGTGAAAACTCGTTTAGCACCATTGTACTTTGAAACTCCATGAAATGAAAAATAGCGACACTAAAAAGAGACAAACATATACAGCTATAGGATTTAGCCTGCAAGAGAATGAGATAGTATAATCAGTCTCCTCTTTGTGCAGTGCTTCATAGCTATAATATCGGTCTCCTCTTTGTGCGGTGCTTTGTAGTCTCCCCACTCTTGTCTACTTTAGTTGTCCGATGATTTCCCTTCTACCGCGTGTGAATTGCACACTCTGATTTTTTAAATTTTAATTCAACATCTAAAAATGGCTTCTTTTATGATATGCACACTTCAAAAATACAAGGAAAAAACAGTAAGGAAAGTTTTGAGAAGAATTAATTAATAAGGGACTAAAGATAGAAATAGCCAGATCAGATAGTGATAAATTATTAAAGTTGTAGGACAGATATAGCCGGGCAGTGTGTGCATACCTGGACGAGGAGTATGAGCTGGCGGAGCTGTACTTGCCGGGTCGACGGCGTCGCTCAGGGTTGGCGGGTCGGCCGCCGCTGCGCATCCACGGGTCGGCCCACTCGTCACCGCGCCCGCCCCCACCCCCTCCTCCGCTGGGCACCATGGCCTTCTGGACTATGACCTCGCGGGTGGCACGTGGACGGCGCTGTTGTATAACAAACACAATAGTCAGAATACACTAATTATTCAATTGAAGAAACATACACTGTTAAAACTAATGTGAAGTTGTACATGGCCCAAGAAAAGTAAATATAATGTACATTTGGTAAACAGACAAAACAATATATTATAATATCATAACTAAGGTTAGAATATATCATTGAAGAAGATAATACAAATAAATCTAACAAAAATATGAAAAAGAACAAGACACGGACAAATAAAAAGGTAATATAAAATAAAAAATTTAATATTCATTTAGATTTGATGTCCACCGGTCAATGGTTGAGTGGGCATCGCGTTTGGGTCCCACGATGCAAACCATGTTCGATTCCTCAGCTGGAATCACGACTCAAGCAACATTTTCGGCTTACTGTGGTGGTAGTAGGAGATTTTCAAATATTGTCAGGTTATAAATAACCCGGCAATATTTGTCTTTCTTTTAAAAAAAAATTATTTTTTTTTAGAAAATGGTCAATAGGTAACCCATATAAATAAAATCAGATATGTTTATTCGAGACACTTCTAGGATACAAACCAATTATTTAGAATTTTGTGATAATTTAAAATGGTAGGTAGCATTGTTGTGCATTATCTTATTATATTAAATTTTTTTAAATTCCCTCAGGTCAATTATCTTATTATATTAAATTAAAAAAACTTTATGAAAAAAAATTCCCTCAGGGCCTGTGCCATCTTTAGGGATGTGTGGAGGGTCTTTTTAGGGAAAGGAAGGAGAGGAAGTTCTGGGGAGGAAAAGGGTATGGGTAGGAAAAGGGTATGGGTAGGAAAAGGGGTGGGTAGGAATTTAGGAGTCAGTGTATCCAGGAGCGACAGACACATGAATCCATCCCTCCCACTGCGGTGCAAGGCAATGGGTCGAGAGTCCAGATAGGGTAAAAAATCTCTCCCGATCCGTCTGCAATTCAGTAGGTAGGCAAAAGCATCCACCGCCGAGACCTAGACAAACCTCACCCGCTGAACCCGGACACCCCTGCTAAGTCACCAAGCGTAGCGAATCATTTGGGATAACCTACGGCAGGGGTGTTGGTTACCCAATAAATGCTTCCCGGGGTAACGGTACCCATATCTCTACTTAGCTCACCTCCTTTTAATTATTATTTTTAACTTAACTTTTTTATTTTTCTATGTCTTGTTCTTTTTCATTTTGATTTAATAGTATTACCTTCTTCTTCGATGACATATTACATTGATGGGTATAACCTTCACTAATTTTCCAATAAAAAAGTGGAAGGTTAGAATAGTTTTTTTAATCACCTTTCACAGCTGTATATTACTTTTCAATAGTACGTACATTTGGTAATTGGACAAAACAGAAATAAACCAAAAAGCTTTGTTAGAATAGTTTCTTTTTAACCTGTAATCGGCCGGACATGCTCATTTGCGCGCAGCTTTTGCGCATGCGCAAAAAAAATATTTGGAAAAAAAAAGTTTGTCTGCGATTTTAACCCTTCTATGTACGGAATTTGTATGAAAACAAGGTCAGAATCGCTTGTGCCAACATCATTGATGATATAGCCACTAGTTTCATTCACCTGACAACACCAGATTATTTTTAAATGATTTTTATCTGTGGAATCGAAATGTCATTTTTGGCACAAATTGAAGCTGTCAATATTGACGCGTGGTCCTCGACTAAAACATCATAAAACTTATTAATTTACGTAATTAACGCAAGTAATGTTGTTATGGTGCATAGTTTATTGTTCTAGGAACGTGTTTCAGTCAATGAAATATACGATAGCTCAAAATTAATCAACAAAACATTTAATTCAAAATTCAAAATCGTGTTTTGTTACGAAATTTCCATATTTTTCCTGGAATTTGCGGGCCTTTGACAGGTTAAAACAGTTTTATGAATTCACATCATTTTTCATTAGTGTTAATTTTGTCATGGATCCGAACATCTCAATAAAATCATGAAAAGTTCACACTTTCCGTTAATAAAATTATACAAAATTTAATATCCTTTTTCTCATTGCTCTTTTAACCTGTAATCGGCCGGAGACGCGCGGGCGCGCGCAGCTTGCACGTATGCGAAAAAAATATTTCGAAAACAATGTTTGTCTGCGATTTTGACCCTTCTATTTACAAAATATGTACGAAGAGCAAGGTCAGAATCGCTTGCGCCAACATTTTCCCACAAGTTGGGTAAAAATTTCATTCATCTAGCAACCCCAGAATATTTTAACCTCTAATGGGCCGGAGACGCGCGGGCGCGCGCGTATTATGAGCATGCGCGAGAAAATATTGGCCCTTTTATGTACAGAATTTGTATGAAGAACAGGGTCAGAATCGCTTGCGCCAAAATTACTCTGTGAGATGCGTATAAATTTCATTCACCTTGCAACCCCAGAATATTTTTAAACGATTTTATCTATGATATAGAAATGTCATTTTTGCCGTGATTTTTAACCGTCAAAATTTATGCGTGTTCCTCTGTCACATAAATATTATGTGACTAGTGCAGTTCTTGCCTATTTGGTAATTTTGTCTATGGTGTTTTTTTTGGAGACTGGCAGTTTTTTTCTGGGAAGACAAATTGTTTTTTGTCTATGGGCACTTCCTCCCGAACAGCGATGGGCAGCTGTTTGTGAATTAGTCACTCACCATCAAGGTGTTTCAATTTCGTTAAATCATGTGAATCCAAGTTGATTTTAACTTAAAAAGGCGCGGGGTGTTTTTTCGTAACACGAGTAGTTCGTGTACGGTATTATTTTTAGTGGATATGTAAATCCCACTTTTTCCGGTGTTGGTAGTTGGCCATTTTGTGCAAATGTTTTTGGACATGAAATTGTAAAGCGATTTGGTCCTTGTTGTGGCTAGAATAATATGCCATTATGACCCCGCGTCGCGAAGTCACAGATTGCTGATAGTTCTACCGAAATCCGTAAGTCTTGAAGACTGGTTGGGCCACGTGCCTTTCGGATGGAGTTTGTTGAGATAGCCTGAGGCTGGAGACGCTCTTTGGAGGTGTAGCGGCCTTCTTCCCAAATAGAAGTAAGACCTAGGCTCCCTGGATTCCGCGCCGTCCCCGGTTGTTGAGGCTGGAAGTCCCGTCCCGGGACCTTTTCTCTCTACGAAGCAAGTTTGCAGTCGTCGTCTGGTGTTATATTCGTTTAGTTAGCTTAGCGTGTCCAGGAGTCCATCTGGTATGTTTATGTTTTGTATTCTTAATATCACATTGGTATAAATTTAATCCTAACCTTTCATTGGTATGAAAAAACTTGCACTCTCATGTTTGTTTTTATGTTGGCTACAATATAGTTTTATAAAGTTCATCTTCTTTTATTTTCTGATTTCCTACCTACTTGACAGAAAACTACTATTCCCATTATCCTGAGATCTGGTCTCTGCTCTGCCGTATAAAATTACACTACTCTTATATTGAACCTGAACATCATTCCATTTCATCTCGACTAAAACATCGTAAAACCTATTAATTTACGTAATTAACGCAAGTAATGTTGTTTTGGTACATAGTTTATTGTTCTAGGAACGTGTTTCAGTCAATAAAATATACAATAGCTCAAAATTAATCGACAAAACATTCAATTCAAAATTCAAAGTGGTGCTTGTTTAGTGAAATTTCGTGAAATGGCGTGGCCACTCAGAGGTTAAAATATTTTTATCTGTGGCATAAAAATTTATTTATTTAAAATGTCAAATTTGCCGCGAATTTTATCTGTCAAAGTCGATGCGTGTTGCTTGACAAAAACATCGTAAAACCTATCAATTAACGTAATTAACACAAGTAATGTTGTTTTGGTACATAGTTTATTGTTCTAGGAATGTGTTTCGGTCAATAAAATATACGATAACTCAAAATTAATTCACAAAACATTCAATTCAAAATTCAAAGTCATGCTTTGTTAGGGAATTTCCGTGTTTTTCCTGGCTTGTCACAGGTTAAGGGGGTATCCTAGTCCACAAGTCCGAATGTCAGACGTTTTTTGACGGTTGATAAAAAGAAACATTATTATTTTAATTTTTATAATTTATTTATTTACTAGCTGACCCGGCAAAGCTGTGGCTAATAAAACACAACGTCATCACTGGATGGTTATCCAACCTTTATAACCACCGCCGTCTTTGAGTTTATCGCAAAGAGACAGACAGATTCCGCGGAGGACTTTAATTTATAATACGTAGAGATGGTGTGAAAGATTATAATAATGTGCATGAAATGGTTGGGGTAACTAACGTATTTAAGTTAATAAGGATTAATCCGTCTAAATAACTTTTCAATTACCGAAATGTAGGTGACCATTTTTTTAGAAGATAGAATGGGTATAGTAAGCTATCCGTAAAAGATAGATATATGCCTTCGCAGACTTTTTTGTAGATCTATAAAAGAGGAATATCCCACCATGCATTGTTTTGCTATATCCCAAAAGGATTAGGCAGCGTTTTCAATGAAGCGTAAACCTTCCTCACGAAACACTCTATCTATTGGTGAAAACCGCATGAAAATCCGTTCAGTAGTTTTAGAGTTTATCGCGAACAGACAGACGGGACAGATGAGACAGACAGCGCGGGGAATTTTAACTTATAATATGTAGAGATATTTCACGAAGTTACACACTGTTGAAGTAGAGGGGAAAAAAAGAAATGTCCATCTTGTCATGATTTCCATTCTTCGGGTTTTTTGTTGGTTCCTACCATAGAGGGATATATAAAGAAAATTCATGCCAAATTTCAAGAAAATCGGTCAATTAGAACTTGAGATTTTGTGACAAACGTTTTGAAAAAAGTAGTTTTGAGAAAAACGCATTATCTATTCAGATTTTAAGTAGATTCCGCAACACTAAAACGGCTATAACTTTTAAAATAATTCGAATTTCGAAAAATCCTTTGGAGATATTCTTGAATATCTAAACTGTAGGAACTATGAAAAAAATTGAAAAAGCCCTGCGCGCTTGACAGCAGTGCCCTTTTTGGTCCTAGGCGCAGGTGTTACCATCGAATAAATACTAACAGCATTGAAAATCATTATTTAATCAAGTTCCTACAAAACTACCTAAATATGAAGAAAAAAATCGTTAAAAAAGTAGTTCTTTATAAGGAAACAATGAGAAAGGTCCATTTTTATAACAATCACACATCTGCAATACAATATAAATCTGGGGGTCAATGCTAGAGTTTTGGTAATTTGATTTAGATACCAGAAAGTACTCTAAAATATGTCTATCTAATGTAGAAATCAAAATTTTGATTCAGCATATTTTACGCCAAGAAATCTATATACAATCTTGATCCCTGGGCAATTCAGATATTTGACATAGGCACTTCCAGCATTAAGCCCCAGAATAAACTTAAATAAAAAAGAAAATTAATAATACTCCATGCAAACAGGTAGGTATAAAAGAAAAGTCTTGTTAGTTCTACTGACTACATAATATTAGACTGCCTTTACATACATAAGTTTTATTCCCGTAAGCCGCTTACGTAAGTGATTTATAGCAAAATTACCAATGTAAAAGACGTAAGTCACTTATCGTAATTTATAGGAAGTTATAGAAGTTGTTCTTATGAAAGTTTTTTGACAGATATAATCGTGTCCGCATGAACTTTCAGCTTTCTCACAGCTTATAAAAGTCAGTTGTTGAGATGCGAAATGGCACCCAAATGCACCAATTCGAGATGTCAAAAATTAATTTAAACTAAATTCTGATTAGGATAAGCGGATACCGGAAACAAAACTCATCTGATTCTAAAAACCGAAGAGATATCATTTATTTTTCAGATGGAAAAAAGCTTTCTGAAAACGAGTATTGTTCTATTTAATTATCGGCCCAATACTTTCTAATCTCAATGTTTCTGTTTGTAACATGACATATTTGAATTCGAAGTAGGTAGCTGTCATTCGAATAAAATTTAAGAACTCCATTAATTTATGCTGTTAACGGAACAAAAGCGCAAGAAGAATTGTTTCTCTCAAGCCAACTTCCATTTTAACACTTTATTCTCGCATAAATATGACAGCAGCAAGCCATCTTGACAGGAAGCCATCTCACGGCAAATAAAATTACACGTGTAGCGGTCGCCATTAAACTTCTGAACAGCTTCCATGAGAATTAATTACAGTAAGTTGGACGCATACGTAAACACCCTCCTGTGAGTAATTTATCAAAATCTTACGTAAGTCGTAAATTTTACTTATAAGTGTAAAGGCAGCCTTATAAATATGAAAAATAGAATGAAGAAGATTAATAATTACAGGTTTAAGTTGTCCTTGTGCCGGAGGCTGTCTCTCCTCCATCTTTGTTGGCAACAAATAATGTTACACAATTGTTAATCCAAGTTATTTATTACAGATTCAGGCTAATTTGTTTTTATGGGAACAGCTCATATAGGTCTCAAAGAAATTGTTGTGTCTCCCTTACTATGATGGTGAGAAATAATCTAAATGGTGTTAAAAAGAGAAAACACCATGCTTTATATTCAAATCTAAAAGTTAATCACAGAAGAATTAAAACATTTCAAATATGAAACCAAAGATTTCGAATGTAATTTGATGAAAATTTATAAAACTTGTGAATTTAAATTTTTTTCTTCCTTTTCAGTACTTTTAGTTAGAAACAAACGAAGGGGAGCCATTTCTAAAACTTCATTACATTTGCATTTAAAATTTTAATATTTCTAAAATGTTGTGTTTACTAAGGTGGGTCAAGACTTGTATGGGAAAAAAATTCTTGTTTTATAGTGAAAAAAGGATGTTAAATGAAGACAAATACCACAATTTTTTTTTAATAATATTTGGATATCATCTTCTTCCTCCGGATTGGCTTTGAAATTCCATGTAATAAAGAAAAACCCACCCTTGTTAAATCTTTAAAAAATGTTGGATTTTTTTTTTTTTTTTTTTTTTTTTACATTAACTCCACACAGGAGGCCCTGAGGAAAATAATTTCCCTCAGGGCCTATGTCATCTGGGATGCTGTGTGGAGGGTCTTTTTGAGGAGAGGAAGGAATGAACATTGGTCTTGAAGAGACCCATGTTGTAGGAAGGAGGAAACACAGAGGCCGGCAAATCATTCCACAGCCGAGCTGTTGAACACAAGAACGAGTCGAAGAAACGACCCGTTCTCATGTGACAAATGTCAACTGTGTACAAATGTTGGGCACGCGTTTGGCGTGTTTCCCGACTATGCACCGGTGCCGAAGGGATCAATGATGCTAGTTCCTCGGAGCATCTTCCATTGTAATACCGGTAGAACAAGGATAGCATTCCCACCCGACGCCTGTGCTCTAAAGATTGCAATCCGTCTGTTAAGATGGGAGAATCTATCAAACGGACCGCCCGTTTCTGCACAGAGTCGAGGGTATTTTTCAGGTATTTTGGAGCTCCAGACCAGAGGTGGCTGCCAAATTCAACCGTGGGGCGCACTTGCGATTTGTACAGGGTTAGCAGTTGTGTACTTTTAAAGTATCTGCGGGCCCTGTACAGTACGCCCAGTTTTTGGGAGGCTAACTTTACTCTGGCTTCGATGGAGCCCCCATACCTGAGCTGGTCACTTAGGGTTACACCAAGCATATCAATGGAGGGCCTGTTCGGAAGATTGCTTCCGTTGAAAGAGACTAGATTTTCATTGCGATCCCTTTTAGACGTAATCAGACAAGATTGGGTCTTTGAAACATTAAATTCAACGAGATTATTTTTACCCCAAGAGAAAACACTCTCGAGGTAACCGTCCATTCTTTGCTTCAAAGCCTTACGAGCTGTTGGAGTTTGTGAGCCCTTTGGGGGCTTGTCAAACAAAAAGCTATCATGAACTGTACTGTCATCCGCGTAACAGTGAATTGGTGCACATGACAAAAGGTCGTTGATGTGCAACAAAAACAGAGTTGGAGACAGAACCGATCCCTGCGGGACGCCGGCATTTATCGAGTGAGAGGAAGAGGTGAAACCATCGACTACCGTCTGAATCGACCTCTCCCTCAAGAAGTCGGCAATCCACGTACACAAGGATGCGGGAAGTCCGTAAGAATGCAGTTTGTTGACAAGTCCTCGGTGCCAAACCCGGTCAAAGGCCTTGGATATGTCCAGTGCAACCGTTTGGGTCTCACCGAAACGTTCCAGGCATCGCCCCCAAACATGCGTCACATACGCGAGAAGATCACCGCACGAGCGGTTCCGCCGGAATCCGTATTGACGGTCGTTAATAATTTTGTTCTTCTCGAGGTATGTGAGCAGTTTGTCGTTGATCACACGTTCCATCACCTTAGACAGAACTGATGTGATCGCTATGGGGCGGTAGTTGGCCGGGTTGGAGCGGTCACCCTTCTTTGGAATAGGATGGATAACCGCTTTTTTCCAACCAGAGGGCACAGAGCCAGTCTTCAGGGACAGTTTAAAAAGCTTCGTCAAAATTGGAGCTATTTCTGCAGCGCACCTTTGCAGTACCAGGGCAGGTATTCCGTCAGGCCCACTAGCTTTATTAACATCAAGCCCTCGTAAAACATGGAGTACTTCCCGATGCCGGATCCTCAGCTTTTTCATACGAAAACCGCAGTGAGGAACCGACGTCGGGACAGCACCTTGGTCATCGAGGGTTGAGTTATCCGCAAACATTTTACCTAGTAAGTTAGCCTTTTCGGTGGCGGTGTTTGCTAGTGAGCCGTCAGGTCTGGTAAGAGGTGGCAGACTGGATTTGCAGAAATTGCGACCTATTGAGCCCGCAAGCGACCAGAATTGCCTGCTGCCATGCGGGCATGCAGTCAGCTTTCTGCTGATCTGCTGGTCGTGCTCGAATTTTGACCTATTTATGATTCTCTTGGTTTCCTTTGCCATTTTGTTGTAAGCTGTTCTGTCTTCGGATGTTCTAGATGTGTTGTAGGCTCGGTAAGCCGCGTTTTTTCGTCGCACTGCTTCAGCGCATTGTCGACTGAACCACGGCTTTGAGCCTACACCAGTTTCCTTAACAGTAGATTGGATGAAGCCATCCATCGCGGATGTGATGACCTCACCAATTTCCTGGGCACATCTTGAGGGATCCGAAGTCCGAAAACAGACAGCTGACCACGGGAAAGCATTAAAATGTGCCCGCAGACCGAACCAATCTGCTGACCTATAGTGCCACACTTTTCTCTTCAGCCTCTCGTTTGGTGGTCTGAAGTTTACAGGGATTGATGTCGTCACCAGGCAGTGGTCGGACGATCCTAAAGGCGCTGTGACTTCAATACTGTAACCGTGTGGCACAGTAGTTAAAAATAGGTCTAACAGATTGGAACGGTGAGTCTGGACATCAGGAACCCTTGTAGGCTCCTGAACCATTTGCTCCAATCCGTAGCAAAGGGCAAAGGATTCCGCTTGGCGTCCAGCCGAGTCTGTTGATCCTGAGAACTTCAACCAAGGTTCGTTATGAACATTGAAGTCCCCCAGGACCACAAACTCTGCCATAGGGTAGCGGGGCAAGAGATCATCAATAGTGTCGCTTAAATGTTTGAAGAGCTCGGACGTGTCTGATTCGCTAAGGTTCGGTGAGCGGTATAAACACGCGTAGAATCTTACCGTACTGGCAAGATTGACGCGTACCCACATTACGTCGAATCTGGAGTTTTCCAGATTCAACAGTCGCACACAGTTGACGTCAGCTCGACTATAGAGACAGACACCTCCTTTAGGTCTGAACTTGCTTGCGAGGGTGAAGCCCGGGCAGTCCAGATAGGAGGCGTCTACAGGCTCGGCTATCTGCGTTTCAGACAGGAATAGTAGGTTGGGGCGTTGAGAAAAAAGGTGGTGGTGGACGGAGTTTAAATTGGTATGCAGGCCGCGAATGTTGGTGTAATTCACCAACATTTTTGGCCTGCGCCGGGGTCGCCTACTACTCGCCGCTGTAATGATGTTAATTTTTGTTGTTTGTTTTGTCATGATTTTAAATGTTTTTATGATGGGGTGTGGGGGGAGGGAGGTCTGGGAAGGAAAAGGTATGAGGGGTGGGTAGGAAGCTGGGGATCAGAGTGTCCAAGAGTGACGAACGAATGAATCCAATCCACCCACTGCGGTGCAAGGCGATGGATAGGGAGAGTCCGGCTGGAGAGGTCACCCAATGCGCCCCAAACGCTACTGCTGGGTCCCCTCCGGTCACGAACCGGCACAACAGCAGCGGCGGGGTTTTTACACTCGTTGATGGGGCAGCCCACCCTCAGTCGTGAGCCTGAGGGTCGGGCCCCTGTACTACCGAGCGGCCCGGACAGCGGTAACCGGTTGTAAAGGGTCTCCCTCAACCAGCATCTCCCAATCCGGCCCGCCACGCAGAAGGTGGGCCGACGCACCCGCCATCAAGACTTGAACAAACATTACCCCAAGAATGTAACTTGAACAAACTTGAACAAACATTACCCCAAGTTCATTTAATGGATAAACCATTAAATGAACTATTTTTCAAAAAAACAGAACATTTATATTTATTTATTTTAAAAATAATGAATATAATTCAAATTATCTCAAGGCAGTGTAATAATATTTGGATATCATCTTCTTCCTCCGGATTGGCTTTGAAATTGCATGTAATAAAGAAAAACCCACCCTTGTTAAATCTTTCAATAAACCATTAAATGAACTATTTTTCAATAAAACAGAACATTTTGATTTATTTATTTTAAAAATGTATGAATATAATTTAAATTATCTCAAGGCAGTGTATTCAAATACCAGCAAAATCCTTCTTATGAACGTCTATCTGTCCGCACCGGCTGCAACGGATTTTTCTATATCTTTATATGAATTACTACAGCACTGCGTCCACTACCGGCAAATACCAGTGGTCGATGCGCGGTATTTGCCGGTAGTGGACCAGTTACAGATGGTCGTTCACCTTTACTCTCAAATTTCGGCATTATTTTGCGAAACTCAATTTTGGGACTTTTTGTAAAAGATTACTTTTTATCACTTTTATATACACTAGAAATAACCCATTAATATGAAAATTTTCATAACTTTGAAGTGAATCCGGAGAAAGAGGATCGTTTCAGAAATTTGAAAAATTTTAAACACGTCGATTTGAACCCATTTGGAACCCTTTTATCGCTCTTAGAATTTAAAAATCTCACTTTTTTTAAATGACCCACCTTAGTTATTACTCCCATTATTAAAATTTGGAAGCTTATTTCACCACCTTTCAAAAACAGTTTTTAATTTTCGGATAAGTTCAGAAATATTCTATTTATTTGGTTTTCTCTGCAAAGCGGAAATATGTACTACTAAATATGACCTTCTGAGAAAATATGCTTGAGGCCTGAGAGGGTTAGGTTATTGCGATTCATTTTTCTGTTACTGTGCTTCCTTGCCTTGATGATGGGTACTTTAGCACTGTCTGAAACGCTAGATAAAGAAGCAGGAAGGCATAATAACCTAAAAATGAATCACGATAATACTTTTTAAGAGACGTGAGTAATTTGCAGATCCAGAACCGAGTTAGAGGCGAATAATATGGAAAGATTTAAAAATTGAATTAAGATAATCTGAATAGATATTGCAATGTTTTATTTTAAAGAGTTTCCTACGCCAGAGTACGATTTATAAGTAAAAGTCAACTCACGGATTTATGGTGTCCTTGAACCTCAGGGGCCCCCTTTTCCTGATAGTAGTGTGGGGGGGACTCCTCTGGGGGCGCCTCGAGGCGGGAGTAGCGAGGCACGCGCCCTGAACGCTCCCGGGGGGCGTAGGACCCCTGCCCTCGGGGGGCTGATTCCTCGTAAACTGCACGTCTGAGGGAATTCATCATATTCATTCTTCCATTTTTCCATATTATCACTATTACTGCACTACACCAACTGCTCCCGTCCGGAGTCAGTGGCACCATGGCGTCCCCAATTGAAGTATGTTGCGAGGGAAGGAGATGGGGAAGAGGAATGTGGGGAAATACCTGGCTATTCAGATCTGGTCACTGAACACGGCTTAATCCATTTCAACGTTCAATTCTGAATGGTGGTCTTATACCAGGGAGATACTGAGAGTATCTTCTACTGTGATGTGTGCCGCAAATATACTACATATTATTTTTAATTAATTAATTGTGAAATAACACAAATTAATCTAATAAAATTTATTTGCGAATGCCGGGGATTTCAACCAGTAACCTTCGGATTGCTAGTTAAAAAGCTTTACCCCTCAACCACGGAGGCAATAATTGACATTTTTATATGTTTTTTTTTAGATGAATACCACACATGAGTAAGTAACGAGTATTGGGTTCTATTTCATGACCATGAAATAAGGTTGTTTGGCGGTGGCAATTAGCACGATATTTGAGTGCATGAAGCTAGGGTATTTCAGTATATCACTCGCTGTTCGTACATTCCCAATAGGAATGTATGGCGAGCGATATACTGAAATAGCCCAAGCCAAATAATGCCGGCACTTTTATAGCTAAGTCAGTCGGCCCCTTTGTATAAAAAAGTCTCAATATAAAAAAAACAAAGACAGAAATGTGGGCTGGTAGTATTTATGCACCCAACTTAAATTAACTGTAATGCTGCGACAATTTTATGTGCAAAAAATTACAAAACTATTCAAAGGAATGAATGTACATAGTTATTTATGTAGTTGTAAAACATCAATTATTATTTTAGATGAAATGGTAATAATATTTAGATTTCAGTGGCGTGCAGTCCATCAAGGATAACAGCTGTGTCTACCATAAGAAAAACGAACATTAAAAAGTTTTTTTTAAAACTGTCACAAATTGTATTTTTTTCCACAAATTTGTGAACATTTTTTATACCACAATTGTTCTCAGTTAACTAACTAACCATCACGCCGTTTCACCGCAGAGGTAGGCAGAGAGGACGGACCGCCAAACAACTCGGTCTTGGCACACACTCTTTGCCTCACTCACATTCATACATCTTCTCATACATTCTCTTCTATTATTCTGACTTTTGACATGGCCCGACTCAAGTATCTGATTCACTTGATTGTGCCATGTCTTCCTCGGGCGTCCCCCACTTCTTCTACCGTTCACATTCGCGTCGTATATTCTTCTTGCACTATTTTCTTCGTTCATTCGCTCTACATGACCAAACCATCTGACGGTCCCTTTCTTAAGAGCGTTTAACCAGCCAGCGGACGAAAATCCACATTTCGTCGAAAGTTGTTCTTACGATCGTGCAGGGCGGTTACAATGAGAAAGATTAATTATTCTCCGTACCAGCTTTTTAAAATTATAACTCAATATCGAATTTATTTCAATCCAAATTAGCTTTAATTTATACCTTCATCCAAAAATGCTGAAAGGCGTGATGATAAAAGTATTAAAATAATGTACTTTTTGTAATTATTTTTTGATTATAAGTATTTATCATTTTTCAATAATGTCTAAATTTAATAAGAATGTTGAAAAAATCTGAAATATATTAGTTTGTAAGAGCGCAAATAAATACAAAAATGGACCAATTTTCGTCAAGAAACACATATTTTAACATATTTTTTAATGATTTTATTGAAACTAAAATTAAAATTCTAAAACATGCGTTTGCTAGATAATGTATTGATTTATTTTACTGCATGATTATATTATTTGAAATGGGTGTGGTATAAAACAAAATCTTTTTTGAAAATTTAACAAATCTGTCAACGACCTATGGAATAACCTTATTATACTAAAAATTAAAATTTTTCCTCAAAATTTATTACATGCGAATGCTCGATAAAAGAACAATCTTTCGAAATCCATTTATAATTTTTTGTGGAAAAGAGTCAATACGTCTAAAATCTGATTTGAAAATGACATATTTCTGGTTTTCTCTGGTAATGCCCTCTTAATCTTACTCATTATGCTTACATCAGCCTTACGTTCTTTGCGGATATCTACATTTCTCACACGATCATATATTGTTTACCACACATATGTATGTCTCAGGGATCTCATTTCTCAGCTTACTTTCTTCCTTCCTCTGCCAGTCCATGCCTCACCGCCATACATCAGGGTAGGTACCAGGACTGCATTGTGGACTGCTAGCTTCGCTTCTTTTGACAGTTTTTATTAGCTCCAACGGCATTCAGTCCACCATTAATGGAGTTACCGGCATTCACCCTCCTTTCAATATCTCTATCAGCCTTCCCATCTCTCGTTTTCAGTTGATAAATTATTTCTATTTGACAAATTTATACTTCTGGTTGGCAATTATTGAAGTGAAAACTTCTTTAGCACCGTTGTGATTTGAAACTCGATGAAATGAAAAATAGCGAAACTAAAAAGAGACACATACAATTATAGGATTTCGCCTGCGAGAGAATGAGATAGTATAATTGATCTTCTCTGTGCTTTGTATCCTCCGCACTATTGTCCACTTTAGTTTTCTGAAGGTTTCACTTCTACCGTTGGTACCTAGCATTCATTCTCGTTCCAAAATTGTAATTCCTACCCACAAATACTTTTTTTCCCTACCTACCCTATGCCGACTAAATACAATCATGTATCATAGAGTTCAGTTGAAAAATAATAATTGTCCTGTCAACACATATTGTGAGTGTTGATTATGGGGTTGTGTTTAGGTTCGACCGTGTCGAAACAGTTTAAAAAAAACCATTGCGAGCTTGCGAATATTGATTTTCCCCATTCTTTCCGCTTTTCAGGTATCTTAAGTCCCCAAAATGTACTACCTAATAAGTTACCTAATTATAATATTGTTGTGTAACAAAAATATTTCATCTACACCATACGTCTACTTTGACAGTTACAAGTACATCTAAAATACACACAGCGCCTTCCTTTGGTGACAGCAATGCACGCCACTGGTAGATTGAATGGTAAATACTACTGGATAATAATTAGATAGAAAAAGTACCTCTCAATCAGTCTCTGATACTCTTCCCTGGAAAACAAATTATTAAACTGTTAAGGACATTGAAATATACAACAATCTAAAATTCCACACAACACAAGGAAGCTATTGACTGATATAAGACAGCAAACATATTCATAAATATAAGACGTATAGAAACAAAAAAGAAGTACAGAGTCAGCGTGTTAAAATTGTTAGTAAATTTGTTAATAATTTGTGAGGCGGGTATGGGTACCGCCGCCCCGGGAACCATTTATTGGATAACGCACACCTCTGCTATAGGTCACCCCACATGGTTAGCTACGTTTGGTGACTTAGCAGGGGTGACAGGGTTCACGGCGGTGAGATTTATCTAGGTCTTGGCGGCGAATGTGCCTGTCCACCGTGGCAGACCAGATCGAGAGAAACTCACCTTTTGACCTCTCCGGCCGGACTCTCTCGACCCATCACCTAGCACCACAGTTGGAGGCATGGATTGGACACACTGACCCCCAGATTCCTACCCACCCCTAATACTCCTTTCCTTCCCAGAACTTCCTCTCCTTCCTTTCCTAAAAAAGCCCTCCAAACAGCATCCCCAAAGATGACATAGTCCCTAAGGGGAATTAATTGTAAAAAAAAAGTTATTTAGGTATGAAAAAATTTCACAAATTCAAAATGGCGCTGATTGTCAATTTGATGGTCACCAAATGCGAAGAGTTAGAAAAATCCGAACCTTATGAAAAAAGTTTTTATGGTAAGATGAAGATAACATTGTACTTTGTTCAATGTTTTGTGCTCTTCCTGAAGTAGTAAATATTCCGAAGAGTGGATCAAGTTGTACAGATTCAAAGACGGCATTAAGTAAATTTTGAAAATGACTTATGGCAGTCTGTTTCAACAGAAAGCTAAATCGTTAGCTAATTTTACCTGTCAGTTAAAGTAACAAACCTGTTAAATAGGACCGTACTCTGTTTCAAGAATACTTTTGCAATGAAAAACAATGGTAAAATAAGGACATTTTACAAATTTTTCCTCCTCCTGAAAAATGGTAAATATTCATACAAGTGGTATCTTGGAATTAGGATAAAACAGAGCATGTTAAAAGAATAGGTTAAGTCAGGCTAAGATTATTTTTTTTCTTCAAGTTTTAATTCTTTTGTTATAGAAAAGTATTCATCAAAAGCCATCAGTCAAAGATGAAATATTACCTCTCGGCCTGTCTATAATAGTCCTCTCTCTCCCGTTCACGTTCTCGCTTGACGAGGCCTGGCGGGGGCGAGCGCGGGGCAGGGGGTGCGTAGCCGGCGTAGGCTGCCAGCTCGGGGTCCTCCTCGTCGGGACCGAGGGAGCCGGCTCTGCCTGACGCAGCCAGGGACAGGTGCATCTTCTTCTCCTCAAAGTCTGTGTCCTGCTCCTTGCGCTTGGTGGCCTTGCGCATCATCTGGAAGGGATACGATCAATTTATTAGTAATAATTATTATTTGGGAAATATTGAAGGTGTGGGTTAATTCTGTTGAACCAGCCACTGCTTGTAAAATTTGCCTGTGAAACAAAGAGTTTTTCATTTTATTTTATTTTAGCACATAATTTCACGCACTAATGCGCAGATCTGTGTGCTGTTGCCAATGCTGTTCGAAAATGGATAAACTTTTCACAGTCTGAGACATTGTAAATAAATAATTAACAGTGGTGAAAATTTTAGACTATTAATAAACTGTGTGGGTGAAAACCTTACTAATAGAAATCCTGAAATAGAAGCCAATATAAAATAGTTCATGGAAAGATAAATATATTGTTTATACAGTCAAAGAGGGTTGTCTAACTTTTATATAAATTTGAAATTTCTCATTAAATTTCTGTATATTTCTTGAAGATGTCGTAAAAACAAATATCATTTTAAAAACCAGATAAAATTACCTTTTAATCCCTTGTTTGCCGCTCGGGCACCGGTGTGTCATGAGATTTTACACGCGATTTTGACCCTTATGTATAAAGAAAGTGTATGAAGAACACGGTCAGAATCGCTTGCTCTATTATCGCCCTTTACCATAGCGAAACCTGCAATGCGCCTGGTCACTCCAAATAATTTATATTAATAATTTACCGGAGCGCGGGAATGTGCGCAGTTCTTGCGCATGCGCGGGAAAAATATGTTTATCTACGATTTTGACCCTTCTATGTACAAAATTTGTAAAGGACAGTGTTAGAATCGCTGGACACGAAGTGTCATTTCTGCCGCCGGGTGCCGCGTCGTAATTGGTGGTGCTTTTTGCTGGCCTACCCTGGCAAACAAGAGGTTAAAAAAGCAACATAAATAAGCTCTCCTTCAGAAAATGATTTAACCTCACTTTTCAACATTTTAGTTTGAAAAATCATCTGAAAATTGTTTTTTGTCGCATGCCGCCAATCTGTCAAAAAACAGGAAAACTTATTTCTCATTTTATTCTGTCACCCAAGGAAAACAATCTGAAATAAGTTGTGGTTATAACAAACCATGTTTTCCTTCTTCCCAATTGCTTTTGCATTTATATTTCTTGATTCCTTGAAACTCCAACTGCCATATTTATCAAGCATTTTCTAAAAAAAATGCCTTACATTTTAAACTGTATCACATAAATGAAATCCAACCACACTAGCATCATCTACTTCGAGCTTTCCAGATTACTTGCCATTGGCTAGTTATAGTCTCGTATATACCTCTTTAGCAGTACGCAGCCCCCTCTCCCAGGCGCTCTCGGAGCGGGGGTTGGCCCCTTGGCCGGCCCCCATGCTAGCAGGGTGTGCGGAGATGGAGTGGCCCCCGGGCGGGGGGTGGTGGTGCGCATGGGAAGCGTACCCGGGGGGCATGGCGCGCACCATGTCGAACATGGTGTAGTTGCCCTTGTCTGTCACGCCGGGATGCAGGAATCTAAAGGTTTAAAACACATCAGGATTTAGTTATGGCTTCTAGAAATTGATTTACATCAAAATAAAACGTTTCTCCTCAGGGGTAGGCAGAAAGGATGGATCGTTACACAACTCGGTTTTGGTATACACTACTTTCGTTCATATTAACATCTTGTCTCATACATAATGTATAAATTAAAACAAAGTGAAAATTAAGGGAAATTTATAAAAGAACATAATTAATTGCATTCGTAATTTTAATACAAAAGACTATTTATTTTTTAGGCTTTAAATTTAATATTTTTCACTTTTATTTTATAATTTTATGGTTCAATTACAACTCAACAAACTGGCATTTCAACACCCCTTTGAATAGTCATTAAACATTTGAAAAATAGCCCATAACATAACCTATTTTTTTTTATCACTTTTAACGGTAGCATGATTCGAAATTGTCCGGTTACCGTATTCTTTGTAGGTATAATACACGCCAAACTTTAAGACTGGCCTGACGTAGATCAGAAATCATCGCAGTAGGCGAGTTTAAGAACAGAAACGTGGCATACCCCCCCGTCCACACCTTTCTTCGTCGCACAATTGTTTTTGCACATCTTTCTCTTTCGCTTACGTTCATTGTAAAGTCAGTAACTGCATGAGAATGAATCGCACCATATTCAGGCTGGTCTTAAAGTTTGGCATGTACTATGTGTATTGTTATTTTATATATTTATTATTTTAACCCCTCCGCAACGTAAGCAGATATATGCGTTAAAAATACGACAGCAGTCAAGTACAATAAGCGTGTTTACACGTCAGCGCGTGTGCCTCCATAGAAACCGTTATAACTCTGTTATTGTTTTAGTTACATCCGTAAAATAAAAAGTGAAAGGTCGATAGTGAATCATGCTGCACATCTCTATTCAAGTTGTCCATAGAAAAATACATAAAAAGAACATTCTGTCAAACGCGCAGTCTGACACATAATTTATCCCGCCAAATTTCCTACGAGCGCCCGACATTGTTAATTTCTATTAAATATTTTTATATGAAATGATAAAAAAGTGGGGTGACAAAAGTGGTTATTACACATTTATACAATAGAAAAAGTATTGTTGTTTACATAATCTGTGATTTTAGTACCGTTTTCACATAAAAACATCACGTGAGCCATTTTCAAATTTTTTTAATGTTTGCATTCTAAATTTTAATATTTACAAATATTAATATTTATTTGTAATATAATAATTAGAAAGCTTATTTTGTAACCTATCTAAAACAGTTTTTACTATTCGGCTACGTTCAGAAATGTTTCATTTATAGAGCTTTAATTGTGAAGCGGTAATAATACAAAGTTTTCGTAAAATGTCATTTCGTTAAAGACATTAAAAGTGCATATTGGCGATCTTCTGAGGGGTTAAATGATTACATTGTATATTACATTGCACTACCCTGAATACATTCGGAAATAAATTATTGTATAAAAACGACGATCGATGTATCAAAACTTGTGCATGGAGATTTTTGCCTCAAAGTTGAAGATATATTCATACAAACATGAACTAAGAACAACCACACAAAAAGCAGTGCATCCATTATAAAAATATTAATACAATATTGAATCATTCTAAGCTAATGCAGCATCCTCACGCATTAGTAAGTTTGAATATTGAACACTTATATTACAAAACTACAAATATTTTGACATGTTCAACAAACCTGCAGCTGACTCCCCAGGTGCACTGGCCGCGTGAGTAAAAGCGGCACACGGGGCGCGGCTCTGTCTCCTCGGGGCGTCTCTCCTCCTCGTCAGAAACCTCCCCCTCCTCCAGCGAGGATGCCACGCCTCCTGAACCTTCGTCATCGTCTGGAGCACAACACACAACCAGGGTTCTTCAATTCAGACAACATACATTAATTTATTCACGCCCAGTCAAGAGGTTAACTGACAGAAGCATGTCAGAGGTCGAAGATCTTATGAAAATTGGTGACAACAGTTTTCTTTTACAACGATGTAGATCGTCCTTCTAGGAATTATTTGCTCAGCGCCCGTTCAAACTTTAAAGACAACACCACTAATATACTAAAATGCATTTAAAAATTTTGGGTATTGCAGTTTTTTTTTTACACCAGCTCCACACAGCCTGAGGAAAATTCCCCTCGGGGCGTATGTCGGCTTTGGGGATGCTGGGTGGAGGGTTTTTTTTAAAGGAAAGGAAGGAGGGAAAGATCTGATAAAGAAAAAAGTGAGGGGCCGGTAGGAATCTGGGGGTCTATGTGTCCAGGAGTGATGGACGTATGAATCCATCACTTCCAATGGATGGGAGGGTCGAGAATCAACCAACCAGTCTCTCCACATCACCAGTCCCGCAACACGGAGATGGGAAGAGGCATCCGACGCCAAGACCTAGACAATCCTCACACTATAAATCCGGCATTCCACTGCCATGAGAATCAACAAAAGCATCTAAAGAGACACCACTGGTAGTTCCATCGTAACCTCTCCCTCTCTCTCAGAAACGAAGCATATAACAAAAACACAGGGATTCAGAAATCATTTTACTGATGCAATTCTAATAGAAAACATTTAATTTTTTTTAAGCACATTATCATTACTTACCTTTGTTTATTTCCGAGTTCTTGTCCACATTGTTCAGCTTTGGTTCAGGAGCTTCCACGCATTCTCCCTCTTCGGCTTCAAAATCTAACTGTTCCTCCACATCCTCTGTTTTACTGGTCTTCTCCTGGGGTATCTGCCAAATCAGAACATAATGGTTACATCATTAGTCGGTATATCAAATTAATAAGAATTAAGTGGAATGACCAGCAGAAGTATACTCCATATTGTGGAGCTAGAAGATATAGCCAAACATCCAATGACAGTCTACATGAGCTTCATGAGAGAAACTGGGCTATATGTCACCTCAGTTAAAAATGTTTCTAACTGATATTTTTATTCAAAAATGACCTTTGAATGCAAAACCATTTCTTTTGCTCTTTTTTTATTAAGGAAAATAATAATTTTAATGTGGTAAAGGGGGTGATTCTCTCATTACGGTTAAGAAACACTGATGTATAGGGCCATGCTGTCTGTAACTTGTGTTTTGATGTAAATGTTTACCTTGTCTAATTTAGGTGTCTCGGGTGCTGTGCCATTGCTGGCTGCCTTGGGGGGCACCTTGGAGATGTTTCCATTGAGCTTGGTCTCCAATACTCCATACTTCACAGGGGACTCTCGGCTGTCAGAGTGCTCTGGCGCCTGCAAACAAAATAATGCAATTATTGGCCATACTCTCAGACTTAGCAGTGAACATATTCAAGAGATATTGGGTCTCCAGAAACTGTAAATCAGAAAAAAATTGAAATTTAAAGATAGAAACACTTGGAAGATTTGATCTAATGTATGTAATTAAATATCTTTGAAATAATGTTATTTAGAAAACATTATTTCCTGTATAATTAACTTCAAGCTGGAATCGAACTAGCAGCTTACGATGAAAGTTTAAAAGGAGTATGTAAATTAGGTTCCATGCCAACTCAGAAACACTTCAGAAAGGTCATTAAAATCAATGAAAAAATAATTTTAAAATAGCCAGTAACCCTAACCTAACTTAACCTATTTAACCAATTTGTTTATCATCACTCTTAATGACCTCTCTGAGGTGCTTCTGAGTTGGTTTCATTGTAAGTTGGGTAATTGTTCGGAACAAACGTCAACGGTTAATACGCACTTTTTTTTTATAAAACTTTTAGATTCTTCTTAATTACCATAAAAGACAACTATTTGCATTCGGGGAGGTTGAAAATGTTACATTTTTAATTTTATTTACATAAATTAAAAATTTGCTTTCACACTGTCAAATCACTCTGTTTGCAGTTCGGAACAAACGTCAACGCACTTTTTTTGATAAAACTTTTAAAATTAAGATAATATACACAAGCCCGCTACACAAACCCTGCTTTGCCAGACAAACCATTCAAAAACGTAGGCTGTTTTTTAAAGTAAAGATAACACACACAATCCTGTTACATAACCGTTGACGTTTGTTCCGAATATTTACCGTAAGTTGTTTCATTCCGTAAATTAATATGTTAGGGGTATTAAGAAAAGTTGAATATTAGGTACTAGATTCGATTCTTCAGCAATTTGGAGACCTAGCTCCAACCCTGTTCAATCTTAAGTTCCCTAATATTAACCTTTTCTGTCAGAACAAAGAAAATATGAGATAAATACGTAGAGAAAAAACACTATTTTACTTATTATATAACTTCATATTAAGCAAAACATCACTCACATTATAATGTGCTTATATAAGGTGTTATAACACTGCTTATCTCAAAAAATATGATTTTTTTTTACAAATTTCTTTTAAAACTAAGCACGCACCATGGTTTGATCAACAAACAAAAGTTTTGAGCAAATCACCGCTCTTTTTATACAAAGTTTGGTAACAAAATGATTGGTAATCTGTGATTAGCAGTAAAAGTTTAGTAATAAGAATCTATGTAATCTATATAAATAAAAAATGAATCGCCGAAATGTATGTACGCGCATAACTTCCGAACGACTGCACCAAATTGGATAATTCTTTTTTTTTGTTTGCGTTATTGCCAGGACAAGGTTTGTATAAAACTACTGGTGACCTCTGGCTTTATGAAATTTGTAATGTACCGCGACTGAATGGATGGAATGCGGGAGGGGAACTCGCGTAGGGGGTTTGCAGGAGGGGGGGGGGAGAGGAACCAGAGAGTGGGGAGGGGAACTCGGGAACCTGGGAGGGGGGAGGGGAACTCGGGAGGGGGGTTCGCGGGACGGGGGAAAGGGGGAGTGGAGTAGGGAGTGGGAAGGTGAAGGAGGCGGAGTGGGAATGTGAGAGGGGAAGGGGACACGGGAGAGGAAGGGGATGCGGAAGGGGATGAGAAACAATTTGTTTATTAAATGGCATAGCACCGCATGCCGGGTACCCGCTAGTAAAATCATAAATTATTATAGTTTTTTAAAGCTTTTATCATTGTTTTCATTTTATTATTTGAAGAAAGTTGAATAGAATATTATATATTCCTTGAATAAGAACATGTCTTTTCTTATTATTACTCTGCCTTTTTTGTGTATTACACCGCTTATATCATTTAGAATACCTAATTAATGAAAAAAAAAATTACTTCTCCCAATTACTGATCCCTAAATATTTGACCCTTTTTTTAAAGATGTGCATGTTTATTTAATAACCTAAACGACTTTATGGTTCCTCCTGAAAATTGTGTAAAATGAGTTAAGCGGTGTTATAATGTGAGCAACAATAAACAACATAATGGGACCCTCAGCTAGTTTTGGAGGCTAATAGTAATGTGGATGAAAAGAGAATAAACACTTTTTGAATCTTTGCAAATTCACTTTGTGGCATCATTTTAATTGAATGAAAACAAACATGTTCAAGATAATATAAGTTCATATCAGATTTTGGTGATTTGTTAGGTATCAGAAAATACTCTATAATATATATAACTGCCTACGTTGGTCATTCAAAGTGAGTAAAATTGTGGCCTAGCTAATGCGTACATCAATCGTCCAGTTAATTAGTCAGACGTCACCGAAATATCAAAAATTGAGTTGAATATGCAGTTGGTTGTATGTAAAAGTGTACCCTCTATCTGGTACAACACTCAGATTACTTATAAACACCATCAAATCAATCATAATGCAGAAAAATTTGTAGGGATTTAAGCAAAATGTTAATGTTTTCTGGGTCACTTCAAAACGTCATACTAATGTACCGGACTGTTGACTGATGTCTGTGTTATTTTATACACAGACATGTGTAAATAATATTTGATTTATGGTGAGCATTTGAATATTACTCAACACATTATCTCAAAACTTAGTATTTTGGAGATATCTGACTAATCAACTGGACAATCTATGCTGGGACACCGCGGGATGATATAGCTCGCAAAGTGAATTAACCCGTCAAAGGCCAGGCCATTTCACGAAAAAACACTAAAAAAGCACCATTTTGAACTTTGAATTGAATGTTTTGTTGATTAATTTTGAGCTATTGTACATTTTATTGACTGAAACACGTTCACAACACGATAAACTATCTACCAAAACAACATTACTTGCATTTATTACATAAATTAATGGTCGCGGAACACGCATTAGTTGCGACGGTTAAATTTGCGGCAAATTTTGACAGGTCATTGTCATAGACGAAATCGTTTTAAAAATATTCTGGGGTTGCAAGGTGAATGAAACTTTTAGGCGTCTCCTGGAGTAATGTTGGCGCAAGCGATTCTGACACTGTTCTTCATACAAATTATCTACATAAAAGGGCCAAAATCGCAGACCAAAAGTTTTTTGTCGAAAATATTATTCAAATATTTGAATTATTTTCTCGCGCATGCGCATGTGATGCGCGCGCCGGCGCGTCTCCGGCCTGTCACCGGTTAAAAACTCTGTATAAATGAATCAAACAGAAGAATATGGACTGTGAGCCAGAAGACTGAATGACAGTAAAGAGCCGTTCACACTGGGAGAGTAGTTTAGTCGAGTAGCGAGTATATTAGTAACTAAACGCGTCCGAACACCACAATTTTAGTAGAGTAGCTTAGTCAGTCGGCTTTAAGTAGAGTCAATCCATTTCGTTCTATTTTTTCGGGTGAGTAGCGGGCCCCCACCACGCGTCCCTGTGCACTGACATGCACGAACCCGTTGTTTGAGCAGAGTTCATCTTGGTTCATCAGTGTCGTGCTGTTGGAGTGAAGATGCTATTCTAAAATTCTTTATTTATGCTGCTATTAATCTCTTTCGTGTCCATGGTTTATTTATTTTCATCTCACTAATTTATTCTTCAACCTCTTCTAAAATAAGCATTACAATCAGCATTAGCGTATTTACTTCGTTGCATAGCAGCCAGTCATTTTGCAACGCACGCGACTAATGTACTCTACTCGACTAATGCGAACGCTTTTCGGCAAGTCAAGTAGTAAGTTACTCACTACTCAACTAAACTACTCTCCCAGTGCGAACAAGCCATAAGGTTGGTTAGATCGTTAGCAATGATTTCCTCACCCTAATTGGACTCTTCTTAACTGTCTTCTGCTCCTCCTCCGAGGCAGCCCCGAGGGATTCGAGGTCTGACACATCCGACAGGTCCTCGTGGCTGATGTTCACGTTACTCTCCGAGGTTTTCTTCTCCCGCCCGGCTGACTTGGCTTCCTTGGACAGCTCCTTCTTGTCTATCTTATCTTGTTCATGCTCTGACTCCATCTCTCCTAGAAACATTTATGATCATTATATTGCAATCAGTGTGTTTTGACACAAAAAAGACAAAATCCTTGTGCAATTTGTAATAAGATAAAAAGAGCAAAATTGGTAATGTGTTTGAGGTGAATGCATTTAAGAAGTACTATAAAGCAGATTAGGTACCTTCAGATATCTCTTCTGTGGGTGGGTGTTTTGTAGAGCGTGAGCGGGGGCTGGAGTCTCCGCTGGAGTGACTGGAGGAACGGCGCCGGCGCCCCGCCTTCTCCGCCCCATCCCACTTAGGGCTGCCTGGCGGGGACACTGAGTGCTGTCGGCTTCCAAAGTCACTCTTGGTGCTCCACTTGTCCGGGGGCGTCTCGTTACTCTCCGAGTCGGGGGAATGAGGGGCTGACTCTGGGGAAGGGGGTCGGTGTTGAGGGGAGGGAGAAGCAGGCGGAGGACTAGCTGGGGGCGGGGAAGCAGGAGGCGGACTACTGGGACTTTGAGGACGACTCGGAGAAGAATCATCCCCTGAATCACTTTTCTTATCTTCCGGAGAGTGCGGGTATTCCTTATAATCCCTCTTCTCTGGAGAATCTGGTCTCCAATTTGGTTCGGGCGAGTTTATCCGAGAGTTCTTCTCAGAACCTGCCGCGGACGGGGACTCGGGCCCCTTGTTGGAGGAGGGACTGGCGGGAGACTTGGGAGAGGGAGGACTCCGCGGCCCCACGGGGGACGCGGACCCGCTACTGCTGCTACTCGACGAGCTCGCATTTCCCACCGCGCCTTCGCGGGAATCTTCCGAATCCATCCCTACAAAAACCCAATCGACATGTTAATGCAATAAACTCAATTGGCATAAATGATTTAAAAAAAATGCAGGCCATAAACAATAATTCATTATGACAGGTTAAAAAAAAAACAAGAAAGGCAATCAGACTTTTCAATGTATATTCGCTTTAAGAAAACCGAGTTAACCGGACTTGCCCATAAAGCGTTAACAGATACATTCGACTACAGTTGGAAACCTTTGAAAGACTTCCTGAACGTTCTTACCTGGACACGACGGCCCTGAAGTATACGACAGCGACACTTTGTTTCACTTTTCATTTTAACTATTTACTTCAACTTAACTTTAAAACTTTGAAATACACAACACAAAACAGTAACTGCAGTCCTTGGTAACACTTACTGTATACTCGTTTAAAACGAACTGAACTTAAAAAAACTTTGACATGGCTAGAATGAAAGAAGCATAATGGTCACTACAATTTCAACATGGCGACATGGGTATATGTAGAACTGTTGTTTGCGAAAATAAACCACTTTAGCCGAGGATTTCGTTTATTCGTATCTTACCCTCTTACCTTAAAGACGGTAGAATTGGCGAATTCTGCTAGGATGTCCTGCAATTTTCTCGCCAAAATTTCTCAGGAAGCCAACGGAAAACTCGCCGACAAAAGACAATGATTATTTATCAATTTATTTTCTATGGTGTGAGAAAATCATAGACAATAATATTTTTTTAATTGCCAGGTTACGTAAAAAAATTATCCAAAAAAAATAGCTCTAAAAGGAGATATTCAAAAATATTTTTCGCTGAGGGGGAGAAATACTCAAAATCAAGCCAGTAAACTTTCTCGACCGATCGCTTGAGATAATTATTTTGCTGGTCATCAATTCGGTGAACGTAACATAAATTATTTATTGGAAAGGAGAGCAAATAAAACGACACTCGAAAAATTTATGTATCAAATGCCGTACCGGAATGGAACATAGAAATCAATAACTTATAATGAGATACGTTTTTAGATTTTCAAGGCCAAAAGTATTTTCTTTATTTGTTTTTGGGGTGTTATGCCGTGCTGCGCTATCTCCTTCTTTAGCCAACGTTTCGGACAGCGTTGCAGTGTCCATCATCAGGGCAGGGTATATGTGTCATTACAATAATAATAACTTATAATTTTTGTAAATACTCGTTATTTCATGGCCAGAGAATAAATCGAGATTAATCAACACTACTTTGTAATGTATTAGAATATGTACATCACTAATAATAAATTTTATTTTGTATTTTTATAATTATTTAGTAAAAGGAATTAATGCACATACACAGAAAAATGCACGGATATATCTTTAAAATTTTACATGTGTGATCGAGATGGTTGTGTAGGACTTTCAAACTTCTAAACCAAACAAAAAACACGTTTATTACCATTAAAATTTCACTTTTATTTTACATTATTACTTGAAAAATTACCCGCCCAAACTTTTTGATTCCACGTATGTACTGCGGAACGAAGTTTGGAAATGGTTTGGAATGTGATGATTATTTCGCAACATCGCCACACCACGTAGTTTTGACGTTTGACAGAATCGATGGAAAATACTGGAAAATTCATGGAAAAATTCCGTTCGTAGCTCGTAGTTCGGTGCTGTCAGTTGGTTCCTAGTCATTTTTATTATTGAATACTTCAATAATATCTGCAGAAAATGTTTATAAATTCAATTTCGCAATTCCCGTCCCTAAAGCACTGCGTGTTTTTTTGTTTGCTGATATATCCTGCCGGAGTATGGAGCACAGCTGACTATTCGACGAAGCTAGATCCTTCGGAAAAATTCATAGAATATCCCGAAGAGATTTATAATAATGATAACCTTTCGGACTCCGGCGTATTGCCGATGTATGATTCTGAATTACATAGAATCAGAAGGTCAAATCAAAACACTTCAGTTTCGTCTACAGAAAGTTCTAAAACGGATTTGTTATCATCTTCTACGAGCAGCGATAATTCTAGTGAATCTCTATCTGATTTACACAGCAATATAACTGTGATAGCTTGGAGTGTTCCCACCCCCAACGTGTCCACTTCCACCACCAATGTGTCCACATCCACCACCCCCGCGTACCCCGTCCTACCCGAAAAGAGTTCTGCGCAAGATGAACACCACAGTTCCATGTCTATCTTCTTTGTGCTGTGCGTGTTGGCCTTGGGGATCCTGTTAATCCATACAATGCTTCAAACAGGCTTCTCGTACCTGCCTGAGAGCGTGGTGATAGTATTCCTGGGAGGGCTCATAGGACTGATCATAAACCTGATGTCTATAAAGAACATCGCCAACTGGAAAAAGGAAGAGGCCTTCTCTCCGACAGCCTTCTTCCTCGTCCTACTACCGCCAATCATTTTCGAGTCAGGCTATAATTTGCACAAGGGTAACTTTTTCCAAAACATTGGATCGATTTTGGTTTTTGCCATTTTGGGCACCGCCATATCTGCATTTGTGATAGGAGCAGGAGTGTACCTATTGGGCCTAGCTCAGGTGGCCTACAAACTCAGCTTCGTGGAGTCCTTTGCTTTTGGCTCTCTTATTTCTGCTGTGGATCCTGTTGCCACGGTGGCCATCTTCCATGCCCTGGACATCGACCCCGTCCTCAACATGTTGGTGTTTGGAGAGAGTATTCTAAATGACGCTATAGCCATTGTGCTTACCACTGCTGTCCTCGATACCAACGAGACGACCATGTCCACCGGAGAAGCTATTTTGTCTTCAATAAACCGGTTCTGCTTGATGTTCTTTGCTTCTGCGGGGATAGGAGTGCTGTTTGCCCTGATCAGCGCCCTGTTGCTGAAGCATGTGGACTTGAGGAAGAACCCTTCTCTGGAGTTTGGGATGATGCTGGTGTTTACATACGCGCCCTATGTACTTGCAGAAGGAATTCAGTTATCAGGTACAATACAACATACTACTTAACATTTTTATGAATAACATGGATTAAAGTTAATTAAACTTGTGTTAATCTTTTTATGAACACTTGTAAACACTTCCGTGACTAATGTAAAGCCTTGTCTCCACACCCATTCATGTTCGACGGATTGGCTCGATCAAACATGTTGACATGGAATTATGTTCTACGTGCGGCGCCCTTCTCGAGGTGAGCAGCTCGACACTCGAAATGCCTCTGCGCCGCTCAGTTGCCTCAGATAACTATGGTCAAATGTGAGAGGTTTATTTATGGTCAAATTAATCAAAACTCCAACAAGAATTAAAGACCTTGAATCTTGCATCGAACAAAAAAGCATTGAGTGAAACGGTACACACATTGAGACATGTTCAAATGAGCTTAAAACCATCAAACATGAATGGGCGTGGGTACATAGCATTAAGATGCATGTGTTTGTTGTAGGAATAATGGCAATCCTGTTTTGCGGCATTGTGATGTCCCACTACACGCACTTCAACCTGTCCACCGTGACGCAGATCACCATGCAGCAGACCATGAGGACTCTGGCTTTCATTGCGGAGACATGTGTCTTTGCGTACTTGGGCTTGGCCATCTTTAGGTAAGGAATATTCACTTCTTTATCAGAATAAAACCACTTTTTTTTCTTAAAAGTACTATAAAGCACTCCTAGGTTACGAACAACCTGACATTGCAATTATGAATTCCTCATAAGTTCAATCCATCAGTGAAGTACCATCTTCATCTGTCAAGCAATATTTTAATACTAAATAGGTGCTTTTATTATTTTCACATTTACGGAACGGCGACGATACAAATAATGCAATAAGCATTAATTCTTTATTTATTTACGCCCTTAGGGCTTTTAAATCAATCATATAACATAATTATAATTGAAATAGAACACAAAATAATTTTATATTGAAGTGAAACTTCCTTAGCGCTGTTAGTGACTTGAAATTTGGGTGAAACGGAAATGCGTTAAAACTCAGTTTTACACATATACTCAGTTCTAATATAATGCGGTAAATTCGCACCTCAGCGTATGCCTCCCATAGTGTAGTTGGCAAGGTGCCTGACAAGTCTCAGCGGCCAGAGACACAGACATCAAGCGAACGGGGGTTCGAATCCTACAAAATCCAAAAAAAAAACATTTTTATTTTGTGAAATCAATATCCAAACTTCAAACCACTTTAAAAAAACAAGCAAAAGAAAAGAAAGCGACATCTAGCGACTTTCTAGTTTCACTTCTACTGCGTGTGAATTACACACTCTGATTTTTTTTATTGTTTCTCTTCCTTAACCATTAATAGAAGTGAAGCAGAATTTTAGAAATTTTTGACATAAATTTTGGTAAGGAATAAATGAAAATAACAACGGAACCGAATTTATTTCTAAGCCTATGTAGTCTTTGGATTGGGGAGTTAATGAAATAGTTCATTTTCGACAGATAAACGAAGAACAGCTCTGGAAGCCTCGTGTCACGATTTGGTACTCGGAATGTTAATGGTTTCATTAAGTCTGATGCGTCAATTAGCGATTAACTAATTTGAATAAAAGTACCAGATCGCTCTTGGTTCTTCTGGATATGGGAGAGTTTGAAATTAATGAACCTTAAAAATTTATGTTGAACTCTAATTTAATCACAATAATGCTGCTGCTCTTTCTTACACCTCACGGACATATGAATATATCTAGACCTGCCCTAAGTGATAAAAGCGTATTATTTCCCCCTCCCCATACCGGTTCCATGGAGCCGGCTGGGCTTACGAGAGCCTCGCTTGAATCTAAAAAATGTGACGTCATCATTCTTGTCCTGACCAGCGCCGAGCTCACATCGTACATTTTACGAAATAATACGGCAAAATGTGAGCTTGTGCTATACATGCTATACAGTGGACATAGCGAATGTGGGCGTTTCTCCGTGAGCTCGTCGCTGGTTACAGGAGTAAGTAAATTATGAAACATTTGTAAAAGTGTCTTAACTAAATACGGCAACAAAATATTCGTCTGTGAAAATCTGCGAACTTTACTTTGCCGCATTTGGACTAGATTGGATTAGATTTTGCTTTTAAGAACTAAATGGTGATATTATAATGCGAGGTGCCTATATACTGTCAGATTGATTTTTTAACGAATCAGTCATCTTTCCCCTCTTCGCCCTCCATAGTTTGGTTTTACCCCTCATCTGTATCTTCTCGTCTATTAAATTTGGATGTCTATGTTACTCATTAAATAATGATGAAACAAAAATCTGTTTCCTCCATAGTACTACTTTTTTCCTTTGGAGGAAATAGACATACATTCATTATGTGTCTCATCATTATTTAATGTTTAAGAAAGAGCTGCAGTGTTATTGTGATAAGGAATGTACGTTTATTCCTTTTTTGTGCCGTCGCCATTCTGTAAACGTAGAAAAATTAAAAGCAGCTAATAAATGCTTTCCAATTTCATAAGATATTCCATATTGTATTTTCGTAAGGAGTTTCTAGAGAATAATGTTTTGAATGCACAGTTTCAGGCACCGCGTGGAGCCAGCTCTTGTGGTCTGGAGTATATTCCTCTGCCTCCTCGGTAGAGCATGTAACATATTCCCTCTGGCATTGCTTTGCAACAGATTTCGTGAACACAAAATCACAAAGAAGATGGCATTCATCATGTGGTTCAGCGGTAAGCTATTCATACACCACCTATTAATTCTTCATCCTTTAAAAGATGATGACATTATTTATAGAAGCGTAAATGCAGAATTTAATGGAGAACTGAATGCAGTAGTCACTAATAAAAGTTGTTAAATGAAGCGAAGCTAGTAGTCCACAATGGCATTTTGATACCAAACCCTGCAGCACGAGCTGAAGCTAATTCTGAAGCAAGAAGTAGATTGAAAAATACTAAAATCGTGTACTAGGTGGCGCAAAAGTTGTTACACAATGTTCTTTGGCTGTAATTTTTTTTATGAATGAAAATTTTGGTTCTACCTTTGGATTGTGTTTGTTTGATGTTTTAATTTATTTCCATTAAGTCGATAAAATGATATCGGTCAAGTGGCCACAGTCAGAATTGATGACCACATGCCCGATTTATGGCATTTTCCATCACTCTTTCTAGAACTTTCGGCTTAGGTTCTGGCATTCTTGACGGATATTCTCTTTGAGAGCTTTAAGAGTCTGAAGCTTGTTGACATGGAATCGTGACTTCAAGAAACCCCACAAAAAGAAGTCTGGAACGATTAAATCGAGCGATCTTGCCGGCCAGTGCCAGCACCAAACGAGAGATTAGGCGACCTAGAAATTCGTTTTTTTCAAAAATTTATATCAATTCATGCCTTGTATTTTGTATCTGTATACTTCACAAATGTCAAAGCGGAACTGACATTTGCTGCCTTTTGCAAAAATTATGGCATCTTCCAACAAATCGTATATAAGGTTCTCTAATCTTATGTACTTAATTTCTAGGACTCCGTGGTGCAATTTCCTACGCCCTTTCTCTGCATTTGGGATTTTCAGATGAGACCCGCCATGTTATAATTACAACAACGCTTATTATTGTGTTATTTACAACATTGTTCTTTGGGGGTTCTACAATGCCGCTTCTCAAATTCCTAAGGGTAAGTTTACATTAAACTAACAGATTTTCAAAGATAAACTCTATTGTCTGTTTATTTACAGATCTGTCTGAAGATCTGAGAAAATATTAGCGAATAAGTAGAAAAAATTAAACACTCTTAATAAATAGTGTTAATGTATGAACTCTTCTAATACATAAATAAATTCTGGTGGCCTTTTCTCAATATTGGATGATCAAGGAAGTATTCAGATAACCAAAATATATTATTGTTTGATTTTACTGCCCAACTTTTGGTGTTCAAATATTATTTTTGCTAGCGAAGTCAAATATTTGTCTATAAATTTGGTTCTCTTGTTACAATACAAGCCATTTTTCTTTTGTATATCCGTTGAATGAAATTTCGTAAAGTGATTAAAGCTATTATAAAGGACATTATGTATTTAACATAATTGTGTAATGTTTATTTTAGGCGAATAAGAAACACAAGCGATCTCGCTCGGCTCGGCGGCGCAAGGAGGTGTCTCTATCTAAGACCAAGGAGTGGGGGCAGGCCATTGACTCTGAACTGCTCTCCGAAATTACTGAAGAGGAGATGGAGGTAATATTTTATTCAGAATTTGATTAGATCAAAAGACATAATATTCCAGTATTAAAAAAAAAATGCCTTGAGCGATAAAGATTTCCGGGCGATTGAAAACATGTAACTACTTCTGCAGTTTGAAGCCAACGAATCTGTTGATATTTCACTATTTATCCTTTGTTTATTTTTAGGTTTTATGAAAGAAAAAAATTATCATAAAATTTATACATGCGTTAATGCTTATTTCAGTTATCGAAATTGCTCTACTTATTTGGGGCAATATCGAAAATTACTATATCTGTAAGTTGTTTGTGGTCTACCGGATATGTCTATGGTCACAGATATTTAAATGCAAATTTTAAACATGTAAACAGATGTTCCATTTTTAGAAAATAATTTAAATTGTCCTCACAGACTAAACATAACAAAAGATTATCTAGAATGTTCCCTATGGTCACAAATATTTAAATGCAAATTTTAAACATGTAAACAGATGTTCCATTTTTAGAAAATAATTTAAATTGTCCTCACGGACTAAACATAACAAAAGATTATCTAGAATGTTCCGAGATAGGAACATTAGTGACATCTTTTGGTTTTTGCTAAAAGGTAGAAGCAATCAAAATAGCAACTAAACATATTAGCTGATTGCGGGAAGTTCAAAATAAAATCATGAAAATAGCCTACATACATACCTTCAGCCAATTACGTTAGAATATAATATATTAATAATAATAAATTTGGACAACTTATATAGCGCTGTTTTTGCGAAAAATCACCTCAAGAGCGCTGTAAAAATTAGCATGGATTTTACTTTAGAATTTACTTAACTATGTAGGAGGCTAGAAAACAACTCGTCTTGCAGCTATCAAGCGCATGGATTATTGGAATTCTAGCCTCCCAATAAATTAAATTAAATATCTTTTTTATGCACATATTTCAATTTACTCAACTATGTAGGAGGCTAGATAACAACTCGTCTTGCAGCTATCAAGCGCATGGATTATTGCAATTCTAGCCCCCCAATAAATTAAATAAAATATCTTTTTATATGCACGTATTTCAATTTACTTAACTATGTAGGAGGCTAGATAACAACTCATCTTGCAGCTATCAAGCGCATGGATTATTGGAATTCCAGCCCCCCAATAAATTAAATAAAATATCTTTTTATATGTACGTTTTTCAATTTACTTAACTACGTAGGAGGCTAGATAACAACTCGTCTTGCAGCTATCAAGCGCATGGATTATTGGAATTCTAGCCCCCCAATAAATTAAATTAAATTGCTTTTCATATGTACGTATTTCAAGATTATCGAAATACATATAATTACTCTCTCGCTTCAACATTTGAACTTAGAAATAAGAATTACTACCGACTGATCTTGTTCAGTAAACAAATAATAATGCCTGCTGCGGACACAATCGTATCGCAGTCTTACTAGAGGTAATGCAATAGCATTGCACTCTTATGTATTTAGTCTTACTGTAGCAAAGTCGCCGACCAATAATAATCACGAAGTCCTGGAGTCCCACTTAATATATTAATAATAATAAATTTGGACAACTTATATAGCGCTGTTTTTGCGAAAAATCACCTCAAGAGCGCTGTAAAAATTAGCATGGATTTTACTTTAGAATTTACTTAACTATGTAGGAGGCTAGAAAACAACTCGTCTTGCAGCTATCAAGCGCATGGATTATTGGAATTCTAGCCTCCCAATAAATTAAATTAAATATCTTTTTTATGCACATATTTCAATTTACTCAACTATGTAGGAGGCTAGAAAACAACTCGTCTTGCAGCTATCAAGCGCATGGATTATTGGAATTCTAGCCTCCCAATAAATTAAATTAAATATCTTTTTTATGCACATATTTCAATTTACTCAACTATGTAGGAGGCTAGATAACAACTCGTCTTGCAGCTATCAAGCGCATGGATTATTGCAATTCTAGCCCCCCAATAAATTAAATAAAATATCTTTTTATATGCACGTATTTCAATTTACTTAACTATGTAGGAGGCTAGATAACAACTCATCTTGCAGCTATCAAGCGCATGGATTATTGGAATTCCAGCCCCCCAATAAATTAAATAAAATATCTTTTTATATGTACGTTTTTCAATTTACTTAACTACGTAGGAGGCTAGATAACAACTCGTCTTGCAGCTATCAAGCGCATGGATTATTGGAATTCTAGCCCCCCAATAAATTAAATTAAATTGCTTTTCATATGTACGTATTTCAAGATTATCGAAATACATATAATTACTCTCTCGCTTCAACATTTGAACTTAGAAATAAGAATTACTACCGACTGATCTTGTTCAGTAAACAAATAATAATGCCTGCTGCGGACACAATCGTATCGCAGTCTTACTAGAGGTAATGCAATAGCATTGCACTCTTATGTATTTAGTCTTACTGTAGCAAAGTCGCCGACCAATAATAATCACGAAGTCCTGGAGTCCCACAAAGTCCTGGAGTCTCATGAAGTCCTGGAGTCAACATGCCTCTCCATTTCACTAGCAATAGGTGGTTTCCCAGAGACAATCAATGAGAAATTCTTCTCAGTGACCGGAGCTGTAGTGGACTGAGATGGTCCGTTTTTCCCACGAGTAACTTGAGCGTATAAATGATAATGATAAGCCCACGAGACTTGTCGTGGGCTTATCATTATTTGGAGAGGAAGTTTTGTCCCCCTTGCCAGTAATAATCTTTGGAATATTATGAGTTTTTTTTTTTTTTTTAGGTTCTCTGATCCTGCGGAGGATGTAGAGGCCGCTATTGAATCTAGTTCGATTTAGTCATCCAACGTTAGCTGTAATGATTCTTCATCATCCTTTAATTTAACCTTGCTCTAGTGCATTTCTTCGCAATCGGTTCTAAAAAACAATTCAGGGAAAATACTTTGGGGCGAATTTATGCAAGAATTTTGCGAAGTGATTTTATGCAAAATGTAAGGAGAATCTACTTGAGTCGGCTGGTCGAGGAACACTGAATTGATTGCAAACTTTCACAGCATTCAAAATGGCGGGAAGGTCCACAATGCCATATGTTGTATAGCGCGCGATGGAAAAATACACTAAAATATCACACGTAGGCACTTAAAACTCGACGTCTTACGATTTGCGAAAAGTGAATAGAATAAAACGCGTGTGTAAACCGAAAGGAACTGATTTTGTTTTTATGCAAATTTGTGCAAATTAGCATGAGTAAAAAATTTCGTTTAAAATTAATTTAATCAAAAAGAGAATTTAATTATGAATGAAGGTAAATGTGTACAACGAAATTTAAACAAAAATCTGCTCACTGTATATATAGATGCACTATAGAATTCTTAAAGTGTCAAAACAAAAACAAGTCACTACTGTCTTCGATTTCTTAGTTTTAGTACTGAACTGCCATGCTTCGCGTAAGGTTGTGAGCTTCCTCTAAGTAAATAGCATTAAAAAGTGTCAAAATGCACACGTGTGTGATGAGAAAATGTTTTCATTACTCGGCAAACACTAGTTAAAGCCAAGGAATAATATTTCATCTGTAAATATACGCACTTATTATTATCGATTATCATAAATAATACAATTATTTTCTGCCTGAAGATTAAACGCATCATTATAGAATGCAAGGCCTACAAGGATCTGGGCACGCAACAGCCAAATTATAAAGACAGTGCTTTAGCTAAGTAAACTACTGTTTAAAATACAGTAGGGCCTCGCTAATCCGGATAGGTAAAAACAAGACCCCTTCCGAATTATCGAGGCGTCCGGATTACAGTATGCAATATTTTAATAGGAATAAAACACATTTTTAACATGGGTTTCATTTATTAAAGTAAAAATTTAAAGTCAATTTAGACAAGAATATGTATGTACGTACAAATGTACTTACATACATTATTCAAACATATAAGAAATTTGCGAATTCTTCCATGATTTTTTAATTACGGATGCTTTGAGATCCTTCCAGCAATTAGCCAAAAGAAAAACTGTATCCTTTAGAATCGAAAACGATCCTCTCGCCCGTCCGGATTACAGCGTACACCGAAGTAACGGGGGTCCAGATTAGCGAGGCTCTACTGTAGTCTAATCACTCTGTTTTTTTTTTTTTTTTTACATGATCTCCACACAGGAGGCCCTTAGGAAAATAATTTTCCTCAGGACCTATGTCACCTTTGGGGATGCTGTGTGGAGGGTTTTTTAAGCAAAGGAAGGAGAGGAGAATTCTGGGAAGGAAAAGGGTTTAAGGGGTGGGTAGGAATCTGGGGTTCAGTGTGTCCTGGTCATCCGCCTCCAAGACCTAGACAAACGTCACCCCATGAACCTGAGCACCCCTGCTAAATCACCAAACGTAGCACCCCTGCTAAATCACTTGGGGTGACCTATGGCAGAGGTGTTGGTTATCCAATAAAGGTTCCCGGGGCGGCGGTACCCATTCCCGCCTCACAAATTGATATGCTTGCGGTAAAACAAATTACTAATCAGCAATAACAACGAATACAATAACAAACGTTTGCAAACTGTCATTCTATTACGGCTTGATCACTTGACACCTCAAAATTGCCCAGGCCTTCTATTCTAGTCAGCCTTTATGCAGTATTAGATGGAACTTTTGAATACGAAAACACCGCCCGGTCGTACAGTTTATTTCAGTACCACGCGTTTTCATCTCGCGACAAAATATCCCCGACAAAATAACCTCCGACAAAATATCACTTGACTAAATATCCTATGGACAAAACATCCCCCAACAAGGAAAGAAGGAGACAGAGCAAGAAACTTACAGTTTCAATTTAAATTAAAATTTGACGCCGAAAGGTTTTGTTAGGTTAGATTAGGATATTTTGTCAGGAGATATTTTGTGGATGAAAAGTCGCGGAACTGCTTATTTCGCTCATATGCGTACGATTTTGAATGTCATACATGAACAACACTTGAATTCAGAATCTACTGGAAACACGAGTGTTTCTTACTTGCCACACTTAATTTTGAGTTTGTGAGACAATAACAAGCTAAGAGCCTTCTTTCATGGAGAAAGCAAAAACTGGTTGACAACTCAATTCACAGCGCAACTTAACTTAAGGATTTGAGTACAGTACAATCTCACTAATCCGGCACTTCAATAGACCCATACGTCCAATAATCCGGCACCCTCCACCCGCGCCTCCCTCGCCTCTCTATTCCTATGCGCTCTATCGCCGCATCGTCGTCTAGCAGTCTAACCTCAAAACTTATCTCATGTGCACGTGCGTACGTATTTACCTGTTGTTTTGAAGTGTGAATAGTGTGTATATTCTCTTTATGAAATGCTTTGTTTTATTTATTATGATTTTTTCTCTATAATCCAGTAATCCGAACATTCAAATAATCCGGCACCCTCTGGTTTTTAATAGTGCCGGATTAGTGAGATTGTACTGTAATTATATCAGCTTGTTTAGCAAAAATATAATTTATTAATTATCAACCTTAATATATAATAATAATTTACCAACCTCCTGAACAAAATCGATATTTTCTTGCTCTTACATATCACAAATTACTCGAAAACTTGACAGGTCGTGCAGCTAGGGTTGCCATCTGGACATGTTTGGCTTTTTTAGGTCGGGTCCGGCTAAACATTTATATGTCCGGCCTGTAAGGCCTTTGTTAGTGTAACACGGTGCACGCACCGCCTGCAGAACGAACGCTACGCAAGGCGCAACGTGTACATGGCTATTCTTGGTTCGCGCGGTTTTGTCTTCCAAACTTCTGAAATTGGCGGAATATTACTTTGCTATTCCAGGCCATAACGAAAATGTTAAAAGAGTTTTCTCTTTAATAAACGCCCAGTGGACCAAGGAACACAATAAATTGCAAACAGGAACAATTGCCAAGATGTACACATTGTGTTATTTAAAAATGACATGTCAAAAATTTTATTAAATGATTTCCAAAGAATACGACGTTTTGGATTAAGTAGGTGAAAAAGGGAAATATATAAAATTGTAGATTTTTGTAATTTTTGAATAATTTGGAGAAGTCGAGATTTCATTTTAATTTATTTTTTTCGTTTTCGTCCACAAAGTATGTTTCATTTTATATTTATTTAATGAAAATTTTTAGTAAACTGTTTAACCAGAAAAAGAGTTATGTTTTGTTTGTTTGTTTTATAAGTTTATTGTTTTATGTCTACAGACATAAGACTCGATATGTTTTATTTTGTAATTGACATATTCTGTACTATATAAATGCCAAATGATGACAAGAACAAGAATGATTGTTGTTATTAAACTGGTAAATGTGTGATTAATAAATAACTCTAACTTGTGACAGATTTTTTATTATTAGGTATAAACGTTATGTCCAAAATTACGTACATACGTCCGGCTTTTAGGGCAAAATGTCCGGCCTAATACAGCGCAAAGACAGGCTTTTTTATTTTAGAAGATGGCAACCCTACGTGCAGCGCTAACATGGCAACCTGTCATCCTGGCAATTTAAACGTGCCGGCCCTTAACAACTTGTCTCACTGTGTGCGGACCGCCAATGAAATTCGCAAGTTCCTATTCTGTGGATAGCGATTGAGTTTCCAACTGTTTTTTTTTTAGTTGCCCAGTTGTACGTAAAGTCATTGTCTAAGGCTAACTAAATTCTACCGGTTTTTTAGTGTAGCAATTTGAATACCTTTGATGTAATCATAACTCTTTATTCTGATTGAATCGGTTGCAGACCATCAACCAAAGAGTTTCCGATAATTTTAATCATTTGGCTCACCGTCAACCAAATAAATATAAAAGGTTGCATAAATATAGAATATGAAAATGTAGAAATGTATTTTGGTTCCAGGTAAACTTTGCACAGTCGGCTCGTGTCAGAGGATTTGCCCGACTTGACCTGAAGTATCTGATTCCTTTCTTCACGAGGCGATTCACACACCAGGTTAGTTCTTTTATCACTCGTCATAAATTATTTTCATGTAAACTTTATCTAAACATTAGTAAATGCCACTAAGTTTTTTGAGATTAAATCAACCTTTTATTTATCAATATAAAATTAAAAAGATTTTCCTCACGTCTGTCAATGCAATTAATGATATTGGCACTATTTTCGATTCCAAACTATTAAAAATGCTTGGCTTCATTCTCAGTAATGGCGGAGACATTCAAAATATTTCAGCATTAAAAATCTTATATTCTTCACTTGTTTGAAGTCAGGTCGAATATAACTCTCCTATATGGTCTCCTCACTTTAAAATTCACTCCGATTCCAGAAGACTTTAATTTTTAAATTGTTAATGATATTATAGACAGCCCTGATTTATTAATAAGTCAGATATGCCTCATACGTCACACATATGTCTGGTAATGTTATATTATCGTGAAAACAGGCTTATGGGTCCGAATAGTTAAACTTAATTACCTTCCATACCCACAAGAACTACTCAATCTTAAATTCTTTTTAATTGCAACTACAATAACATAACATAATAACAATAACAACAAATTGGGAGGCAGATGGGGGATCGTTTATTGGATAACCAACACCTCTGCCATAGGTCACCCCAAGTGACTTGACTGAAGTGGTTCGCTGTGTTTGGTGACTTACCAGGGGTGCCCGGGATCACGGTGTGAGGATTGTCTAGGTCTTGATGGCGGCTGCGTCTTCCCACCTAAAGTGTGGCAGGCCGGATTTGAAGAGATTAGTTGAGGGAGACTTTTTATCTCTCCAGAAAGACTGTCTTAACCCATCATCTTGCATTGCAGTGGAAGGGATTTTTAGATTTTCTCTTTCTAACACCTTTTAGATCATATTTCTAACCATGATAGTAAGGGAGACAATGATTTCTATGAGACCTACATGAGTTGTTCCGGAAAGCGAACAAATTAACCTGAGGGGTTACGTAGGATCTTAATATTTTTTCCAGAAATTTTTTTTTGGCCCTGTTCAAGTATGGAAGATTTGACCTTACTCATTCTAATGTTACACTTGAATATGCAGAACTATTTTGTTTTTAATTTTGTATTAATTTGCAATTATTATCGTTATCTCCAGGAACTGAAAGATTGCAAGAGCCAGATGACAGACCTGACCAACCAGTGGTACCAAGCCATCAGAATCTCACCAGAGAGGGAAACTGATGAAGAAAGCGTTCCTCCATCCAATTCCAATTCTCAGTCCAGCCTGCAACGAAGCACTTAATTTAATAACGCATCACAGGGTTGGGTTGCAAGCAGTTGTGCCCCTTACGCGGTCGTCACAATAGTTGTTCTGCGAACATGTATAATTGAAAAAGTGTCATACATAAGGGTACCTAGCATCGAAATGTTAAGCATGTAAAGTGTTAAACAAACAATTACTTGATCAAAATAACCCTTGATCAATACTAACATGATAAATTTGACTAAAACAACAGTATGTAATTGAGAGGAGCCATATATGTAAATCTGTACATAATATTATGCTCCATCGGCATACATTAATTACATGAGTAGTTTTTCTTCCAATCTAGACCCCCCCCCTTTGTTGAGATAAACTTGGGCCACTTTGTATATTATTTTCAAGTAATGTGAGATTTTGCTGGACCCCCTGCCCCCCACCCCTTTTGAGCTCACGTAATTAATGTATGCCCCTTACCACAACTGTAAAGATATTATTTTTGTAATGTTCATTAAACCTAACAGTTGACATCACAATATTTGACAGCACTCATATCGATTGCATACAAATATATTGTATCTCCATAACGTTAAATAACAAAGTAAAAATTAGAATCTCTCAGAAAATTTTATTTTATTGAATTGAAATTTGTAAATATATTTGTAAGACTGGCTTTACACTCGTAAGTTTTTTCCTGTAAATCGCTCACGTAAGCGAATACCAATGTAAACGACACCTAAAGTCACTTAATGTAATTTATATCAAGTTACAGAACTTGTTCTTTCGGAAGTTTTTTGACAGGTCCAATAATCTGTAAGGTCAGGCGATTTTCTGGCCTTCTTACAGCTTATAAAATCAGTTTGATAAGCTAAGAGATTTTCCGTAAGAAATAGTACCAAAATGTGCCGTTTCGAGATGTCAAAAATTAAAAGATAGTTGTTTTCATAGAATTTTTTTCCTAAAAAACTAGTAATTATTTACACTTTTTTATGTTTTCTGAAAATGAACATCCTTCTATTCAATTATCGGTTGAATTCTTTCTATTCTCAATGTTTCTGTTTTTAACATTACATAATTGAATTTGAAGTTGGTTGCTGTCAGATAGCTGTCATTAGGATAAAATGAAAGAACTCTATTAATTTCCGCCTTTGACGGCACAAAAGCGCATGAATAATTGTTTAATTAAAGCCAAATTCTATTTCAATTCTTTATTTGGGCCTTTTCATCTTTATTGACAAAATCGTGTAAATTTGATAATAGCAGATCGTTGTTGACAGGAAGCCATCTTACCGCAAATAAATTTACAGATGTGAACTGTCGCATGAGTATTTACACATTTTGAATATCCGAACAGATTCCGTGAGCATTAATTACCACAAGTCAGATGCATATGTAAACGCTCCTGGGAGAAACATGTCAAAAACTTACGTTAAGGCGTAAATTTTACTTACAAGAGTAAACCTAGCCTAATGGTAAGAGTTAGAGATTTCATATATTTTCACGCACCAAATTGGCCAATTTGCAAACATCCGCTGGCCAAAATGAGGCCAATTTGAAGAGATATTTTAAAACATTCTTTGGATTTTTAAAAATCTTAGTGCTGTGATCTTCCGATAATCACAATGCTAACTTATTAGTTTCACAGGTTAACAAGAGATGTCTCTCATCTCTTCTTAGTTATTTGCTATTGACTTTCTGCGACATGAAATTATTGAAATATTTTTTCTTACAAATGATCATGTGTTTGCATACAAAAAAATGCAAAATCGAATTTAAATTTATAACTGTGATTATCAACTAGGCCATAGAATTTTACAATAATTAATATGCAGAATTCATGCATTTATAAATTTTATGATTTTTTTATAATTTATTTATGAATATTATAAATATGGGATAAACGGTCAAATCCAGGAAAAAAAAATCCAGCTGCATTTAACGGCTCTATAATCCACAGGTGCATTTAATGGTTCTGTAAGCAGTTTATATATGTCTCCATATTATTTGAATTCGGAGGTATGATTTTTTTTTAATAAGGGTGAGAAATTTACAAATTGAATGCTTAAAAATTTCCTAGCTTTCAAAGCTGAGGTTGAACATATTACAGAATACTCCAGTGATTAACTCATTTTCCCCAAAAATGGAGATACAATGTTTTGACAAGTCTTCGATATGTTAAATGAAAACTTAATGTTAACTTATTTTTGCGCTGCTTGGGATTTGAACCCAGTAACCTTCTAACACAAAGTCAAATGTATAAAGAAATACTGTGCTATAGAGGTTGCTCTTCGGGTTGGATACTTTGAAATATGAAATGAACAGCTAAGCTATTTACAACATTTCTGATATCGATAGGTTTACAATTGTGAGTTTTTATTTCATATTTATGAAGAGGCTCATTTTGAACCTAAGTGTCATATTTTGCTATTTATGACTTTTCCTAATTTTTTTGCAGCAGCCGTGATTGTAAAAATTAATGGTTACCACTAGATTATTATGAATATTTAGGATATATTAGGATTAAATTTAAAAAAAAAAAATTACTTAGATGCACATTCCGTAGAAAAGTGTTGTGAGTCAAAAAAGTTAATAGGAGAGCGAAAACAAATAAATGATTGATGAACAAGCGGTCCCGTCGAAAAGAGATACTAGAGACATCTTGCGGAGATGAAGTGATCTAACTTAAATACAGTTTTCGTGGAGCATAGGTAATCGCAATCACTTTAATTTTCGGAGATAAAACGTAAAATAGAAATTTTTGACTTACGACACTTTTCTACGGGATGTGCGAAAATGTAAATATTTTATGATATATTATTACATGTTGTTAATACAATGTTGTCGGACACACTTAATTATTTCTGTGTGCTAATCTTCTCTATTCTAGTCTAAAAGTATTCACTAAAACTATTATTTTAGTTAAATTTACATTAGTATTTAATGCACACAGTGTTGTTCGAATTTAAAAGGTTTTCACATTTGGTTGTTTGTTGACCATTTGTGAAGAGATGGGAAAAGAATGCAAGTCCAATTGGCTTAACGCACAAGGTAAAGAAAGGGATGCTTAAATGGTTTGGGCATGTAGAGCTGATGGATTAAGGAAAGGGTGTCAGAAGCGCACAAGTTGTTAGATGGAGTTGGGGATATCCCTTTGGAGACATTGCACAATCAACTGAGACAAATACTTATGTTGGAATAACAGAATGAATATGGATGAAGCTAGGAATGTGTGCCAAAACAGAGCTGTGTGGCATCTTCTCTGCGGAGTAATGTCGTAATGGTTAGTTAGTTGGTTTTAGAATTTATTAAAATGGTTTGTCCGTAGCATAAACTTGTATAAATGTTAAAGTGATTATTGCCAAAGCTAATGCTGGTCGGTTTAGAACCTAATAAACTATTTGAGGCTCATAGCATCTGCACAATGTCATATTATTATGTTTTCTGTTTGTGCATTAAACTAGATTACACTCATCCTATTTTTCTTATTAGGTACAATTTTAGTATTTTTACAAATCTGTGGACAAAATCAGCACTTCTTTACCAAAAACCTTTTAATCAATGAACAATATGAACAATTAGAGTCTGTCAAATAAGAGTAGAAAATATAAAAAAATTGAACTACAAAATTTGTAGGCTGGCAACACCAATTTACCTGTCAAATATTCTTTAGTACAATCACACTAAAAATGCAGAACACTGTATACACATTTAAAAATACATTTTTTTGTTTCTAAAAAGAAAAATTAAATGAAGGAAGAACTGTTGTTAAGGTACCTACTTAATGACATAATATGATTAAATTGTGTTCTACAAAGTGATTGGACTCCATTTAATTTAACATAAATTTGAATTTAACAGTAGGTAGAAAGGAAGAATCATTAATGGTGAGTTTAGTTAACTATTACATTAACTATTTTTAGATCTGAATGAGTTAAATAAATTCAGATCTAAAATTAGAGACATGATCTAAAGCCTGGACAACGCTAGTAGGTACTTGAGCTAATATGAAATAAATGTGAACAATTTCTAAAGTGTGCTTTATATTTTTTTACAATATCGTTATTCTTCATTATGTTAACATAAAATTGTAAAGATATAATAATAATATACCTATATGCAATTCTAATTTGAGATCAGTGGAATGAAAAAATATTTTTTTCACTTATGCGTTTTTAATTTTTAATTAAAATGTATTTTCGTTATTTATTTTTGGGGTGTTATCTACCGGATCTGCCTTGATGATGGACACTGCAACGATGTCCGAAACGTTGGCTAAAGAAGGAGGTAGCGCAACACGGCATAACACCCCAAAAACAAATAACGAAAATGCTTTTGGCCGTGAAAATCTTAAAACTTATCCAATTAAAATGTAGGTTACACAGCTTTACATTAACACCATGATTATATTTTTAGTATTGCCATTTCAACGATAGTGGCGCCCTCCTATGTTTTCTACTCTTATTTGACAGACTGTAAACATATACTTTTTCTTTTCTAAGTACTTACATAATAATGAATATAAGTATAAGTACTAAAGAGTTATATATTTTTAATTACATACATACATGGTATGTTTCTCTCAGAACCAGTGTATTATTATAAATTAATTTAATATATTACTTCTTTATACATAATTAAATAAACTTGCATAATATATTGTTATGTGATGATATTGTATAGTGTAATTCTTATTTATAACTACATTATAAATGTAGGCAGGCATTGTGCAATAATATATAACTTCAGATCGCTGCTTAGCAATTTATCTATTTAGTTTTCCAGGTTTGTTTCTAGAATGTCTTAGAAAGGCTTATGTTAAGAGGGGAACAAATAGTATTTTAGATTTAATTATTTACCATTCTAAATACTTTGTATTATAATTTGTAAGGGCAAAAAATAAATACTATATTTTTATATTTACAATTTTGGTAAATTTTGTTAATTTTATTGATGATTGATGATATTTTATGTCTTGATTTTATTTTATTTATGGGAAAATTTTTAGGGTGGAAGATTTATTAGACAAATTTTAATTATATATTATTATGTGTCATTTGGGACCAACAGGAAGGAAACCCGAATCTCAAGGTTAATTTATTTAAAAATATATAATTATCGATTTTCCTTACGACAGCTTTACAACAATTTTTGTTATCTTCTTCAAAGTTATCAATTAACACCACATTACAGAATTTGAAAAAAAAAATCAGTTTGATATATTTTTGTGAGGGTGGTAATCAAATCCCTAACCTTCTGACTCAAAATCAAATACTTCCGTCACTATGCATTATTAAAATTGATTTTAAGTGTTTTATAATGTCAAATGTAGCATAATTGAGATGATATAACAATCCTTTTTAGGAAGGATATTTGACAACTTTAGTGAATATTATTAATTATTTCATTACTTAAATTTTAAAATGTTTAATAAAAAGACTTGTTGTCATTGAAAAAAAAGCATTTATCAAGATGAAAAACTTACCAACACTCTAGTGGTGGATATCTATATTAGATTAAAAAATATTTGCAGTGGTGTCAAAATCCAGAGAGGAAATTGGGGAGTATGTTTGTATGGTCAAAACGCCTCACGGTTTACTCTTAACCCCTCCGAATTTTCGAGAATATTAGCTTTTGGTGTCAAATTAAATGACATTTTATGAAAACTTTTAGTTATAACCGCTTCACAATTAAAGCTCTATAAATGAAACATTTCTGAACGTAGCCGAATAGTAAAAACTGTTTTAGAAAGGTTACAAAATAGGCTTTCAAATTATTGTATTACAAATAAATATTACCATTTGTAAATATTAAAATTTAGAACGCAAACATTAAAAATAGGTAAAAATGACTCACGTGATGTTTTTTTGTGAAAACGGTACTAAAATCACAGATTATGCAAACAACAATACTTATTCTATTGTATATATGTGTAATAAACACTTTTGTCACCTCACTTTTTTATCATTTCATATAAAAATATTTTATAAAAATTTAAAATGTGGAGCGCGGTGGAGCTGCCGGTAGCAAATTTGCGCGGGTAAATATTTTTGTCAACTACACGATTGACAGCTGATTCCTGTTATGTATTTCCATAGACAAGTTGATAGAAATGTGCAGCTTGATCTACTATCGACCTTTGAATTTTTGTTTTAGGGATGTAACTAAAACAATAACGGAGTTATAACAATTTCTATGGAAACACACGCGCTGACGTATAAACACGCTTATTGTACTTGACTGCTGTCCTATTTTTAACGCTTATATCTGCTTACGTTGCGGAGGGGTTAAGCACTGCAAGTATTTTAGTTTATTTATTATTGGAACAGCTATTTCGGATTACAAGACCATTTTCAAACCGTCTGTGGCCTTTTAAGCCGAAACAACTGTCGCAATAATGGAAACTAAAATACTTTTTAGAACTTAGAAAATTCAGAACTTACTTACAGAAAAGTACAGAAAATCGCACATATAGCATTCAAACCTTCATAGAGATATTACAATCGATTCCTCTTAACCCGTCTAATCACAGGAGACCCAAGTTGTCCCAAAACATCATATACCGTTATAATAACAGGAGACCCAGATTGTCCCAGAGCAACAGTGCATTATTAAAAGTTAGATATCTCTCTTCCTGTCATGTGAATATTTGTGATTTCTTTTATGTTAGAAACAGAATGTAATAATGCTTCTCATTGTCATAGAATTATATGAGCTAGATTGTTCAGATATTTTACAAACCCGATCAAAAGTGACGGTTTAATTTTGCGCCAATTTGTGACGCATCACACGTTTAATTTTAAAATAAAATTGTATGAAAGTGATAAAAAGTGAGGTGACAGTTTTATTACAAATTTTGCTTAGAAAAAGAATCTGTATTTAAAATTTTAAGCATTATTCTATTTTAATTACTTTAATTAGAATATTCTTAGGTATACATTTTTTAGCCAATTTACATTTCCAATATTAAAATTTTAATATTTAGAAACAAAAGTGTTGATTTCTAATAAACACATCGGAAAGATTATTGTATCTAAATTTTAGAACAATTTTTTTTTGCAAAAGCTTTAAAAAAAACAATAAATAGGAACATTTAAAATGCATGGGAAGAACCAGGAATTTTGCGCGCCAACCTTGACAGGCAAAAGTTGACAGAAAATTATTTTCTTATTATTCGAAGGGTTAATCTGTTGGTTTATCGTTTATTTGAGTCAAAACCTTAAGAACAGAACAGAACCTTAAGAACAGAAACCAAATAAAGAAACTTATGCTTATTTACTTATTTGGGACATTATTCCGTTTAATTGGGACAAATTCCCATCTGAAGTCAGTGAAAAACATCTCAGTAAACGAATTTTAGTCTGAAGGACGGGAGAACAGTGTGCGGCGTGGGTGAGGTAAGGGGATTACATTCAGCAGTAATTGGGAAGACTTTTAAAATCATTATAAATTACATTCTAAGAAGTAACAATTATTTGCTGTAACAATTGTTTGTGGAGAAGGGTTTATATATCACTATATTATGTCTTGAAGATGTGACAGTTGTGAGCAGAAGCCTCGAATTTTACGTAGCTTCAGAGCTATGCAGATTGCAGACTTGTGTTTATGTAGGAGTTCTGGTCATATGTGTATTGTCATTATTATTGGTATTCTAAACATTATTGCCAAGAAAAGAAACTTTATTATTTATTCTCATCGTAGTTCATATATCGATATTTGTGCTACATATTTTTATCACTGTACATAAATGTGAGATCAATAGAAACATGGTTTGCAGTTTTGGACAATAAATTAATGTTGATATTATTTTGTTTATGGATTAAAACACCTTAATATTTTTCATCCACTTTTTATTAATTACTGGACCAGGTTCACCTTATGACAAGCATCTTCAGACTATCAATCAATCAATCTACAATCTGAACTAAATCTAGATGCTACGCTATATATAGCGTCGTTATCAGGAATAAATATTATTGACTCTATTACAATATTGCACATTATTTTTGACTTATTTTATTGTTGGTGAAGCAGCTCTATTACATTTGAATTATTCCCTTATTACCTTTCGGCAGATGGGTTACATGTTAAATTAAGTTGGGTTGACTATACATATGAGTTTAAATATTACAATTTGAGGTTTTACTCATCGAGTTAAAAATAAAAATAATCATTTTTATCTAATACTATTTATTAATTATTTATTTATTTGTAAGTTGGTTTTTTCCGCGGAGTCCACCATAAATTAAAGGTTTTAAAATTAGAAATTGTAAATAAATTTGTTGTTGGCAAACAAATTTAAATTTTATTTAAAAACCTGTTTATTATAATTAGATATGAAATGAGATCCCTGAGGCGTATGTGTGGTAAAACCATGTATGATCATGTGAGAAACGTGGAGATCTGCAAAGAATGCAAGGCTGATGTAGCGTAATGAGTAAGATTAAGAAAGGAACGCTCAGATGGTTTGGGCATGTAGATCAAATGAACGAGGAAAGGAGTGTAAGGAGAATATATGACACAAATATGAATGGTGGAAGAAGTCGGGGATGCCCAAGAAAGAGATGGCACAACCAAGTGAATCAGATACTTGAGTCGGGCCATGTCAAGAGTCAGAATAATAGAAGAGCATGTTTGAGATGATGTATGAATTTGAACGAGGCAAGGAGTGTGTGCCAAGACAGAGTTGTTTGGCGGTCCGTCCTCTCTGTCTACCCCTGCGGGAAAACGGCATGATGGTTAGTTAGTTGGTTTTTTTTTTTTTTTTTTTTTAAATTAATACCGCACAAGAGTCCCAACTGCTCCCGTCTGGAGCCAGTGAAACTATGGCATCCCCAAAATGGGGTACGTTGTGGTTGTGAGGCTGAAGGTAGTGGGGAGGGAAGGAGGTAGGGAAGAGGAAGGTGGGGAAGTACCCGGTTATTTAGATCTGGTCACCAAACACGGCTAAAGCCATTTCAGGCAACGTTTCAATTCTGAATGGTGGTCTTACACCAGGGCGATACTGAGAGTATCTTCCACTCTGGAACTGCACTGCGTTGGTTAGTTAGATTCAAACTTAAGCAGCACTTACAATTTGTTGAAATTTGATTGCTCTTCAACATTGTTTAAATGTTTTTCTCAGATATCTTTTCTCATTTTTTTTAATAAATAAACTTCAGTTTTCATTTCAAACTTATTAACAAAAGTTAAATGGAGCTCTACAAATTATATTTGCTATAAAAATGATATTTAATTCATTTTCGGGCTTTGCTTGACACTTTTGCTTGTTTTTATCTCTATAAACCTCATATTACATTTTTTTTAAAAACATTCACATTTCACATGATTGTATATGAAATAAGCAAATATGGTACATACTTACATAATATTGACATCGACCAAAGTGTCGGTCACATTGTATTATTCTAGTTATGGAGAGAAATATCTCTGAAAGATATTATTTGTATATTTGATGATAAGAGAAAACTATTTTTTTATACTTTTTGTATATTACCTACCTTGTAATAACTATCTATATATTGGGATCTGTAAGCTTTTTATAAATTAAGATCTTTTGGCATTAAAAACTTACTTACTTGTTGCACGATTTAAACCAGAGGTTCCTAAATATCTTGGGCCAAAGCATTACGTTCACAAAGTATGCCTATCGGCCACCAAATTATCACCCCCCAAAGCACTTTTAACTCTTAACCACAAGCTACTTAAATCCCAGTTAAAAAGGTGTAGCTAATATGTAGTACAGATATGTGCTACTTTATTATATTTCAAATCATAAAATATGGAGCATTAAACTATTGATTTTATAGGCAACTTTGGTGAGATAATGGTAATTTAAAAAAAAAAAATTGTCATACTGACTACGTAAATATCATGAAATACAAAATAAAAAGCATTTATTATTTTAACATCATTTTGATGAGCTTAAAAGATTTAAATGACATATGACCAATTTAAGTTTGAACACAAATTTATCGTATATAAATTTTAAAATTCTCAAAAAATGTTTCTTTAAGACGTTTTATTTTATTTTATTGAAGTGAAAACTTCTTTAGCACCATTGTGATTTGAAACTCTATGAAACAAAAATGATGAGACTAAAAAGAGACAAATACACACATATATAGGATTCAGCCTGTGAGAGAATGATATAGTATAATCGGTCTACTCTTTGTGCAGTGCTTCGTAGCCTTTTCACTCTTGTCTGCTTTAGTTTTCTGAAGGTTCCACTCATACCATGTGTGAATTGAACACTCTATTTTTTTTATATTTGCTTATTAGATTGGGCAAGATTATTTGTTTGATAATTGCCATTAACTCACAAAAATTATCTAAGTTGCTTCTAAAATCATGAAATATTTAATACTATAATTAATGGCGTATGTTGTATAATTTACAGTTCAAATAAAAAATAAAGTAGCACCTATCCTTACTAAATATTTGCTACTTACAACTTTTGATAAAAATAATTATTTAGTTTGGTCAAATATTTTGACCTTAAATCCAAATTTAAGTACTATGTGAAAAAGGTCACGCATCCATTCCTCTTAAATAGTACCTAATGCGCAGCAAATTTTTTCCTCCTTTAGCGTTCGTCATCAAGGCATAAAAGTTTAGTGTTGAAAATATAACACCGAACAAGTCTTACAACATAAAGGTCTTACAACATTATGATAAGGTAACTACCTGAATATTTTTACACATTTGCCTGAGAAATATTTTTTGTAAAGGAAACGTAACACACCCAGTCTAAGAATTAAATCGTCTTGACTATATAAATATATAATATACTGTTCCTACATATGTTGAAGCAATGCTGCTCATATTTTTTTATAAATATTTATTTTGATTGCTAAACTTAAATATTTGTGTGATACATATTTTGCACCTTTCAATTTCACAATAATATTGTGGAAATCAAGGAAAAAGCTTTTTTTAGAACATTCAACAATAAGTCAGATATGATTTTAGATATTTTTCAACAATAAGTATTTGAAAGGGTTTTTATGATTATTTCTGTAATACGTGCGTGCATCAGTATGCGTGCTATATTTTATATAATTTTATACCTACTCAAAATTTTATTTTAACATTTCTTTTTTAATGTTTATGGTGCAAATTAGGAAATGTAAATATTAATGTTATAATAATGATGTCATTCTGTAACATAAAATGGTGTTTAAATAAACTATAAGAAAGATAACTATGAGTATAATTTATTTGTTCCTCTTTTATGTCCAGCTAAATTAAACACATTAAAGGCCCTGAAAATTCTACATTTATTATTCTTTACAAGTCACCTTTTCCTGGATATTTACAGTCTGCAGTCTGAGGGGTATGATTTTACAATAAATAAACCAAACTACTCAAACCACTTTACCTACCTGGCTCCATCATAACTCATAACGTAGGACAATGAAGGCCCAGTAGAAGCGCATTACTAACGCTGCCAGTGTTCAAATCCCGAAACGTCCATAGGAAAACCAAAATAACCTTATATTAACCAATTATTAGAACGGTCTTGGCCTATGGATGTGAGGCGGAAACACTGACAGCAAAGTGAAGGCGGAAACACTGAAAGCCACTTCTTCGCAACTATAGGGAAAGTTTTAGCGAACCGTAAACAACATAGCACAAACACAATAACACAAACAAACAAATCAAACATCAATACTCAACCGACACAACACAGATTTATAAAAAAAACAACTTCGGAAAAGGAAATTAACAAAATAATAAACACATTAAAAAACCGGATTGCTCCTGGATTAGATTAGATAACAACGGATTGCATTTAAAATAATAAAAAATGAAATATTAAAACCTATAACACACTTAATCAACCTTAGCATAAACACACACCTACTTTCCTAGTACTCTTAAAAAAGGACTGGTGATACCTATTTATAAATCCGGAGACAAAATGGAAATAACTAACTATAGACCAATCACATTGTTAAACTCGCTATCAAAGATTTACGAAGGAGTATTAAAAAACCAAATTATAAAATACCTGGAAGAAAACAAATTAATCTCGGATGAACAATATGGATTTAGAGAAAAAAGAAGCACAAAAGAAGCTTTGGCAAGTACAATAGATTATATATACATAGCAATTTAGATCAAGGATACAAATGCATAGCGATATATCTAGATTTATCTAAAGCGTTTGATTCAATCTGCCACAAAACACTTTTAAAAAAATTAGAAAATATGGGTATCAAAGATAAAGAACTCCAACTATTGAAAAGTCATATGAGCGACAGAAAACAAGTCAAAATTAATAACCATACTAGCAAACCACTGCCGATTACACACGGAGTTCCACAAGGAAGCATAATAGGGCCCATTCTTTTCACCATTTATTTATTTTTATTTATTTATATCTATATATTACAGTTTACACCTTATTGTTAACATTTTTACATATGTAATATATTTTGAAAACATTTTTACATATTAATATTACTTTTCATTATGTTGTGTGTTTGGTAGGTTTGAGAAGGTGAAACTGTTGGTTGGTAATATTGTATGTTTCGTGAACACCTCACTAGGAGAACCTGTGCTGAGTTTACGTGTTTATGATTAAGTGTGACAGGTACAGGTATTTATGTGTTGTAGTAGAAAGTTAGTTTTTTTTTTTTTTTTTTTTTTATATAAATGAACTTTGCAGCATGAAAATAGACGGTGAAATAATTAGTTATGCAGACGACACAGTTTTACTCTGTAAATCTAAGGATTGGAATAATGTATATAACATAGCGAATCTAGGAATCACGCAAGTGAAAACATGGCTGGACTCTAACACACTTACACTAAACATATCGAAAACAAAATTCTCAACGTACAGTATAACTAACACGGGACAACCAAAAAACGATACAAATACCATAAAAATACACGAATGCATAAACACAAACATCTGCGATTGCCCTCCTCTAGAAAAAACGGAACAAATAAAGTATCTAGGAATCGTAATTGACCATAACCTTCGATGGACACATCATTTATTTATTTTATTTATTTAATTATTTTCATATTACATTTGGTTATAAAATGACGTATTGCCCATCTCACTAGGTGTGAAACGCCTGTGTTGAGATGGCAATTTACAGAGTGGTTATCTAAGATTTTGTAGTAATATTATGAAAATGGCAGGTTAATATAATTTTTTTTCTTTAAATATACAATTCAAGTATGTTACATATATATAAGAAGATTGCAGTAGGTACATGGTTACATATATACACACAGTAGGTATAAAGGTAAGTCTGTTTTTAAATACTTGTGATGGATATGTTTATTTGAGGTAATCAATGATTTTACTTTTAAATGTACTTTTGGTTTGCGTGTTTCTAATTTCAGGAGGTAGAGAATTGAACAGCTTTGTTGCATTATATTTAAAACTTCTTTGCCCATAAGAAGTTTGACAAACTGGGATGTTGAAAGATTTTACATTTGACTCTCTTAAGGCTCTTGTGTTCATTCGTTCTTCAAACATGTGTGTATTTTTAAATTGATGAAGCAGGATATTTTTTGAATACAATTTTTGCAGGTTCGGAACATTTAGTGTCTTAAAAATAAAATCAGTGCTTGTTCTCAACGGGACTTTAAGAATAACCTTCAAAATTAGTTTTTGAATCTTTACTAAAGGCTCTAGGCAAGTATTTGTGGCACTACCCCAGCTGATAATACCATATTCAAGTGATGATTGTATAAGAGCACAGTAAACTTGTTTCAGTTGTTTTCTATTTAAAATATCTCTAACATTTAAAAAAAAATAGACGAGTTTCCTCAGTTTTGTCGTTAGGTTTGTAACATGTACGTTCCATTTAAGAAGATCATCTATTTGAATACCAAGATATTTAAAACTGTCAACTCTACTTAAAGAAGGACAGGTACATGGAGTTAATAGGGGGTTATAGCTGTGGAGTTTAAGGCTTTGTTGTGAAGGCAAGAACTTATTTGAAATTCGAAATGTTAGGAATTTAGTTTTGTCTGTATTCAGGGTTAATATGTGATCATTAAGCCAATTTTTAACAATACGAAAGCCATTTTCTGCCGTTTTAAAGACTTCATCCCAAGATTTGGCGTGAAATAGCAAGACCGTATCATCGGCAAAACTTGTGATTTGTCCACAAATTTGTAGGTTACATAGATCATTAATATAGATTAAGAATAATAAGGGTCCTAGGATGCTACCTTGTGGAACGCCACAATGTGATTTTTGGGAACTACTATAGGTACTGTTTATTTTAACACATTGCGTTCGATCAGTTAGATAACTATGAAATAATTGAAGAACTGTATCTGATATTCCTATCCTCTTAAGTTTATCTAAAAGTATTTTGTGGTTCACAGTATCAAACGCCTTTGCAAGATCAAGGAAAATTGCTAAACATTTATTTCCTTTGTCGACATTACTTATTATGAAGTCTGTAACGTTAGCGATGGCGTCTGAGGTTGATAAGTTTTGGCGAAAACCAAACTGATTTGCTGATAATGTTTTACTAGAGTCAAGGTAAGTAATCAATTGATTTCTTAGTATTCCTTCAACAATTTTAGAGAGTGCACTTAGAACACAAATTGGTCTGTAATTGGTAATTTCAGTTTTTTTTCCACCTTTAAAAATTGGAGAGATAATCCCTTGTTTTAATACATTAGGGAAACAACCTTGAGTGAAGCTCTTATTGATTAAGAATTTGAGGGGAACGGCTATATGAGATTTCAGTGATTTTAGTAGTTTACTTGGTATTTTGTCATGTCCAGGTGAAGTCTTCTCTTTCAGTGAGTCGATTTCTTTGATGATATCCTCCATCGATACATCTTTTAGAGTAAATTTTGCGTAAGTTTCTTCTCGGGGATTATCATCTGGTTGTGGAGTTTTAGTATTACAGTTGATGTTTTCTTTTATTTTACTGGCCAAATTTGATCCGACGTTTGAAAAAAATGTATTTGCATGATCGGCAATAGTCTTCGGGTCCAAGTTAAGATTCACATTCTGACCATCAATTATGAGTTCCTCAATTTGATCTCTGGATTGCCTTGCATGTGTTATCTCTTTAAGAATTTGCCAAATCTTTCTGGAGTCATTATTACATTCAATAATTTTTCTTGAATAGTATTTATTTTTTGCATGTTTGATTAGTTTAGTACATATATTTCTATATTTTTTGTAAAATGTAGTAAGTAAGTAATTATTTGGATCTTTCCTTATTTGTTTATGAATATTATCTCTTTTCCTGATGCATTTTAGTAATCCAGGTGTAATCCATGGTTTAGTGATTGTATTTTTTTTATTAGGTACCTCTTTCTGGTAGGTGTGTAGATTTATTTGATTTTGAATACAGTTAGTGAAATAATTCCACGCCATATCATTATCAGTAATTGAATACAAATTTTCCCATTTTTCGTTTTTTATGTTGAAGATAATTGAATCCCAGTCGATTTTATTTTTCACGATAGATATATTTACGGAGTCCTCTTTAGTAGTTTTTTCATTTCCAACTTCCAATATTGTAGAGTAGTGGTCTGTTACTGTGGATTCATATATTATTGTGTTGATAGGTTTTTTCGTTTTACCTATTACATGGTCAATGCAAGAAAGAGTTTCGTCAGTGACTCTAGTAGGTTTGTTTATGTAACTAACAAGACCGTAGTAGCTTATGGCATTGAGGTAATCGTCTTTTTGAGGATGACCATTTTCTAAAATATTAATGTTTGTGTCTCCAATTAAAAACAGATTACTACAGTGTTTTAGTTTATGTAACACAGTTTCAAGTGATATTAAACAAATCACAAATAAACTCCTCAGAATAATACACATTTTCCTAAACATAACTAACTAACTAACCATCACGCCGTTTCCCCGCAGGGGTAGGCAGAGAGGACGGACCGCCAAACAACTCGATCTTGGCACACACTCCTTGCCTCGTTCACATTCATACATCGTCTCATACATGCTCTTCTATTATTCCGACTCTTCACATGGCCCGACTCAAGTATCTGATTCACTTGGTCGTGCCATGTCTTCCTCGGGCGTCCCCGATTTCTTCGTCCATTCACATTTGCGTCATATATTCTCCTTACACTCCTTTCCTTAAGAAACATATATAAAATAAAACAAATGAAAACATTATATTTTGCACTTTGTCAATCAATAATAATAATAAATTTGGCCAACTTATATAGCGCTGTTTTTGCGAAAAATCGCCCCAAGAGCGCTTTGAATATAATATAATAGAATATGAATTAATTGCTTGGGGAGGAGCAACAAACGCAGGTATCGCTCAAATAGAAATCACACAGAAAACGATCTTAAAGGTAATACTTAAAAAACATAGACTAACCGATACAGATCAAATATATAAAATAAAGTTGCACCCTTCAAAAATAACAGAAATCTTAGACAAACATCAATACTTCCTATTCCAAAATGTAAAAAAACAATAGGACAGTTAAATCATAAATATCTCGGAGTTAAATTTTTTAATTCACTACCTGAAAAAATCAGAAACATGAACAGTAACATAAAAAAATTTAAAACTCAGCTTAAAAATTATACTGAAAATTTGAACTGAATAAAAAATAATAAATTGAACCAATATAATAACACGCCCCATTCCTTAACCGGAGATTAACCTCTATGTCCCTAACGCGTATACTCGTGGGAGATCCCACGCACTTTTTTATGCTCCGAAAGCGAGAAGTTCTTCCTTTCAGAATGCGCCATTAAACAGAGCAATTCAACTGATTAACGATTCTGCATTGAGCATCGACATCTTCAATGTTACCTATAGAGAGTTCAGTAACTATCTTTTGACATTCGTCTCAACATACTGAAACTGCCCCCTTGAACTTTTTTTTCTCTTAAATTTTGTAATCTTCTCCATAATAATTTGGTGTATAACTGTTTTATGGAGAACCTGAAGAAATAAATAAATAAATTAACTATTTTTTTTATTATTTCGGACAGGTGGTGGATATTGGATTAGGGCGAAAACGACACAAACGTCACGCGAAATTAATTCACGATTTATTAAAACAAATATTTAAATCAGGTACTTAATCAACTTTCAATGCATCATCTTGATGACATTTTTGTAATCCTTATCTTAACACGTATTAATTGAATTAAATCCGGTGAAAACCAAAAAATATGTAAATGTCGTTTAATGCCAATCAATAAAATTCTACACCACACCACAAAAAAAGATAAATGGTTTTATATGTATAAAATTCAGTTATTTAATAGGTAAATTGGACTTTACAACTCGGCAAATATTACAACATCAGCGCAGACACCAAGGGATAGTGTTATGTTAGTTAGTATATTATGTTAGTTTAGCGAGAGTTGGAAGAAATAAAAAAAAGTTAGCATTGAATGGTACATGGGTGAACGCTTCCACCGACGAAGAACAGCCCTTAGTCTTGTGTATGCCTACTTATTGTCACTAGCGGAAGAGGGATAACAAGTACGAAGCTCGTAAAATACAGTGAGCCCTATTTATATCGGTTCCAGTCTTACGTCAATGGATCCAGTTCAATCGGTGCACGATGATATAACGAGTGTAATAATCTCAGTTTTAATTATTTTATGTGAGTTCGCATCGTAGATTGGTTTGTGCCAGTTTTCTTATACATAAAACAAATACGGGTTAGTTATTCATAACTTAAGAACGGCTGGACCGATTTTTATGATATTTGATTTTTTGGATTAGTCTCCTCCCCGAATAGCATAATAACTATTAAAACATCGAAAAAATTGACGAAAAAAGAATTTGAAGAAAATGCATTTTCTCATACATTTTGTATGGAACGGCTTTTTTAGAATTCAATTACACTTAAATATTATACTTATCTCAATAATGCTGCAGATCTTTCAAACGATGAGATACACAATGTACGTAGGTCTGTTTCCTCCAAAAGAAAAAAGTCATGATTTTCTTGCATCTCACTCACACACCTCACAAGCAGGCGCGGCTGGCGCTAACGTGCAATGGGGCGCTGAACCGCCAAAAAAATTCAACATCATTTTACAACTCATCGTATTTCTACGTAATGTGTTTATTTATTAAATTGATAAAATTGAGCACAATCTTTAAATTTAATTATAATTATTTATCAATCTAACAATTAGCAATGTATTACGGCCAAATAAACGCATTGTTCCCACCCGCCAGTTACGGCGGCTAGCCGCTAGGAGCGAGGAACCGAGGTAGGTACAATGCCAAACCGCGCGCCAGAGCTAAGCGCCCCGTAATTTGGATGATCCTCGTAGTAAAAAATCCCAAAACGTCAGAAACATGTCATACTAAAAATCGGCTGACCGTGCGCTGAACGGCCGACCCGAAGAGCTTCGGCATTCTTCGGAAATATTCCGAAGCTTTGGTTCCAGCGGTAGTAAGGTTTGAACAAGATAATATTAAGTAATAATATTTCTCTTCTAAAATGTAACCATTAGTCAAAGGGTCAGCTATGCGTCTCGTGTGACATTATCTTGTTCGAGCCCTTGGGATGTACCTTTTTGACATTATTATTTGTTTGTCACCCATTGATCGAAGTTGTCACGACAGTAAATGGCGATATTGGCGATCCGCGCCGAAGAGTGTTTCTGGTGTGTTAATTATTATTATTGGATTATTGCGTTATTATTATTATCTTTGGAAGGTTGAGTATTTTTAAATGGATATCACACCCACCCTTTCCACTAATCTTCTAATAGATGTAATATCAATAGTAATGGAGTGTAAAATGCTTCTAAAAATATTGATACCAGAATAATTCTATAATAATTGGATAATTACTAGAGCGCCGTTTTAGTTATGTTGCGTTGTACAATTTATTATGAGTTCCTAGGCTATATGTATTTTTATTATTTGAATTTACAAACAGATACATAAAACATACCTACTTACCTGGCAGGTCAATTCACTATATTAAACTCTAGACATCAGCATGTTTTTACATCGCACGATATTTTTACTATTACAGTTACATGATATTTTTAGATACTGAGCAAATAATGTAAAATTATGCATGATGTCTAGATTTTTTTAAAAATATAATATCAACCTTTCGTTTTTTATGAATGGCTTGGTGAACCACCTATAATTTGAGGCACCGGCCGCGCCTGCTCACAAGTATGGAATACAGTTACAAGGATAACATTGAAGTTTTTTTTTACATTAGCTTCACACAGGAGGCCCTGAGGAAAATAATTCCCCTCAGAGCCTATGTCTGGGGGTCAGTGTGTCCAGAATAATAGAAAAAAGTCCTATTACCAGAAAAGGGTAATAGGTGTGGGTTGGAATCTGGGGGTCAGTGTGTTCCAGGAGTGACGGACGTATGAATATGAATTCATCCCTCCCACTGCGGTGCTAGAGGAGAAGTCAAAGGAACTTCCTCAACCACTCTCTCCCGATCCGGCCTGCCATGCAGCTGGTGAGCAGACGCATTCGCCGCCAAGACCTGGACAAACTTCACCCCATGAACTCGGGCACCCCTGCTAAGTCATCAAACATAGAGAACCACTTGAGGGTGACCTATGGCAGAGGTGTTGGTTATCCAATAAATGGTTCCCGGGGCGGCGGTAGGGATTAAAACAACGAAGCATTAATTTGTAAATTGAGTGAATTCCAAAAATTCCAAAACGTCAAAAGTCAATGCGCTGATTGTTTTGCCTTTGTTCTTAAACGTATAATGCTGTCCTTCTTTCTATCGATATTCACTCTTATGGAAATACCGAAACGAAGTCAAGTGTACGACCACAAATGTTAATTAAATTAATGCACAACTATAGAAAAGGTACAGCATGAGCATCTCCTGTCCCCATCCCACCTTCCTCTGCCTCTTGCCCTTTCCTATTCCTTCTTCCGTCTAATATACTTATATATATTTTTTGTTGTTGTTATTTTCATTTAATGGTTATTACCAATTACAATTTTTTTTTTACATTAACTCCACACAGGAGGCCCTGAGGAAAATAATTTCCCTCAGGGCCTATGTCATCTGGGATGCTGTGTGGAGGGTCTTTTTGAGGAGAGGAAGGAATGAACATTGGTCTTGAAGAGACCCATGTTATAGGAAGGAGGAAACACAGAGGCCGGCAAATCATTCCACAGCCGATCTGTTGAACACATGAACGAGTCGAAGAAACGACCCGTTCTCATGTGACAAATGTCAACCGTGTACAAATGTTGGGCACGCGTTTGGCGTGTTTCCCGACTATGCACCGGTGCCGAAGGGATCAATGATGCTAGTTCCTCGGAGCATCTTCCATTGTAATACCGGTAGAACAAGGATAGCATTCCCACCCGACGCCTGTCCTCTTAAGATTGCAATCCGTCTGTTAAGATGGGAGAATCTATCAAACGGACCGCCCGTTTCTGCACAGAGTCGAGGGTATTTTTCAGGTATTTTGGAGCTCCGACCAGAGATGGCTGCCAAATTCAACCGTGGGCGTACTTGTGATTTGTACAAGGTTAGCAGTTGTGTACTATCTGCGGGCCCTGTACAGTATGCCCAGTTTTTGGTAAGCTATCTTTACTCTGGCTTCGATGGAGCCCCCAAACCTGAGCTGGTCACTTAGGGTTACACCAAGCATATCAATAGCCTATCAATATATTATATCATAATAACCAACATTAGCATAAGAAACTGTTTTGGCTTACCTCATGTTTAACCTCTTGTATAACTCATGCTGTATAAAAATTGCTGTTTGTTTTTTACAATAAATAAAATAAAATAAACTTGGTGGCACTAACGCACACACACGCATTTCTCTGAAATTTGATGTCGTGCCGTGCCGTTGGAGTAGGACCGTGGCGGAAAGTCGAAACTGTTTCACCATTGCAATAAAAAAACCTTGTTTTTATTATGACCTGATTTTTAATTCACAGAGAATGTGCATTACGTCATTTCTTCCGTACATACTTCCTAATTTTTGTTATTTATTTTTGGGGTGTTATGCCGTGTTGCGCTACCTCCTAAGGCTAAAGGAGGAGGTAGCGCGTTATTTTTGCTTATGAGCATGTATTTTGTTTTATTTATATTTAGTTCTAGCCCAAAATTCTCACAAGTCTTCACTACTTGATTCAGCAAAAAATATATCTACTAATTTTACTGTCACCACGAAAACAAGGTCTTAAAAATTATATTAGAAAAGTGGGATAATTTAACGCCGTATTATGGTTTTTAATACGATAAACGTTTGTAACTGCCATACTCCATTGTAGACCCTTCCCCTTTCTCATAAGCGACACATGTAATAGACAATGTACACTTCCGCGAACATATTGTTGGTGGCGCCTGGATTATAGGCAAAATTTTAACACCAATAAGATAATTTTCATAAACAGGGACTTACTTGATTTACTTTAGTCAGTGATTCCTGACATTATTTGGAGTAAAAAATGTAAATGAAATTTTTGATCTGTGGTGACATTTTGAATTTTTTTTTATCAAATGAAAACATTACAAATCAGTAGGTACTGGACAGTTCCTGGCGGTTTCTCGGCTGAGTGACCAGTGACGACGAGTGTAAGAATTTGTTTGATTTTTAATATTCAAAACAAAGATATTGAAATATAAGTAGATGTGCTATCTGCAGTTTTTACTATGTGGGTCTGCGCTTCCGGGTGTTGCCGATATTGTTTACCAATTAACAAATAAACTAAAAGAACAAATAATTAACGAATAAACCAAACGAACGTTAAACTAAATGAACGAATTCTTTCCTTATTCAAAATATATTTAACCAATATTAGTGCACATTTTCAAAAAATCAACGAAATGAACAAATTCTTCTTGTATGAAAACTACGCTAATTAGCGCGTAGTCCGGCGACAGTTGCGCGGACACCATAGCATATCTCTTCTGTATTTGAATATCTTTGATTCAAAACATGGGTAATACGTATTCGCACGTACATGTATGGAATATGTCGCTGATACACTATAAACATAAAATAATGAAATCATTTATCCAAAATTCAAGAACTCACTAAGGAAATTCTTTGGTAAATTTAATAAAATACACCGACAAATTTACTAAACATATCTCTACCAATCGTATTAATGCATGTTAGTAATTAAATTTATGATTCTTAGAAATACTTACCATACACGTAATGTTATTTAATTATTTAAAAACAATATTGGGCAAATAATGACACCAACCAACAAAAGAGGCTGTTATTATTATGTCGTTCTCAAATTTATTGTTTCATTAAGGTTTAGAGGTTTATTTAATATAAATTACACATCAGAAGACGGACACAAAATAAATGATTTAACTTTTTATCTAAAATATTAAAATCCGAATTGGACAGTTCCGAACTCCTGCAATTTACAAACTTTTTTTTACATTAACTCCACACAGGAGGCCCTATGGAAAATAATTTCCCTCAGGGCCTATGTCATCTGGGATGTTGTGTGGAGGGTCTTTTTGAGGAGAGGAAGGAATGAACATTGGTCTTGAAGAGATCAATGTTGTAGGAAGGAGGAAATACAGAGGCCGGCAAATCATTCCACAGCCGAACTGTTGAACACAAGAACGAGTCGAAGAAACGACCCGTTCTCATGTGACAAATCTCAACCGTGTACAAATGTTGGGCACGCGTTTGGCGTGTTTCCCGACTACGCACCGGTACTGAAGGGATCAATGACGCTAGTTCCTCGGAGCATCTTTCATTGCAATACCAGTAGAAGAAGGATAGCGTTCCCACCCAACGTCTGTACTCTAAAGATTGCAATCCGTCTGTTAAGATGGGAGTCGAGGGTATTTTTCAGGTATTTTGGAGCTCCAGACCAGAGGTGGTTGCCAAATTCAACCGTGGGGCGCACTTGTGACTCGTACAGGGTTAGCAGGTGTGTACTATTAAAGTATCTGCAGTACGCCCAGTTTTTGGGAGACCAACTTTACTCTGGCTTCGATGGAGCCCCCATACCTGAGCTGGTCACTTAGGGTTACACCGACCATATAAATGGAGGGCCTGTTCGGAAGATTTCTTCCGTTGAAAGAGACTAGATTTGTAACAATGTATTGGTGCACATGACAAAAGGTCGTTGATGTGCAACAAAAACAAAGTCGGAGACAGAACCGATCCCTGCGGGACGCCAGCTTACGAACTTACACATACCAACAAGAACAACACGTAGATACAATACTCTTTTGCACATTCCCCGAAACAGCGCGCGGCGCACAGTGGACGAAATGGAGAAAAAACGCGAATTAAGTGGTTTTTGCAAACGTTATTCTTTTAAATATTTATATATTTTTTAGTGTAGCAGGATAGTTTCTGCACTTTATGTGATTATTTAAATATGTTATGGAAGTTTGGCAACGCCGCAAAGTGTGTCGTAAATTTGATGTTCGACATCGCGTTTTTCCGTTCTCTCCTACGCGTGAGCACATACGGTTGTGTATTAAGTGACGTTTAGATATATATACAAAAGTTTATTTTATCATGATGACTCTAATGCCACTTCAGCTCTACAGCGAAGGAAACTCAAGAAGCAAGACTATTATATTGCAAAACCCACGGTCTTTATTCACAAGGCACTGCAGACCAATCAGATTACAATTTAAAAAGAAACTCCCGAGATAATAAGAAATAAATTTGCATATTGCGACCACTTCCTAAAAAAAGGTTCTGTTTACCTCCTGAAGTTTTAAGCCTACTAAAAATTCGTCCAACGGTTCTGGAAATTTTTGTGATGATTTAGACTCCAACGACAACGGAGACACCTTTACCACTTAGATTTTCTACCATTTTTCGATTAAAATATGTGCGTACCTAATTATTGCCCGTCTTTTTGTGTTCGTAGATGTGAAATATAATATTTAAAATTAATATTTTTTTGAAGAAGATAATAATAATAATCTAAACGAAAATATGAAATATAACAAGACACAGAAAAACAAAAAAAGATAATGGTCGCAACTGGGACTCGAACCCAAAACCTCTCGTCTATTTTTCTGTGTCTTGTTCTCTTTCATATTTTCGTTTAGATTTTTATTATTATCTTCTTCAATGATATATTACATGATGCGAATAACCTTCGAAAGTTATAAAAAGAGAGTTTTTCTGGTAAAATTTAATATGTTTTATTTGCCTAGATATTTGTATATCTTCAAAATGTATTATTTTGCTGTTGTAATTTTCTACGGAAGAGTAAATTAATAATTTTTACTTCAAAATAGTTATAATTCATTAATAAAAAAAAATAAAAAAATTGCATTTATATTTAGTCAGCAAGGAATTAATTCGTGTTTTTTCTTCATTCCGTCCACTGTGCGGCGGTTTCACACTCAGAGAAACCGATACTTAGGTGTTATTCATGTTTAATGATGTAATTTTGTAAACAACAATATAATATGATCACCGCACATAAAATTTTTTGTTCCTTGTATTTTTATATCATGTATGTATTTTTTATCGCAACTTTATTGTTTTTATTTCTCACTGTACTTTTAAATTTTTGTTGCTTTTATTTCATGTATGCATTTTTGTTTTCTATCGTAACTTTATTTATATTATATATTTGTTTTTTTTTTTTTTTTTTACAGTGAATACCGCACAAGAATCTCAACTGCTCCCGTCTGGAGCCAGTGAGACTATGGCATCCCCAATTGGGGTATGTTGTGAGGCTGAAGGTAATGGGGAGGGGAAGGAGGTGAGGAAGAGGAAGGTTGGGAAGTACCTGGCTATTCAGATCTGGTTACTAAACACGGCTAAAGCCATTTTCAAGCAACGTTTCAATTCTGAATGGTGGTCTTACACCAGGGCGATACTGATAGTATCTTCCACTCTGGAACATGCCGCAAATATACTATATATTATTTTAAATGAATTAATTGTGAAATAACACAAATTTATCAAATAAAATTTATTTGCGCATGCCGGGTTCGAACCCGCGACCTCCGGATTGTGAGTCAAGAGTCTTATCCACTGGACTACGGAGGTCGGAGGTTTCTCGTGTTAAAGTTGTACTGCCTTTATCTATTTATGTAAAAGCCCTCTAGGGGTAAAATAAATAAATAAATATTGTTTTTTACATAAGCTCCAACAGAAGGCCCAGAGGAAAATAATTCCCCTCACGGCCTACGTCACCTTTGGGATCTGTGTTGAGGGTCTTCTGAGAAAAGGAAAGAGATGAAGTGTTGGGAAGGAAAAGGGTATGAGGAGTGGGTAGAAATCTGAGGGTCAGTGTCTCCAAGAGTGATGGAAGTATGAATCCATCTCCTACTGCGGTGCAAGGCGATGTTCCGAGATGATCCTGTTGGAGAGGTGAAAAGTCTTAACCAGTCTCTCCAGTCGCGGCCTGCCAAGCAGCTGGTGGACATATGCATTCACCGCCAAGACCCGGAAAACTTCACCCCATGAACCCAGGCACCCCTGCTACGTTACCAAACGTAGCGAAACGGGGTGACCCTAAGAATATGGATACTATAATCACAGTTCCATGGGGTGACTTATGGCAGAGGCTCCAAATTGTGGATGCATCTGCCCACCGCGTGACGGGCCGGAACTGGAGAGGCCGGTTGAGGGAGATCCTTCGAGATCTCCAGCTGGACCTCAATCTGACGTCTTGAACCGCAGTGGGAGGAATGGATTCATACGCACTCCTGGACACACTCACCATTAGATTCCAACCAACCTCTCAACTTTTTCTCTTTTTAAATTTGAATGCTAACAAGTCCCTGTCTGTGCAGTGTAAAGACAAAGGAACTATGTCACTCCCCGGTTGAGCAGCGTTATAAAGCGGGTTAAGGTAGGGTTACTTCCCAGAACTTCCAAACACTTCCTTTCCTCAAAAATTTCCTCCACACAGTGTCCCCAAAGATGACGCAGACCCCGAGAGACTTTTTTTCCTTGGGGCTTCTTGTGGGGTAAAAATAATAATTAATTACTTTGTTTCTGTTGCACATCAATGACCTCTTGTCATGTGCACCGATTCATTGTTACGCGGATGACAGTACAGTCCATGATAGCTTTTTGTTTGACAAGCCTCCAAAGGGCACATAAACTCCAATAGCTCGGAGGGCTTTGAAGCAAAGAATGGACGGTTACCTCGAGAGTGTTTTCACTTGAGGTAAGAATAACCTCATCGAATTTAATGTTTCAAAGACCCAATCATGTTTGATAACGTCTAAAAGGGATCGAAATGAAAATCTAGTCTCCTTCAACGGAAGCAATCTTCCAAACAGAACCTCCATCGATATGCTTGGTGTAACTCTAAGTGACCCAGGTACGGGGGCTCCATCGAAACCAGAGTTAAGTTAGCCTCTCAGAAACTGGGCGTACTGTACAGGGCCCGCAGATACTTTAATAGTACACAACTGCTAACCCTGTACAAATCGCAAGTGCGCCCCACGGTTGAATTTGGCAGCCACCTCTGGTCTGGAGCTCCAAAATACCTAAAAAAAACCTTGACTCTGTGCAGAAACGGGCGGTCCGTTTGATAGATTCTCCCATCTTAACAGACGGACTACAATCTTTAGAGCACAGGCGTCAGGTGGGAATGCTGTCCTTGTTCTACCGGTATTACAATGGAAGATGCTCCGAGGAACTAGCGTCATTGATCCCCTTGGCACCGGTGCATAGTCGGGAAACACGCTAAACACGCACCCAACATTTGTACACGATTGACATTAGTCACATGAGAACGGGTCGTTTCTATGACTCGTTCTTGAGTTCAACGGCTCGGCTGTGGAACGATTTGCCGGCCTCTGTGTTTCCTCCCTCCTACAAAATGGGTCTCTTCAAGACCCGTGTTCACTCCTTCCTTTCCTCAAAAAGACCCTCCACACAGCATCTTCAAAGATGACATAGGCCCTGAGGGAAGTTATTTTCCTCAGGGCCTCCTGTGTGGAGTTAATGTAAAAAAAAAAAATACGATCCCAAAAAGCTGGAGTAAACAGCTTTAACTTTAGAATCAAAGTAAACCGCTTTTACTTTTAGGCAAGTCGGTTGATGCCGATATGATACTGTTGGTAGAACCAGAGAAAACCGCCTTAAATTTCAGTCAAGTCGGTCCCGTAGAACCAAGAAAACCGTTTTTAATTTTAGCCAAGTTGGTCCCATAGATCCAAAGTAAACCGCTTTTAATTTCAGTCAAGTCGATCCCTTGGCTCCAGAGTAAATGGCTATAAATTTCAGTTTTATCTGATCATTCTAATCCAACCTTGCCTTTGAAAATCTTTCACAAATTTAATGTTCATTTTCACTGAATCGTCTTCCGACCATGACTCTTAGTAGTTTCGTGTACCTGCCTAATATTACGACCTGTTTAATTATCACAGTATTGAAACCTTTCAGCATGCGTAGCCAAAGAATACTCACTTTAGTAGTATCGTGACAAATGCGAACATAAAATGACAGTTTACTCGCATTTTCATACATTTATGAATTTATGGGTTATCTTTCGTTGGAGGTTTCTTTGCGTGGTGGAGTGAGTTGCGACCGGAGTTAATCTAGTCTAAGCACATTTTTTTAGAAAAATGAATCGTGTTTAAGAAAAATCCGACTTCAGTACGATGCATTACATAAACGTAAGTTGTTTTTCTCAAATTTGAATGCGGATTAAAATATCTACGCGTCCTATGTCGTATTGTAATGTTATCTTATTATTCACAAAAATGTTCACGTAAGCGTGATATTGTTAATATGTTAATAATCACTAATTAGCAGATAAGGAAGTGATAATTATAAAAATAACTTATTAATGTAAAAATGAATAAACAATCTTAATTCCTTACGGATGGCTTGTGAAACACAAAACCATATACCAACTTACACATTTCACTTAGGTAACTTATCTCTTTGTAAACATTTATTTGGTGGTATTTTCAGAACCGGAAAATTATGATTACAATTTTTTTTACTGTGCCATAATTATATTCTACTAAAATGTATCTACAATAAAACGAACAATTTAAAATAACTACTTTTCATTACATACAAATGGTTACACTATCACATTATCAGTACCCATTCAAAATTGGGTAGATTTTTTTAGTTTATTAATGATAATGTAAAAAATACCTATCTTCATTTAAGTAACTAGCGGCATAAAATGCCGAATTGAATTTTGCATTTTTCTATTAATCGATATAATCTATCAAATGTGACTAACGCTTTCAGGCAGCTGGTCGGCTGGCGATACGGTGGCTGTTTATTGCGCTGGTGCTCTGGGGACTGGTGACTCTGATGAGCCTGGACACGCTACTCCCATGGGGGGCCCAAAGCCCGGCAGGGGGCTCACCTGCCCCCCTCGAGTTCCCCATCGAGCTGCATCAGGTTCAGGAGGCGTTCAACCTCACGGCCTTTCAGCTGCGCGGCGTGGACCGACAACTGCCGCCCTCTGACTGGGAGGAGTTCATGGAGATCAACCGCACCTACCCCAGTCTTCCTATCATCTTCTTTGAAAACACCAAGAATAAACATCACGTTATGTTCTATAAGAACAACTCCTGCGCACGTCTCCCCTCGGCGTTCGATGTGGACTTCGATAGCACGTACTGGCAAACCTTGCGCTCGAGCGACGGGGTGTTTTACACCTACAAAGCTTATTACGACTCTCGCAGGAAGGACATCATAGGCGCCAGTGTGCGTATCTTGGCAATGATCAACAGGGCTTCTCCGAAGGTAACGACCTACTGTCAATTCTGGTTTGAAGATTCAAACGAACCCTTAATTGTCAGATATTACGATTACAAACACATTTGGAAACCCGAGATGGGACCATATGTAGACGGAGTTCTTCAGCCTTATTTGGTAACCTGCAAGATACCGCCAGAGTATAGCGACAAGATACCAGTCGCTGTTTCGCTCGTGGAAGCAGAATGCAGTCACGCTAGAAACTTTCTGCGAGTCATCAACGATGTTCCGGAGAGTAAGGGGACATTTGCCGTGTGTGTGAAGGGACGACATATGCTTGAAGATACATCGCCGAGGTTAATCGAGTGGATGGAACTCCTCTACATTTTGGGAGCTGAAAAAATATTTTTTTATAACTTCTTCACCCATCCAAACATTTCAAAAGTCATCGATCATTACGTGGCTTTGGGAAAAGCGGAAGTAACACAAATCAGCCTACCTGGAGGAAGACCCAACTTCCCGCAGCTGCAGCAGTATTATCTGTTACATCACCCTCACCAGCAATACGTCAATGAGATCATTCTTTACAACGATTGCTTGTACAGGAATCTGAACTCTTACAAATATGTCATCCCTTTAGATGTTGACGAAGTGGTGGTCCCGTTGAACAAAGGAAACTGGACTTCACTTTTGGAAAGCATCACGTCCAATACTGATGAAGAAACGGATAAGGTCTACGCCTCCTACAACGTCCCCCAATCTCACTTCTTGGATAAGTTACAAGATGGCCATGTTTTAAATTATTGGGATATTCCAGATTTCATGTATATTCTGAAGCACGTGTATCGAACAAGCGAGTTAACATCTTTCATTGATGATGATTACTCCAAAGCCTTTTATGATACTGAGCGGGTTATTTCAATGTATGACCGGTTTCCAGTCCACGTGCACGATTATATCCAGGAAACTTATTTCGTAAGCAACGAGTCTGCGAAAGTGCACAGTTACAGTCAGGATTGCATCGAGGGACTGGGCGATGATTGCGAAGCTATCAGGGCAAATCCTGTGGAGGACACGGTTGTTTGGAATTACAAAACTATTCTGATTAACCGCACTATTCAAGCTCTGCAAGATTTGGGATTTATTTGCAGTGGTAATTAAGTACATTCTCACATTGTACATTGTACACGGTGGTGCACTTTAACCGAATTGTAAACAGATCATCCAATCCTCATTGTGATCGCATTGTTTAATGTGGAATTAAAAAAAGCGTATTTTTCTTGTGTTGATAAGTTGTAATTATTAATAAAGGTTTTTTTGTAAAAAAGTTCATCATTATAAAAATAAAATATTATTTATATCCTATTGCACTGGAGTTTAAACTTCTAACGACCCGAATTGACTTGATTTTGATCAATTTTTAAGGTTATACCAATCAATGTAACACAAAATCGGATATGTTTACCCGAGACACAATCTACATAATATGTAGGTTACAAACAAAATCATTAGAACTTTGTGATCATTTAAAAAGGTAGCAGCCATGGTAAATGCCATGGTATTGACTAATTTGTCCCATGAAGGTATGGGACAAATTAGTCAATATTATTTTTAAAATTCTGAATATCCATATTTCAAATGCAGAATTGCAGAAATATTGTTAACTAGCTGGTTCCCGGCATGCGTTGCAATGCCATATTCAAAGAAATAAATTGTTTCTCCCTGCAGGTCCTTTCCCGTGCGTTCCGTTTCCCTCCCGCGTCCCCTTCCCCTCCCGCGTTCCTCTTTCACCTTTCCCGCCTTCCCCCTCCCCTCCCCCGATCCCCCGTCCCTCCAACTCCCCTCAAGCGTTCCATATATTCAGTCCCAGTGCATTTAGTTTTCAAGCAGCTCGCGTGCCACCTATTACAATTTTTTTATTTTTATAAAATTTTTTCATATATTACAAACATTCATTTTTGTACATTATAATAAAAATCAATCAAATTTGATATCTTACACAGGTACCTATTTAAAAAATTCTTAGACAATTCTTTTGTCGTCATTAAGTTTTTTTCTGCGCAATTTTCTTATTTTTTCTTTCCGTAAGAACCTTCTACAAAGTATTAGAAAACTTATAAAAAAAGATGAATGAAATAGGTAAAGTCGTTCTGAAGTTATGGCGTGACCAACGGAAACAGGGATCATTTTGATATATATAAATTCTGAATTTGGAATATGAAATCGACAAAATTTACTTTCAAATAAGAGGTTCCAATGGCCGAATTAACTGAGGCTTATCCCGATAAGGTCATTTGGGACAGTTCCTTTTTTATTTTCTGTAACTTGTTCTTTTCTTATTTTCGTTTATATTTATTAATATTATCTTCTCCTTTGATAAAATAATATCGTAAGATTGCAGGTGGGTACACATAAATGTTATAACATTATATCATTTAATTGCAGTCAAGATAACACTTCATTCAAAAGAACGAGATGAAACTGGATTTTTAAATTAATGTTAGACGTCACGAAAATAGCACCCACCGATAGACGAAGAAACATACCTTGGACCATGCTCTGACCCCTTTTCACTCATATTTTACCACCACAGAATACCATACTAGTGAATATATTCTTCAGGAATGTATAAAAAAATTTATACTTTCGTTCTCTACCGACATTAAAAAACGTGCATTAACGATTTTTTAAATGTTTCTATATTTCACCTTTTAAGAGTTTTACCGACCATAATTGAACTTTTGTCCGGAAAAATGTAGTATCCAACAATATTCGTGTTCCGAGAAAATGGAAAAAAATGAAACCATTTATGTTTTATAACATTTAATTTTTAAAATATAATAAACATACATTGGCTGATTGGCTGACACCAACTCCGAAATACGAAATTATTTTTTTACTTTCAAGTGCATTTTTTTTAAGTAGTTTTATTTTTTGTTAAAATTTTTGTTTATGTTATGACATGTGGTGTATTATGAAAGGATCAATGTTTGAAAATTGTGTATTTTCATAGAAAGCGCAGTAATGTATAATTTGAGTGTTAATACGAAGGATTTGAGTCATAATACTCAAAATGCAACTAAATCATAAAGATGCAAGTCCATGGTACATATGAGATAGTTCTAAGAAAGTTGTTGCATCAAAGGTAATTGCATTAGTATGCATTTTTGAAAATCCTATTTTTCTTCATGATAGGACTTGTATCTTTCTGTCACTGATAAACATGATAATTTACTTCAAGTCTGCATCAAAAACTTATTTCTTAAAATTTTGGACTTGCACCCGTTTGCTTCTTGGGTACAGATATATTTCATCACATCTGCTAACAGGCGTTAGTGATACTATGGTATCCTCAATAATCATGGAATGTTGTGGAGCTGAAGGGTTATGGGAAGGGAAATGAGATGGGGGAGAAGAAGGTGGGGAAACTATTGCAGTATGCTCAGCTCCGTACGCACACCTACCTGTTGGTAGATTATTATCAATAAAGATACCCTGTGTAAAAATGTATATCGTAGATAGTAAATATTGTCTTCTCAGCATTATTGTTAAATGTCTAATTATTTAATAGATTAACGGCCCCTTTGGAACTTTTGGCAGTCGCAGGGAAGAAAAATATTAAGTGACATTTAAATAACGTGGGATTGCACCACTCTCCCCGAGATCTGGAATAAACGAATAAAAAAAATATTTTTGCCGCACCTGCATTCATCATTACCCATTTGTCTAGCTAATGATGACTATACACTCTATAGAGTTCACGAATCGAAACCTTACAATGTATTGCTACAACTATGTATTACCAACATAATATATTATCTTACCATTCTATGTAACAATACAGGGACCAATGCGGAAAACGCGGGAGGCATTTTAACGTATTACTCAATTTCCTCTCTGGATTTTGATAGCAAATATTTAAAAATATATAATTATGGATATCAATCGCTGACTTAGTAAGTGCCCAAATATAACTAGGTGGCGAGGGTTTTGCAATTCTTAGCCGCTGGCTAATGGGCCTTAATCCGCGTTAAGTCACATCCGTACTGTATATCCTTCAATTGGTCTGGTTTGAGAATTATGGGGCCTTGACTTAATCCACGTTAAGTCACATTCGCTCCTCACTGTACTTCTGGTATGAGAATTATGGGGCCTTGACTTAATCCACGTTAAGTCACATCCGCTCCTCGATGTACTGTATATCCTTCAACTGGTCTGGTATGAGAATTATGGAGTCTTGACATAATCCACGTTAAGTCACATCCGCTCCTCGCTGAACTGCATTTCCTTCAACTGGTCTGTAAGAGAATTATGGGGCCTTGACTAAATCCACGTTAAGTCACATCCGCTCCTCGCTGTACTGTATATCCTTCAACTGGTCTGGTATGAGAATTATGGGGCCTTGACTTATCCACGCCAAGTCACATCCACTCCTCGCTGTATTGTGTATGTATATCCTTCAACTGATCTGGTATGAGAATTATTGTGCATTGAATTAATCTACGTTGTGACATCCGCTCCTCGCTATACTAAACATTTACATCCTTCAACTAGTCTTTTATGAGAATTATAGGGCCTTGATTGAATCCAGATTGTTAATTCCTTGACAGTGAAATTATTTAAATAAACCAGTTTTCTTGGGGTGTCAGGTTCTGACCGTTCTAGGCTATTCAGCTCTTAGGCTTTCGGGGATAAAATATTTTTGAAAAAAAGTCTTTGACTTAAATACGTTGATGAAAATCTGGTCAAAGGTAATCCTGACGGAGTAAAAATGGAAACCTATACCTTCGTATTCAGCAAGTCTTTCCAGAGGCATCAAAAATGTCTGCATCGAAAGCCCGTCTTGGTGGGCTAACATGTGAAATTATCAGAATACTATCTCAGCCATAATCGAATCAACACTCTATTGCCAAATGACAACCTATTTAAAGATCAAGATCAATGCATAAAAGTGATTCGATTGCACTATTTATAATTCCAGATTCTTAACTTTCGATAAATTTCGTTTGTAATAATATCGATTAGATTCAATTCGGAGTTATCTGGATATATAAAACGCTTTATAAATCAGTGTCTTCGCAGAGGATTCATTCATAGTTGTAACAAGACATGGTTATTCAAGTGTTTGTATTGTTTGCGGCAGTGGCCCTGGTGAGTGGCGGAACCCTGAAGCCTGAAGAAAGGATTAGCATCGACGTTGCCGAAGATGCAAAATTGGACACCGTAAGAATATTATAAAAAATAAAACTTAATTACCTACATATGTTTTATACCAAAAATATCCACAATCGACCAGTTTCTCATCTCTTCCTTAGCCAAGATGATTGTTATACAAACAAATAATACGGGAAACTAATAATAGTATGTCTACGTTACAGTGGTGTTCGGTTGAAGGTAAAAATACTTTATTTTACACAAACTGTAAAAATGATCTTATGGAATCATACGCCAACCCATGCTGTGAATTTGTATTTGAAAACAATGTTTATTTTGTGTAAACGTCCTATGTACATATGTGTTAATAGGTGACATTTTTAGAACAATCTCTATAACTTTTATTTATCTTCTTCTTTAAAAATACATTATAGGTATAAAATAATAAGTACCTGTATGTATTTTTTTTTAGTTTAGGCATTTTTTCTGCAATAATACATAACCTAGAAATATTTTGAACCCAAACAAATTCGTAGTCGATATAAAATGGTACATATGTTGCAGATTGATTATTATGTTTTTATTTGTGAAATTTGAAGTGTACCATCTCTGATCTCTGATCATTGTAATCATTCACCGTCGATCATGAAAGTGTTCTCTGGAACTCTTTGTACAACAATATGATCGATTTTTATGAAGAACATTTAATGTTTTTACATATTCATAAAAAAAGTTCTTATAACTTATAACCTATGTAGTACTTATGTCAAAATATAATGAACATTTAACCACCGTTTGACACCATTTGTCCGGACATTTGTAGTACAAGCGGGAAACTAGAGAATCTACATCACATAGAGAAACCCAAAAGATTAATTTTTATCGATCTAAAACTTTCGATTTTTTAAAACTTTTTTCAATTTGTTTGGTAGCTAAATGGTTAAATTGGCATCTATAGGGTTAAACAACTTTTGGATACCCATCAACGAATTGGTGACCGGACAACTCAGAATGAACTCAACTCAACATTTCCTTTGAAAAGTCATTAAAAGTGATGAAAAAAAATATATAAAGAATTGGTTAATTACGTTATTATTTTTTTCATAGATTTTAATGACTTTTCAAAGAGGTTTTGAGTTGAGTTGATTCTGAGTTGGCATGAAACCAACGAATAAGGCTACTAAAGTGATGTAGATTAACCAGTTTACCGTAGGCTTGTTGAAAAAGTATCGATATATCGATATTTTTAATTCAATATATCGATATTTTTAGCCGATATATTTTGATCCGATATATCGATACAAAATATCCAATATCGAAAATTGTATCAAAAACGATATGTTTTTAAATTTATGTATTTAAAGTCACTAGAATCCGAAACCATATAGGAACGAACGGAAAAAAGTAACTGTATTGGGTCATGACATCTGGCGGTTGAAATTTTAACTATTAATAGCTTACAAATCTATTGTCTTTGCATTAGTATTTGTGATCACCAATACTATCTCATGTGTGTAGGTACATACATAGAAATGTATGCCATTTTTCGCCATTTTTTTCTAAGCAACTCCTATGTGTTGGTTCCCAATTGTCTATGATTATTGACTATACCTTATTCCAAACACGAAGTCCTTTTTGACAGATTAATACGCCAATAGAATGTTACTGAGACGCATACAAAGTTTGTATGCGTCTCAGTTTACATATAAGTTAGAAGACAGCTTTTTAGTTTATGATATTTTTGTAATTATTACGTAATAAAAATGAATAGTGATAAAAATACCTTAATTTTTATTGAGATTTTTGTACATTAAAAAAAGCACATTGTGTACAAAAATTACTATTGATAATATTGAGCTTAATAAACTATTATTTTAAAAACGCTAAATCCCTTGAAAATTTGACCGATATATCAATATTTTTTCCTCCATATATCGTCGTCGATATTGATATTTTAATAAATATCGATACATCGATATATCGATATTTTTTTTCACTTTCGACATCCCTAGTTTACCGTTTGTACTACGAGTTTCCGGACACCGCGTGTGTACGAGTACATCATATGCATAATATTATATGATAATGGTATGACATATATTACAGGCTTCAGTAGTCTACATATCGTCAGTAAATATGATTTTAATTTTAAGTAATTTTGGGGTTAAATACAAATGTTGGATGGTTTTAAAAATATTACTACAAATTTAAAAATCTCATCAATTATTACAAGGCATTAGATAGGTAGATTATAATTATAGGAAACAGTAAAAAAGGAAAAAAATAACTCTTTTATCTATTTCAGGCCGGTTTGATAACTAAATACGGATATCCCAATGAAGTCCACACCATCACCACTGAGGACGACTATATCCTGACCATGCACCGTATTCCGCATCTGCAGGGGCAAGACCCGCAGCAGAACAGACCCGTGGTGTTCCTCATGCATGGCCTGCTCAGCTCCTCCGCTGACTGGGTCAACATGGGGCCCGGCAGTGGCTTCGGTAAGTTATCATTTTCAATCTATCTAAAGTCTACCATCTCAAGTCCACTGTCTTAAATCCATCACCTCTTGACCAAACTTATTTGTTCTCCGTTTTAATACCACTATCTTAAGTGGAGGCGTCTACTAATATCTACAAGAATTCCAAAAACTGAAAAAATGAACTAATATCTATGAGAACCAAAGTGTTGACGAATATCTACAGCTCAAACTGTTGAATAATATCTATGAGAACCAAAGTGTTGACGAATATCTACAGCTCAAACTGCTGACTAATATCTATGAGAACCAAAGTGTTGACGAATATTTACAGCACTGGCAGAGGTTGGATTTGCAATTATGTATAGCATATTGGAATAACGTAATATTGCGTATGCAGTTTAAAAAACTTAATTTATGTAAGTACCTATGTATGTAAAAATCCCTAATATCGGACTATTGGACACATTTAGCTGATTAGTCCAACCTACGCTCTGTAGATATTAGTTCAACCTACGCTATGTAGATATTAGTCAACACTGGGACCGTTATAGATATTCGTCCGACCTTAGCTCTGTAGATATTAGTCAACACTCTGAAGTTCGTAGATATTAGTTCAACATATGAGCTGTAGATATTCGTCCGACATACAGGCTGTAGATATTACATCCTCGTCTCCTACACATTATTTTCTTTCAAATTTTATTATGGTTTATGTCTATTATTTTTCTCTATTACCTATGTATGTCTATTTTTAAAATTAGTTCTGTCAAAACCCTGAAGAAGTCAGCTTTGCTGACGAAACATGTCGGTTTTTCTAAATAATTAAGTGGTTAATACAAAGTTATCTATTAATTTGAATTTAAAATGTTACCACAAAAAAATTTTGCACTATTAGAAGAAGTGATTGTAGATATTAGTATATGGAGTCTCTTAAGTCACCATCCGCGCATGCGCAGATCTACCGAAGGTCAATGTTGCCAATATAATAATGACATTTTTTGTTAGAAACGTTCCGAAAAAGAAAATATACAGTATTTATACAATGTGTAACAAAAGCACTGTTTAACGGCCGTGAAGTGTTTTTTTATAAGTAAGGCTGATATGTTCTTCATTTCTTGTCCACCGTCTGAAGTCCACTAAAGTCGTAAATTTTACATTCTCTATTTTATGTCCACTGTCTTAAGTCTACCATCTGAAGTCCACAATCTTTTCAAGTTCACCATCTTGGGTTACCAAACCTAAAAATTAATAGCTTCAATCCTAGACTGCCAGCGTCTATTAAAGTCAAAACTATGGTCAGAAAGACTTTAGAGGTCACGAAAATTTGCAAGGTGGTGTAAAACTCCTTTAATTGCCTCCTTAAACTGTCCTTTAATTTTCAGGGTATCTTCTTGCTGATGAAGGCTTTGACGTATGGATGGGAAATGCCCGCGGAAATACTTACTCCCGCAAGCACACCACTCTGGACCCTGACAAGGATTCCAAGTACTGGAAGTTCAGCTGGAACGAGATCGGTTACTACGACCTTCCAGCCATGATTGACTACATCCTGGCTAAGACTGGCAAGACCCAGCTGCATTACTCCGGACACTCTCAGGGAACCACCTCTTTCTTCGTCATGTGCGCCCTGAGGAAGGAATACAACGCTAAAATCAAATCGATGCACGCTCTAGCTCCGGTCGGCTACATGTCCCATTTGAAGAGTCCCTTGGTCAAGTTGTTGTCTCCAATTGCGAATACTGCAGAGGTAAGAATGTAAAACAGTCAAAGGCGGTTTATAAGCAGGTAGGTATGCTTTCGAGGAGATTCTATGCAAAAGCCATTCTAAAATTCTCTAATGATAGTCAAAACATAGGGCAGACTTGTGAATCCACTGTACACAAGCACAATGGGATACCATGAGCGTTCAATGTAACAACGCTTACAAACAATTGTTTCAGTTACCGTGGTCGTGCAGTGCCAGCGAAATGTTAACATCTGATAAATTATTGTTTTCATTTGTATTTTGTTTGAGGCATAAATTAGTACTTAAATACTCTAATAAAAGTCGCAATCGGTTGGTTAAACGCCCCATCATAAAAAGTGGAGGAGTCAGAAACCTCCATAAGGGGAACTTATATATTATCATTTATTTAATTTTATTTATTTATTTATTTATTCTTAATACATTTACATTACAAAGGTATGAAATATTGTTCTCCACACTAGGAGTTCACCTGTGTTGTAGAGGACATTTTTCAGTTGTAAATTATAAATTGTGAATAGTAAAACAAAAGAGTGTTAATAGCTAATATAAAAAGAGAAACAATAAAAATAAAATATAAAATCAACTTCAATTCAACAAAAATTATAAATTAAAAGTTAAAAAGATTGTAGCCAGTTTCTCATGTTTTTTTTTGTATTTAATAATATTAGTTGTTTTATATTGTGTAGGAAGAGAATTGTATAGTTTTATAGCCTGGTATCTGTAGTGTTTTTGTCCAAAGGATGTGTTTGTTTTTGGTATTTGTAGTTGGTGAGCATGTCTTGTTCTAGTATTGCGAGAATTTTGTGAAGTGTTAAATGTGGATAAGTTCTTGTAAAGGAAAGTAAGTATTTGTTTTGAATATAATTTTTTTTAATTTTCAGCACTGGGAATTTTTCGAATATGATTGAAGTGGGTGTTAGTATTAGTAACTTAAGTATTACTTTTATTGGGGTTTTCTGAGCTTTAAACAGTGTATTAATGTATTTTTTACTGGCACAGCCCCAGGAAATAATGCCGTATTCCATTATGGATTGTGCAAGTGCGAGGTATATATTTTTTATATCACATATGTTTAAAATATTTCTCAAGATTTTAAAAAAGTAAATCACCTTGTTTAGTTTTCCTATTACCGAATCTATATGTTTTTCCCATTTTATATAACGGTAGAAGAATATACCAAGATATTTAATATTTTTCGTTTGTGTAATTGGGGGACAATGTTGATATATCAATGTTTGATTGACAGGAATGTATTTTAAGTTGGATAAGTTGATTAAGGTGGATGTTATTGGAGGGTTGGCCTCTCGAATTTATGCTGAAAGTAAAATCATAATCAATCTTTTTCGTGTTTGTTATTCCTCGCGAAAATTTTTGGTTTGCTATTTAATGCACCTTTCCCCTTTTCCTTTATTTTTTATTTCATGTAGGTATGATGAAAATTTATTTCCTTCCTTTCTAATTTTTTATTGTATGCTATGCCAATGTGGATGACGTTGCATTGCATAAACCCTGCACGTAGTCTGAAATAAAATAATAAAATTGTTAAATCATTATTTAAACCATGTTTAATAATTATTTATGACTGTCTACAGCTCCTGTCATCCCTCATTGGAGTAAACGAGCTCCTGCCGAGTACCGAGCTGATGTCCATTGCCGGAGAGCTCCTATGCAAGGACAATTCGATATTCCAACCTGTCTGCTCCAACATTTTGTTCCTTATTTGTGGGTTTGACCCTGAATTGCTAAACACTGTAAGTTTTAATAAGCAAAAAAAAAGAATATTTAATAACTTTTGAAGGTAATACCCATAAATCTAACCACCCGATATACCACCCGACCATAGACATCCAAATTTAATAGATGAGAAGATACAGATGAGGGGTAAAACCAAACTATGGGGGGACGAAGAGGGGAAAGATGACTGTGATTCATTAAAAAATCAATCTGACAGTATATAGGCACCTCGAATTATAATATCACCAATTAGTTCTTAAAAGCAAAATCTGCTTTTGAATGAATAGACCTTTTTACATAGGAGCGCGAATTGCTCGCCACATTATTAACATATTTGCGAAGTCCAAATACGGCAAAGTTAAGTTCGCCACTTTTCACAGGTGAATATTTTGTTGCCGTATTTAGTTAAGACACTTTTACAAATGTTTCATAATTTACTTACCCCTGTAACCAGCGACGAGCTCACAGAAAACCGCCCGCATTCGTTATGATCGACTTATTTTATGGCATAATGTATAGCACAAGCTACCACTTTTGCCATGTTATTTCGTAAAACGTACGATAAGAGCTCGACGCTGGTCCGGACAAGAATGATGACGTCACATTTTTTAGATTCAAGCGAGGCTCTCGTAAGCCCAGCCGGTTCCATGGAACCGGTATGGGGAGGGGGAAATAATACGCTTTTATCACTTAAGGCAGGTCTATATATATATTCATACGTCTATGCACCCGACCGTGAAAAAAACTTGTGAATTGCCACAAAAATATTTTAATTTTTCAAATTTAATCTAATTTTTATTTATTTAAAAATATTTTACACATGAACACTGCTTGTTATTTATATTTTCGTAATTCAGTCGGTCGGGGATTCCCCGAAAATTCTGTTGTTTTATTTTCTTTCCTTTCCTCGTGATCTCTTGATTTTCTCGTGATTTTCTTTCCTCGTGATCTCTTGAAATGAATTATTACATATCAATTGACGTGAATTAGTGAAAAAGTTTTTATAGTGTTAGTGTTTTTAAAAATGTTTAAAGACATCCTTCAAAAAACAAGTTAAGCGGATTGGATAGTTCATTTTTATTAAAAACCGGAATACAATTACAGCAGAACCTATCGATAACTGACTCAAAAAAATCATCAACCATCTCTATGTTTTTTCTGTGTTTATTTATTTTTTGTTCTTTATTATTTATTAATCTATTATTATATAAAGTTTTTTTATTAGAGGTTAGAAACTCGGATTTTATGCAAAAAACACAATTTCGTCGGCTTTCTTTAATTTCTTGAGTTCTCCTTGGCAGTAAATTTCTTAGGTAATAGGAGTTTGTTATTAAGTAGAAAATATTTTTCGTTCAAGTGAATTTCAAATGAATATTGTTATACGACGTAAATGTATTACGTAGGCATTCACAAGCGGTTTTTATTTATATACCTATGAATAAAATAATAGGTGCCTATGAGATAAGTTAATTTTTGCACACCATCATTAAACAGTATTAATAGCCTTACGTCTGTCGTACACACTCGATTCACAAATAGATACAAACGGAAGTGCTGCCATCTATATTATTAATACGATAAAAAAATACTTTTGTAATTCGGTTTCGAAATCAAGAAATCGTCAAAGGATGGCGCCACTTACGTTAGCAGGTCACATGAGGACGTGCCCCCCCCCCCCTAGGTAAACGTAATACGGATTTGTAGAATTTGAATGTCTCCCCGGATATGGAAAGATTGATTGGTAATACTTAGAGTTGTGAATAATAGTATCACGCGCTATATATACATACGACATCAATGCCTGTCGCGGTTTCTTTGTCCCGATGACTAGATGTCACTGGATCATAGTGGATCTGAGGAACCGATATTTTTGGAACCAGTTCCTATCGGTTATATAAAATGGTCACCAACACTCAAACCAGGCGAAGCCAAACAAAAACCGCCCGCGAAGCCAAACAAAAAACTCCAACCCATGAATACGAAAACCCCTGCCACCAAAAGTCAATCGTTGCGAACCACTTGGGGTGGCAGAGGTATTGGTTGTTCCATAAATGGTTCCCCAGGGACAATGTTTAAAATTATTCTACCGAAGCGGGTAGGACTTATGCCCATCAAGAAATATTTAAAAAAAAACAATCGAGGTTAAGACTTAAGGGTTAAGTCAATGTTAATTTAAGAAATTGATAACCAGTACTTGTCTTATCTTAGTGTGAAACTGTGGAATAGCAGCAAAAACCTGCGGAGCAAGTTTTTAACTGCTAGTATTCTAATAATTGCTGTTGTACACACAAAAAGCGGCAAAACTCTTTTGTCAGGGAACTGTATTAAATCAGGACCTAGCAAAAAACCCGAGGAAGAGGGTTGTTATCTGCTAGTTTACATATTTTACGTAATCACCTTTTATTTATTTTCTTTATTCATTGCTTTGATGGTTACATAATTTAGGGATTTTTTGACCACCATGCTAGGTACATGCCCATGTTATAGTGGTCGAAATACAATGTCAAACAACGTCTTTCCTATGAATGATGAACATTTGTGTTTTGCAGACCATGTTGCCAATCATGCTTGCGCACACCCCCGCTGGCTCCTCCAGTAGGCAGATGGTCCACTATGGTCAGGAGCACCAGTCGGCCAAGTTCCGCAAGTACGACTTCGGCTCCGTCCTCAACCTGGTCGAGTACGGCAAGCTCAACCCGCCCGACTACGAACTGAAGGACGTGACCGCCCCCGTGACCCTGCACTACGCCGTCAACGACTGGATGGCCGAACCTGTGGATGTCCTGCAATTGTACGGAGAGCTAGGAAACGCGGACGGAATGTACAAAATCAACCATCCCAGTTTCAACCACTTAGATTTCTTGTGGGCCATTGATGTCAGGTCCCTGGTTTATGACAATGTTATTCGGCTGATGAAGGGCAAAGAATAATAAAACAACCAATAAGTAAAAACGTGTATTACATTAATATGGAAATTGTGCTTTTAAATGTATTTCTATAAACTATTTGTTTAATTTGTTTTCATACCAATATATAACTGTCACTTTATTAGGGGCGACTGTTTCAACGGTTGCTAGAGTAAAAGAAAGATTAAAAGCATTTGCTAGAGTTAAATTCCACAAAAATGCGTTTTTCGATCAATTTAACCGCCTGTTTTACGTCACTTTTAACTTTTGCTTTTACTTTCCGAACTTACTTACTTTTGGAAGTAAGGTAAGCAAAATGCGAGCTTCAACATTGATTATTATTATAGATGATGATAGTGACGATGAAATTCTTATTCAATACATCTTGCAACGAAAACCAAAAACCAAAACATTTCAAACGATTAATAATATGGTTATTTTGGACGATACCGAATTTTTGGTGCGGTATCGCATGTCGAAAGATCTCGTAAAAATTGTGACACATCAAATTCAAGGACATATTACAACTACTGGAAAGTAAAATATTCTGCTTTTTAGACTGGCCACACTAACACTAAAATTAACATGTCAGCAAAAGTACACCTGAAATAGCGCGTGGTCCTATTTAACACTCTTATCTTATCTTATCTTAACCTAAGGTTAAAACCCAAATTAAGTTCACGATTTAGTTTTCTGTTGAAATTGACAGCCCTTACTAATCGCAGGTTACTTGTTTAAACCCTGTAATTTTGGCAGGGTTAATGTTTTTTACATTAACTACATGCAGGAGGCCCTGAGTAGAATATATTTCCATTAGGACCTATGTCGTCTTTTTGGGTGATGTGTGGAGGGTGTTTAAAACGAAAGGATAGAGAGGAAGTTCCGGGAAAGAAGAGGGGATGAGGGGTGGGTAAGAAACTGGGCTGTCAGGTTGGCCAAAATGGCCCGTTCCGATGCAGCCCGCCACGAAGTTGGTAGGCAGATGAGCCCTTCGCCAAGATCTTGAAAAAACTCCAACCCATGAATACGAAAACCCCTGCCAACAAAAGTCAATCGTTGCGAACCACTTGGGGTGGCAGAGGTATTGGTTGTTCCATAAATGGTTCCCCAGGGACAATGTCTAAAATTATTCTACCGAAGCGGGTAGGGCTTATGCCCATCAAGAAATATTAAAAAAAAAACAATCAAGGTTAAGACTTACGGGTTAAGTCAATGTTAATTTAAGAAATTGATAACCAGTACTTGTCTTATCTTAGTGTGAAACTGTGGAAAACAAATAATATATTTCGTGAAACATGGAAGTGGCCCGCAATAAATGAGAAAATCTTCCAAATTTAGACAGTGAAAAAATCTAGAAAGTAAGCAAATAAATCAAGAAGATTTGAATCATATCATGGCGTAATATATATTCGGTATAAGCATTAAACAGGTACCAGAACTTTTTTTTTTTAATTAACATACATGCTTTGCTAATTTTACAATACATACAGGCTTTTTTTATATAAACATTTAAAAAAGTAGAGAAAAATATAAATTAGCAGATTTACCAAAAAAATCCCACATAGGCATCGACAGTTCGTAGGTATACTTGTGTGTTTTTAAAACAGTTAAAATTTACTCATATACATAAGTGCATTATATTATCTTTGAAGAGATTAAAAAATAAAATAAAATTAACAAAAAATACAATTAGTGCTTACTGAATTACAATTCCAACGACATTTTAAGTAACATCAGATTTATGTGACATTACAGCATATATTATAATAAAACGAATATAAAACTTTATTCCACTTAATTTTATTGGACCGTAACCGGTTTCAGCTCGTCAAAGCCATCTTCAGACTGGTACAAATATTTCCTAGTCTACGGTTTATATACACAACATATTGGGGAGGGGGAGAGGGGTGGTCTACAAGGATTTTAATCAATTACACTCATTATATTTGTTGCTAAGTCATTTTAGACTATCGAATTTCTAAATATTTTGGTTATTCCAGTAAGCTAATTACATTGGGTTTGCAGCTCACTTCAATGATGATTAGGGAAAAACCTTACAAGTAATATGAGTTACTAATGACCTAATTTTATTGTCAAATCGTTATTATATTTATGAAGTTTGGTATTTTTTATTGCTTTTTGAAGGGATACGTGTTTACATTGGAGTTGAAATGGTCTAAACTATTTACATATTTTAATATCGAAAATTATTATGAAAATTAGACTGGATACAAAAGCGGGTCTTAGCAAATGAATCTAATTGCTTTATCTTTACAAAGTTACTTTATGTCGGGGTACATGTTTACATTGGATTAGGAATGGTCTTAACTAAATACCTATTTTAATTTCGAAATTATTATGAAAATTACAATGGATACAAAAGCGGAGACTTAGCAAATGATTCTAATTGCTTATTCATTACATAGTTAGATTCTATTTTTTTAGTTAAGCGTGTAATTTCTAAAGATTCTAGTCTATCCAGTTTATGACCTTTATTGCAAATATGGAGAACTTTAACATCTCTGTCATAAATTCTGTTGATAAATTACCCGCTTAACTAAAAAAATAGAATCTAACTTTGTAATGAATAAGCAATTAGAATCATTTGCTAAGTCTCCGCTTTTGTATCCATTGTAATTTTCATAATAATTTCGAAATTAAAATAGGTATTTTGTTTAGACCATTCCTACTCCAATGTAAACATGTACCCCGTCATAAAGTAACTTTGTAAAGATAAAGCAATTAGATTCATTTGCTAAGTCCCCGCTTTTGTATCCAGTCTAATTTTCATAATAATTTTCGATATTAAAATATGTAAATAGTTTAGACCATTTCAACTCCAATGTAAACACGTATCCCTTCAAAAAGCAATAAAAAATACCAAACTTCATAAATATAATAACGATTTGACAATAAAATTAGGTCATTAGTAACTCATATTACTTGTAAGGTTTTTCCCTAATCATCATTGAAGTGAGCTGCAAACCCAATGTAATTAGCTTACTGGAATAACCAAAATATTTAGAAATTCGATAGTCTAAAATGACTTAGCAACAAATATAATGAGTGTAATTGATTAAAATCCTTGTAGACCACCCCTCTCCCCCTCCCCAATATGTTGTGTATATAAACCGTAGACTAGGAAATATTTGTACCAGTCTGAAGATGGCTTTGATGAGCTGAAACCGGTTACGGTCCAATAAAATTAAGTGGAATAAAGTTTTATATTCGTTTTATTATAATATATTATAATGGAATTCCACCATGAAATATTACTCTCAAAAATAGAAATATTAAAAAGTGCAGACATTACAGCAAGTAAGTGTTTGCATCAACGGTATTTATCCAAGATTTTATAACATTTTTGTATTTGCTGTAGGAGGATATGTTTTCTCTCAACTCTTCCCTGCGGTTCTCCTATCCAAATTCAAAAGCATAGAATGTGACTTTAACGAACGCCCCTCTGCCACCGTACATACGAGATTTCGACGAATATAAAAACTGTCAAAATCATAGATTATTGTCTTAGCTGTTAATTGATTTCCAGACTCATAGCGACTGATAGCGCAAAGGGGTGATTCCCATATTCGCAATGGGTTTCAAAGAGACAAATACATTTATATACTTACCATACATCTATTTCAGAGTAGAATTTATTATTAATTTATTTCTTAGAATTTGATGTTTTTAATACTTAACGTCACATTTTTCTGTTAAACATTAGTAATTCCAACAACTACAACCATATTATGTCCAATTAAATCCTCAAGTTATAATATTCAATCACTGAGGACAATATTAGCGACCCTCAAATGAAAATTTGAAACACCTAAATGAGAAAAAGATTTGATCGCATCTAGGAATTGAAACCCTACCGGGGATCTGCTGTAACCACTGAGTTTCGACCCTGTTCTCTTCGGTCATATTTCGACAGGATCTTGTCGTATAGATCCTGGGTTCAATTTATAGATGGCACTGATTTTTTTCTGGTTTTTCCTTTCCAAATTTTCGTTTGATGTTTGAGTATTTCATATATAAAATTAAAACTGAGTTCTGCAAACCCAAAAATCATATTGCTAACTTTTGATTTGACTTTAACAGAAGGTCTGGTTGGAAACTTTTGCGACATTCATGAGACAGCATTCTCAACACGCACTTGTTGGATGGTTATCAATTATCATTGACGATGCCATCAGCAAAAAGATTATCAACCACATTTTTGCTGATGGCATCGTCAGATATTTTTGCTGATGGCATCTTCATATGTCAGATATAAATATGTGATTTCACTATTATCATTGCTTTGGCTTACTGTTGATTTGTGGCGCACATTAACAAAATTTATACACACTCGGGGATCTATTGAATATTTAGTATTACTGAATATGGAATGCCCTCAAGAGTTTTCAGGTGGAACAGAACAATGTCGACTACATAAATTTTGTTCTTCGTGTGGCATAAATAAAGATCAAGATGCTGCAAAATCTAGGTGACCCGAAAATGGCAAATTGATTGCTGATTTTGGATGACATGAACCTCGTTGTAGTCATTGGATTTAGACGTAATAACATGTGTAGCGAAAAAAACATGAATTAAACTAAATATTATTCATTAAGTTATTCAATTGCCTATCGATTCAGATTCTTAACTCTCTACCAACGTCATTTGAAATGTCGATTAGGAAGAGTATGATATTATCGGGGTGTATAAAAGATTTAATTGCTCAGTTTCTTTACAGTGAAGCAATTGAGAGTTCTAACACGACATGAATCTGCTTCCAGTAGTTATTTTTATTACGACAGTCGTCCTGGTGTTTGGAGGAAGCCATGGAGATCAAGAAAGGACCAGTTCAGACATCGCTGAAGATGCGGAGTTAGACACCGTAAGTATTCTTACCAACTTCTTATCCACGTAAAGCTCTTCAAGCAAAACTCTCCAATAGCTCATCAGAAAAATAATCCAGGAACTTGAGAGATCAATAAAGAACTTGGTCGTTACTTTATAATAGATGGAATGTTTATTTTATTTTAGGGGACTAAGCGCGGTCATATCGACAACTAAGCACAATCGATAAGACAAACAAAAACTGTTATCACTAGTTTATCAATATTGCTAGTAAGCGGTCCTACAATATTATTATCAATATCTACGAGAGCCGAGGGCAACATTCACACATTTGATACACGGCGTAATGGGCTGTTTGTCGTTTAGAAACGTCATCTAAACGATCTTGTTTAAAAAATATTTTACTCGTTTTTTTTAAAAATATTTTAGGTATACATTTTAAAATTTAAAATTTTCATTTTAAATTTTATTTATTGAATTTTTATCCTTTTTTAAATTAATAATGTATTGTGTGAGGTAGCGCGGTAGTGACGCTACTTCAAGAGGGTCAGAGTAGAGCGTAATGTCCTCTCTGCGCGTTTCACTGCGAATTGAATGCCACCCAATACCAACAGCAGAGTATCTCACAGTGGTATTTACGGCTTGTTTATTGCGATGTTGGTTTGTACGAGGTTTGCACTCGAATAGTTAGGATTTTTAATTTCTTTCATGCACTTGTATCATTTGTTTGGGACGGATTTTTGAATGGTTGATTCAAGCAAAGACGATATATATATGACTATACCTTTACTATAACTTTATAGTCCTCTGGTTGTTTACGGCGGACGTCACAAATTAAACGACCATGGACTATTTTACGGCGGATATGTTAAGTATTTTATAACGGTGGGAACCTCAGCGGATGTTACCAACTTCAGTGTTATGTATAACAAAGCGATATTTTATTTTCACTTGATTCATTGAACTTGTCATGACCATGATTTTATGACAGGGCAACAGTTGGTTGATAACTTTTCACACCGATACACACATCGGAATAATATATCATAACATAACCTTAGGTTGTCGTGGTAAAGTAACGTCAGTGCCTTCTAACGGTGAGAATACTCGACGCTAAATTAACGTCAGGGGGGTGGCCGTGGTGGCGGCGTAACAGAACGGAAAGTACTGCTATACTGACGGCTAAGAGTATGGATATTATCATAGTTCCATGACTGACAGGCTTCCGTGGTTGAGGGACAAGATACTCGACTAGCGATCCGGAGGGCGGGGGTTCAAATTTCGGCGTGTAAATTTTATTTGATCAATTTGTGTTTTTTTTTTTAAATTATATAAAGTATGTTTGCGGCACGTTCCAGAGTGGAAAATACTTCCAGTATCGCCCTGGTGTAAGACCACCATTCAGAATTGAAATGGCTCTAACCATATTTGGTGATTAGTTCTAGAAAAGCCAGGCACTTCCCCACCTCCTTTCTTCCCATCTACTTCTCCTCACTTATCTTCAGCCTCACAACCCAATTGAGGATGCCATAGTCTCACTGGCTCCAGACGGTGCAACATCATGATGAGCCAGCTTTCTTCAGCTTCGTAGGTACCCATTATTTGTAAGAACATTAATGCAATAACATTGTTCTTGAATATGTTATTATGTGATATTTTTATTATTTTATAAATTTTTTAACCTTAATACTGGCTGGTCCTAATAAATGTTAACAATAATAACACGTAAAGAAGCAATAAATAAATAAATTTTATTTTAATGTGAACAAATAACAGACATATACCTATATACACTTATAATTTAAAATACATATAATATTACACTGTGCTACCCCTTCTTTGAGAGCACTATGCTCATGTAAAAGAACCGGAGAAAAATTAACGATTCTCCTTTTCTCCAAGATTAAAGTTGTATCCAAAATATCATCGCAAAATTTTGTTAACAAAGCTATGTAAAACTTTCTCTAGGGAAGACACGTAAACTAACTATATTTTAGTCGATGTCACAAACCTTAATCGACTCGCGATCGTGCTAGCGAGTGTTGACGAATACGATATTGTTGTTTTAAAACACAAACATTTATTATTGAAATGTTCAAAACTTGAAGGTGTTCGTGTTTTTATGAACATTTTTCTAATTCTTATTTTTTTATTTTTTTTATTTAATATAGATTGTGGTTTTATATAAATTACATATCGGTATACAAATTATTTAAAATTGCAATCTCACCAAAGAAGAAACTAGTTCTTGTGCTTGATGAGCGAGTTACACTAATTATAACAGAAATAGAATAACATTATGCAATAGGTAAGGATATAATGGGAACAATTGAAACTTCTGGATTATCTATAAGTGTAGGTGTACATACATACATATATCTTATAATTTAAAAAAAAAATAATACTTCAATACGTTCAAAACATTAATATTTCAGGCTGGTCTATTGACCAAGTACGGTTATCCCAATGAAGTGCACACCGTGGTTACGGAAGACGGGTTCATCCTGACAGTCCACCGCATCCCGCATCTGCAGGGGCAGGACCCTCAGCAGAGTAGGCCCGTGGTGTTCCTTATGCATGGCCTTCTCAGCTCCTCGGTCGACTGGATCAACATGGGGCCCGGCAATGGACTTGGTGAGAACATTAACATTTCTCTTTCCAAGACTCGAAAGTCGACCTTTAAGTTTGGGGAGACGTCTCCTAATTCCACAATGATACCCTGATACCTCAGACTTTCTCAACCATTTCATTATTTTTTTATTTTTTTATTTCTGTTCTTATAAATACAGTTAATAGACGTTTACACATAATACATACCGCAAACATTATCAATCAGTATTAATAGGCTAGAGACTGTAAGGTTGAAATTTAAGAATTTTAATTATTTATTTTTATTTATTTGTTTGTTTACGCCTTGATGGCTTTTACATATAAAATAAATTGTGCAGGAGCATTATAACAAGTATGCAGTATTATAAGTATATAGTACATAAAATGATAAACAGAGCTAGAAAGATATAAGTAGGCCTAACATAAGTAGGTATCAGTATTCGAGTAATTGTTTACAAAGGAGTTCAACCAGCGGATTCGTATTTTCACGCTACATTAGATTCAATAATTATTGTCACAATATCACACAAAATGTGATTCCAAATATACTCGAAGCATACCGGTATTGCAGTGGTGTAAAACATTTTTAACGATTAATATAAAAGTGGGTAATTTTCTTGTAATTAATTATTTTTATTTAAGTATTTATTTTTTTTTGCTATCATAAATGTACGTATGTTTGTTATTATTATGAAAAAGAAAAAAATAAAAAGGTACACAGTAATTACATATATAAATAAGTAAGTAGGTACTATGAATGTAGTTATCATGAATGTAGTTACAGAGCAGTGGGTATTAAGTTTGTTACTGTTCACAATGTGAAACATTTAAGGATTTTTACGTTAGTTTGTTATTATCAGGAAAAAATAAAATAAAAGGTACACAGCAATTACATATATGTATAAAGAAGTAAGTAGGTACTATGAAAGTAGTTACAGAGCAATGGGTATTAAATTTTTTACTGTTAACAATCTGGAACATTTAAGGATTTTCGCATCTGCATACATACACGCTTTTTGAAGGAAGCGATGTTTTTATAAAAAAAATATATCGACAGAGCAAGTTTCATTCCCCACACGATGCAATCTCTGAAGACAAGAGTTAAACATAAAATTAGTGCGAGAAGCAACTACGTTAAATGGAGCATGGAGTCTGGTGTTGTAATTGTTAGGTACTTGATAATTTATCATGTTCACAAGTTCAGGGCTTTCCAAATATCCGTTGATAATTTTAAATAATAATAAAACATCACAGATTTTTCTTCGCTGTTACAATTCGGGTAATTTAAGCAATTGCATTAAATAATTATAATTTAAATTTTCTATTGGAATTTTTAATTTGTAATTTATATGCCTTAAAAATTTATGTTGTACTCTTTCAATTTTGTGTGAATGTACATTCTATAATGGTGACCAGAGAGAGGAATTATACTCAAGAATACTTCTGACTAGTGTTATGTATAGCGTTTTGAGTGTATTAGTATGCATTAGATCTTTGGACGATCTTAACACAAAACCGAGACATTTAAGTGCTTTATTCGTGATTGCATCAATGTGGGGGACGAATGTCATCTTCTTATCAAAAACGACACCCAGATACTTTATTAATGTTACTGTAGAATGATTCACATTGTTAATGTGATATTGAAAAAGTATTGGATTTTTATTTCGAGAAAAACTTATAGATTGACATTTGTTAATGTTTAAAAATAAATTATTTATGTTACACCAATTATATAATCGATCCAAGTTGTTTTGCAATACAAGACAGTCCATTAAATTTCTTATAATAGTGTATATTTTCAAGTCATCAGCAAACAATTGGAAATGGATACCTTCAAATATTGAAACAAATTACACTATTAGATAAAATTACACTATTAGATAGTCAGAAATCCGCTGGCCCAGACACCATACCAGCAATTTATTTAAAAAAACTGTGTATCTAGCTTAAAAGGCCATTTAACCAATATATTCAATATATCATTAGCATCAGGCCTTTTCCCTCAAAAATGGAAGATCAGTTTCCTTAGTCCCATCTATAAAAAGGGTGATAAAACGGATGCTTCTAACTACAGACCTATTTACATACAATCAGCGATACCTAAATTGTTTGAATCCGTAGTTCTATCAAAATTTATGTTACAGGCTCGTAAAATCATTTCCCCCCACCAACATGGATTTATATCCGGAAGATCTACACTTACAAATTTAATTATATACGAAAAATATATTTCAGACAATCTAAATTCAAAATTGCAAAACGGATGCAGTTTACACAGATTTCAGCAAAGCATTCGACAAAGTTTCCCAAAAAATCTTATTAAACAAACTAAAAGTATATGGGATGAAAGTAAATCTATTAAAATGGTTTGAGACCTATTTAACATTTAGAAATCTATACGTTAAACTATCTAACCAAATTTCAAACGAAATTGAAGCTTCAAGTGGGGTGCCCCAAGGTTCTCATCTAGGTCCTATTCTTTTTTTGGTATTTATCAATGACATTTATTTATTTATTACATAAGATACATTTATACAGTAAAATAAAATAATAATAATATTTCAAAATAACTGTAAATATTAAAATGGGTACAAGTGTTATTATGTCTTGTTTGTCTATATTAGTTCCTAGCTAGGCAGATTGCCCGTTCTAAGGAACCAAATGCTGGTGAAAAATGCAAAAAAATGTATTCTGAACAAAAAAAAAAAAACAAAGTGTTTTTTTTTTTTTTTTTTTTAGATTAAAATTACACTATTAGATAGTCAATTTATAAAATGGTCACCAACACTCAAACTGGGCGAAGCCGAACCAAAAGCTTTTAACTGCTAGTATCTTAACAATACAGTAATAAAAAAAGATAATATAATCGGTAACTATATATAAATGGGTTAGTGGTAGTGTTTCGTGAACACTGAAAACCTCACTAGGAGAACCTGTGCTAGAGTGTTCGCATGTTATACACGAGTAAAGTGTTATTCTGCGCATCATAAATAAAAACACACTGGCACCATGGTTGAATCGGAGTTTCAAATCGCCACTAAAAGATCTTTCAATTTTTAGGATATCTTCTCGCTGATGAGGGTTATGACGTATGGATGGGAAATGCTCGCGGAAACACCTACTCCCGCAAACACGTCTATCTTAATCCCGACACGGATGTCAAGTTCTGGAGATTCAGCTGGAACGAGATCGGCTACTATGACTTACCAGCCATGATTGACTACGTCCTGGCCAAGACTGGAGTACCACAGCTGCACTATGTGGGACATTCTCAGGGAACTACCACCTTCTTTGTGATGTGCTCTAGGAAGGAGGAGTATAATGATAAATTCAAATCGATGAACGCGCTTGCTCCTATGGCCAACATGACCTATTCGCAGAGTCCTTTGCTTAACTTCTTGGCTTCAACTACAAATACTTCCGAGGCAGGTACCAATGTTAAATTTATTGCTTTATCACGTGAATGTAAAATAAATACTAAAATTGAAACCAAGATTTTTATGAAATGTGAAGAACTTCAACAACACTTTCAACATTGAATAATATTAATATAATACAATCGCAATATTATCAAATGATGAGAAGACATACGCATCATCTAATTAAACCATGGATAACCTACGTAATGATGAAATATTCTCTTAAGGCTATCCAATAGTCCAGGAAAAAATCGAAATCGAAATTCACGCCCCTTTATGGGAAAGGAGTTTAAAAAACTTGAGGAAAAGCTCTTGGAAAGGTTGGAAAAGGTGTTTGAGAATTTTTTTATAGGTTGACTTCGTAAAGGCCGGTAAAAAACATTAACTCGTTTTTTACGCATTGTTTATTGTCATAAAACGGATATTTAAAATTGATTTCACGGAAACAAGCGACGCGGAGCCTAACGTCTATTCCCCGCTCCGTCCGGGAGAGAACTATTAAAAAAATGGGTGTGTCCAATAGTCCTTGGGAGGACGGTAGAGGTATAGGGTTCACTTTGAAAATCCTTACCGCCGCGCCGGCCGTATTGTAAAATAACAATGCGGAAATCCATATTTTATTTTACTTTGTGAAGTTCGGGCGTAAATATAATTTTTTTGCGATTATTATAAAAGAAACTGAATTTGCCACATTAAACAATAAAACCATATACGAAAAAGGGTTTATAAATAGGAGAGTTTGGACTTGAAAGTGGTTTTTATAGACCTTACACTTTATTTTTTTAGACTAATACACTTTATTTTTTTAGATAAAAGACTTATAAAAAATAACCGATATTTTTAAGGGCCAAGATATGCTCTACACGCAGTATTTGATTGAAGCATCTATAATACTTCTAAGCAATCAAATTTTCAAAACAAAAAGACAAAACATATGATTTTGCATTATTTAGTATGGCTTCATCCTAATTAATTTTTATTAAATTATGCAAATAATCTTTGTAATAATCTTTTAAATCTTTGTAAATATTCTAAATAATATTTCGATAAGTTTTGTTAGGCACCGAATTAAAATTAAGATTTGTTAAACTACTTACTAAAAATATTATAAATCTTTTGCAGATCCTGTCCTCTCTCATTGGAGTAAATGAATTCACGCCGAGTACTGAACTGATGTCAATTGCAGAGGATCTGCTGTGCAAGGACAATGCAGCTTTTCAACCCGTCTGCTCCAATATTTTGTTCCTCCTTTGTGGATTTAATCCGGATGTCCTCAACACGGTGGGTTATCAACAATGACATTTCCAATAAATAACTTCTCAGCTTCGGTCCCTCGCCATCCGCGTCCAGACCTCTGGTCTTCCTTTGCTTCTACAATCCTCTTCCATACAGTCAATCCACCTCTATCTTGGTCTGCCTTAGTTTCGTCCCTACTTTGTAATCATTTTCCTGCCATCCTGTGTCCTGCCATCTGGATTCTTTCTCCATGTCTAGACCGTCACAGTCTTAGAACGTACACCATTTACAAGTTCAACGGGCTTTTTTAATCAATGTTTGATTCTAGTTCTGTTTAATCCATTTTCAAAGGTAGACCCACAACGAAATGTTATCCATTTAAAAACCGTAAATTTAATGTATCTGTCTAGTTTTTCCACCATATTTAACGATTGAAGGTAACTAATCTTCAATAATCAATTCGATAAGGTTCTTCCAGGCATAGCTGTCCTGTGCTGTTTCAGCAGGCTTCGTTCATTGCATGCCCAGCTTCTCCACGCACAGCCTCTGTAACTACTTTCCTCAACTTTGTAAATATTTTTTTATTGCGAGAGGAAACACAGAGGCCGGCAAATCGTTCCACAGACGAGCTGTTGAACGTGGAAGCGACTCGTTCTCATGTGACAAATGTCAACCGCTTACATATTTTGAGCACGCTTTTAGTGTGTTTCCCGACTATGCACCGGTCCCAAAGGGATCAATGACGCTAGTTCCTCGGAGCATCTTCCATTGTAATACCAGTAGAATAAGGACAGCGTACCATCCTGACGCCTATGCTCTAAAGATTGCAATCCGTTTGTTCAGATAAGAGAATCCATCAAACGGACCGCTCGTTTCTGCACAGAGTCTAGGATTTTTCAGGTGTTTTGGGGCTCCAGACAAGAGATGGCTGTCAAATTCCACAGTGTGTAATTGGTTCAGAACTAGCAGTTGTGTAATATTAAAGTATCTGCGGGCCCTGTATTGTACGTCTAGCTTCTGAGAGGTTAACTTGATTCTGGCTTCGATGGAGCCCCCGTGCCTGAGCTGGTCACTGAAAGTTACATCAAGCATATCAATGGAAGGCATGTTGGGAAGATTGCTTCCGTTGAAGGAGACTAGGTTATCATTTCGACCCTTTTTTGTCGTAATAAGTCGTAATCAGTCATGATTGGGTCTTTGAAATATAAAATTCGACTAGATTATTCTTACCATACGAGAAAACCCTCTCGTGGAAACCGTCGATTCTCCGCTTCAAAGCCCTCCGAGCTGTTGGAATTTGTGTAAATAATGAATGAATGATATATGAAATTTTTGGATTGCAGACCATGTTGCCCATCATGCTGGCACATACCCCCGCCGGCGCTTCCAGCAGGCTGATAACGCACTACGGCCAGGAGCATCAGTCAGCCAGGTTCTGCGATTACGACCACGGTTACGTCTTCAACATATTGGAGTACGGCAGCGCAATCCCTCCGGAGTATCTGCCACAGAACATCACCGCCCCCGTGGCCTTGCATTACGCGGCCGGGGACTGGATGGCTGACCCGCTGGACGTGCTGCGGCTCTACGAGGAGCTGGGCAACCCCGACGGAATATACCTGATCGATCATCCCACGTTTAATCATTTGGATTTCTTGTGGGCCATCGATATTAAGTCGCTGGTTTATGACAATGTTATTAGGCTCATGAAAGCCAGAGATTAAATGGTAATTTTTCGAATTCAATTGTTCGAAATGCAATTTTTCCATGCTGAAATTGATTTCGAACAATTGATTTCGAAAAATTGAATTCGAAAAACATATCTGCTCCCAGATTAAATACATATATTTTGTTGAACAAGAACAATAAAAAGGTAACGGTCGCAACTGGGACTTGAACCTAGGATCTCTTACTGGGTCACAGCTCCTTAACCAACTCGATCACTGGGACCAATATTTTTTCTATCATTTTTGTAAAATGTATTTTGAACCCAACCCTTACCTCTCTCTCACACTCCCACCGAGTGTCCACGTTAGAGTATTTTTGTGGATAATTGATTTTTTATGAGTTATGTATGCATTAAACACATAAATGTATTTTATTAAAATATATACGACGGATTAATCATCCGTCTCCAGTACAAAATTTCTTATTATAAAACACTTAACATTGGGAAGATAGGTAAGTTTTATGCTTATTTAAATGTTTGCACTGTTTCAGAAATTTCATTCAATAGCGCCATTCGATCTCTTGTCTTTCTATGCTATGCTAGAATATCTGTTCAGCCGTGTGGTATCGTCGTATCGTGCACAAGACGTGTGGACACTATGGAGTACTCATATTATTTTGGAAAGGAAAATTGTAAATTTTAACGTTTATCTTTCAATAATCATTTTTTAAGCCTCGATGTCAGAGAGATTTTTCAAGCTACTATCTAGGAAATTCACTATCTGTTAGTAAACTCGCTCAGAGTAATCTATTACTATCTAACTAGCAGATTGTTGACAATCTAGGAAAAAAGTTGAAAGGTGGTCAACTTTACTCGCTACTCGCTCAATATGGCGGCCTACCAACAGCTGATTTCGTAATTGTCAGAATTAGTTCGCGCGGGAGCCGTTATTCTCGCTACTGGCTAGCGTGTGGCGCTAGCTGCGACCTCAAGATTTTTACAAAATATCGACTGAATTGGTTCGCGCGGGAGTCGTTATTTTAGCTGCTACTGTCGCGTAGTGGACATAGCGACAGTGGAGTACCGAATTTCTGGGGACAGCAGAAAGGAAGTTGAAAGCAAAGGCAGTGAAGGTTTGAACATGTTCCTCGATTGGGGAAAAAAAAACAAGATGACATTCGCTCCCCACAAGACCCAGGGCCTCCTGATGAAGGGCTCTCTCAGCAGAAGAAGAAATCCCGTCATCAAAATGGGGGACTCTACTGTTCAATTTCGTGAAACTGTGAAATATTTAGGCGTCACACTAGATCGTTCGTCCTCCTTTCTGGCTCACGTCAAGGATGTATCCGGCAAGGCTCAGGCCCTCTTCTTTAAGCTTAGGAGACTCTCCACAGCTGAGTGGGGACTGCGTAATCCGGCTTTGCGTGTTCTATATAGATGCGTATACGTGGCACAAGTCTCGTATCGTAAGCCGCGTCTGTTTGGGAGCACCGCTTGGATAAGTCGCTTATACTCCTGGCTCTCAAGCGGGGCCAACGAACTCCTCTGTTGGCACTATCTGGGGCGTATAGAACCGTTGCTTCGGACGCTTTGCGTGTTTTGGCCGGCATTTTGCCAATTGATCTAGAAATCAGGGAAGTGCTCACTAAGCAGAGATTAACCAGAGGAACCCCGGCTACTCACCTAGGCGTTGTTCTCACTCCGGGTGGGCCGGGGACTCTCCCTGGGCTGCTACGACGAATGAAGGATCTGTCGCTCCAAGAGTGGCAGGTCCGTTGTGATAGATCGATTATGGGAAGATGGACTTTCTCCTTCTTCCCATCAGTTAAAATCAGAATAGAAGGGATATATCTCAAACTGGACCACCACATCACCCAGCTACTGTCCGGGCATGGGGAATTCAGGGGGAGACTTCACACCCTCGCCCTGTCTCCCCATCCCAACTGCGCATGCGGATCTACGAACCAGTCAGCCGAGCACATTCTGTGGCACTGCGAGATCTTGATGGATGCTAGAGAGGAAATGCTCGATGGTTTGGACGTACCCATCAGACCAGTATGGAATACTGATCTGGTTTCGAATAAGGCGAACTTCGAGTGTCTGAAGAAATTTGCAAGGGTCTGGGTTGAGAGATGGCCTGAGCTTAGAGTCGCTGACTAGAGATTTTTGACACCAGGTGTACTTGTTCCTGATCTACCACGGACTTTCTTTGATTTTACTCTTTACCATTTTGCCAGGATGTACAGTTTTCTATTTTCTTTTCTTTTACTTTGTTTTTATGTTTTTTGCTTTACACTTTTACACATGTACACATCTTTTCTGCTTTTGGTTGTTTACTGCTTACATTGATATTTTGGGTTTTTATGCTCTCACAAATTTTTCTTTTTTTTTAGGCTTTATAAGCCTAGCGTAACTAAACGCTCAAGCTTTATTATTTTTTTTTATTTTTACGATTACATTACCTTATGTTTTACTGCAACCCTCATGCTTTTGAATTGTTTTTTTGTTAGTTAATTGGTAAAATTTCACACCAAGCGAAGACTCCTACATGCTTTTCTTTTATTTTTTGACTGTCCATGAGGCTGATTACCTCTATGGGCTTTAGAATTGTAGAAGTGACTATAACAGTGTAATCCTGTAGGCGCGCCTGCATACCACCCTCTAACAACGTATGCGGGGACATTGAAGCTCTAGATTCGTTATACAAATGTTAAATGTAGAGTCGTTTGTAAAAAAAAAGTAGATTCTTGCGAGAGCTCCGAATGGGCGACAATAAGTCGCCTATACCGGGGCGGGACAGTGGTGGGTGCTTCAATGAGCGAGTACCTAGACAGTTTTATGCGTCATCACGACAATTCCACTCGTCGATTCATCTTTAAGCTTACCAGATAGTAGCTTGTAAACTCGCTCAATGTAATCGAGACTTTAGTCCATCTTCCTGTATGTATCTCGAAATTACCATTCAACTTATCCTTCTTCTGGTTACTGTACTAAATCTTATTGTACTAAATCTTCAATCAATCTCCAGCTGGATTATCCATCATCTGGATACTCTACTATTGTTGTTCCTGGTAAAATAACCAAGATATTTACGTTTTCGTCTTCTTAATATGAAGACGAAAACGTAAAAGCATTTAATTTCAAATCACAATAAGTGGGGAGACTACGAAGCACCGCACGAAGAGGAGACCAATAGGCACCATGAAGCACCACACAAAGAGGAAACCGATTATTCTATCTCATTATCTCGCAGGATAAATCCTATAGATGTATGTGTTTGGCTTTTTTTAACGTCGTTATTTTTCGTATGTAAAATGTATTCATAGCTAGCAATTAAATCTTAAAATTAATTTTGTTTTTGTTTCACCCCTAAAGTTTTACTATTTTTATTTATTAAACTTAAAATTGTTCCACTTCACTTGATCTAATATAAACATACATTTTAACATTAAGATGAGTATTTTATGACAGCTGACAACAGCTGATTGGCCTTATAATATATGCAAATTTACATATTATATCTACCCAAGATCTACGTCTAAAAGTAGGTAAGTACTTGTATTCCAATATCTTTCGTACGTAAAAAAAACGATATTGCAAAACATAGTGCACTATTTTTGCTTCTCACTTTTCTAACTGATGTTCGGATTCAAAGTCGAAAGTTTTCGACTAACTATGTAATGAAATTGAAGGCTTGACCCACGGAGGAATTAATGAACCGTACGGACAATTAAGGGCCGGCATTGAGGATTGAATTAGTAACTTTTAATTAGAGTCTTGTGTCTTACCTCGCAGTGACTTGATAAAATCGAGATCTGCGTTTCGGACAGACTCGAGATTGAAGTGAGACGATGACGTCTGACGTCATTTCTGGGTCTGAGATTTACTAGGGACGATGACGTCACAAGTGAAAAAGACTTTTGTTTTAATTCCTGAATAAAGCGCTTCGGACAATCTCCAATAGCGGCAGACTAGATTACCCGGACGCGGACGGGACGGGACGGCGGGGACCTTAGGACCATCTCAGGACTATTGAAATAATTTAACAGTAAAATAAATGGAAATTAAAATTTATGGTGCCGTTAAAAATCGTACAATATATGGCCAATGCAGAATGGCAATGGCAATGGCAATGAAGAATCAATTCCTTTTGAAATTGAGAATCAGATCGAGTGTGTCACAAGATTCAATTTATTTATTTTATTCGGTCATTCAATTTTGCCCACGTCTACTTCTTATAGCTAACACAAGTTGACAATTTGACTTTGTTGGTCGATGGTGGCCATTCAATGAAATTCTGCTTATTTTATCTCGTATTTTGAGAATGCGCTTACAAATATCCAAATTAATTAACAAGAAACAATATTGCTATCATAACACGAACATTATTATTAGAATAGGAGACAAACGATTTAATCGAATTTCGAAGTAAACAGTTAACAGCCAACGTAATCCTGATGGCGCATAATCAAATATTTCAAATACCAAGCATTCAGACAAGGAAATTTGTTACCTGAAAGTGGGCTGATTTGTTGGGTACGTTCTAAAATTATCGCAATTTACGTTATCTATATAAAAAAACTAATCTTTTCGGTAACAACGATATAAAAGAAGCTGATAGCAATTATAATGGACAGATGACAAGTAAATCCCGTGCTGAGATAAGAGAGTACTAGCTTGTTCTGATTGAATGATTTAAATGTGATATTCCCACACAATAGGTAAACAGATTCCAGATAAAACGATGAGATTTTAATCAAGACAAGCCTATTTACATGCTACCTACGTACTACATACCTACTTGCTACATTTCACATGAGTGCGGGAAATTTGGTTTTCAGTACCAAACTTACAATATATTTTCGGAGATTTATTTTATTTTATTGGATTATAAAAAATATGGGTGACATTTCGATCGTCCAGGTGATAAGTCACATATCTCCAAATACTGAGTTTTGAGATGAGGGGAAAGCAATATTCAAATGCTCACCGTTGCCAAAGTCTCCAGTTGAGGAGGAGTTGGGCCCTTGCAGTAACGGCGCACAGAATAATTAATAATTTAATAGATAGCCCGTGCCTCTTGGAATGCTATAAGTTGTTGGTGCCAAACAACTACAGCCAGGGACGGTACCATGATCTTCTATGTATCCCACAAAGCAGAACGGACGTACTGGCTCGGCATAGCATGACATGTGGTACGGCGCTAACTAAATAACGCTTCCAAAACTATCGACATCTTTAACAGTAGCATTGAAGAATTCAATTAATAGGCATTTAAATGCCACACATTACCCGCTATAATATGTATGTATATCTTGTTACTATTTACTTTTCCTTAAAAAAAAAAAATTATCAATAAATGTGTATTGTAAATGGACCCAAACATAATAGACAGTCCAAAATAACACCGGGAGGCATAACGGTCCGGTAAATTAGTATGACATTTTGAAATTTCCTACTAGTGACTCAGAAAATATCAATATTTTATTTAATTCACTATAAGTTTTGCGCATTATAATTGGTGGTATTTAAGAGTAATCTAAGATAATATCTTTATTTGCAAGTGTATTAGCTAGTTTTAATGTTAGACCTTTTATTAAAAATCGTTTAATTTTCTTAAATAAAGAAAAAACTTTAATTTTCTGTTGGATTTTTTACATAAATTAGAAATAATAATGGTCCAAGAACCGTGCCTTGAGGGATTCCAAATTTACTTGTGAGTGGTGTTTTAAATGATTGTTTTAATTTTACCATTTGCAATCTCCCTGTTAAGCCGCATTCTGTCCGTTTAAGGGCTAGTCTTCTGCCATTTTCTTTTAATTTTGAGAAGTTTTTCATGGGAAATGCTGTCAAAGTCTTTCTTTAGTCTGCGAAAATGCCTAAACATTGAATTGTCCAAGATACTCTGAAGCAAACAAAATTGGCGAGTATTTATCCCACTGCGAATAATAATTGATTTTCATTTAAAGTTGAGTTTTTTTTTATGAATGCAGTTAGTTTTTTTTTAGCAGATCGATCCATATTTTTATTACTTTTGTATTCCCATTCGATTGGGCCTCTACGAAATAGTAATAAATTACCGAATTTGTTCCGAACTTCTACACTGTCACATGTACGGGTAATCATTTTAAAGAGGACACGAAAACACTCTAATGGAGACACTAAAAACGACATAGAAGACAAATAAGCTATAATTAAACAATTTTAGTCCGCCTCGGCACAGGAACCCCTAGTGAGGAGGACTAAGAAATACAATACCTTTATGACCGTTATATTTTGTATACTTATAAAATTATTTTATATAGTCGCTTAAATAAAAAAAATTAAACGTTTGAATGTGTTCGTGCTTACCGGTACAACTCCAAAGTATACCTACTAATTACCTGTAAGTTAGAAGTTAATTATATTATATACCTACTCAAATATTTTGTTAAGTACTGATTATTAATTTAGATTAACCTAATTATATCCACTAATCACAGTCTTAGAGATTGTTGATGATAAGACGCCCTATATTGATTGATAGTAATTAATAATATGAAAATGTTTTTCCCACACGGAGAAAAAAATATTGCCTATTATCATTTCAATCCTTATTAGTTTAACAGCTCGGATCAGGAACCATCCGCCGGCCTCCATGTTTCATCTTTCCTACAACACGTGCCTCTTGGTCTCTTCAAGACCCATGTTCACTCCTTCCTCTGACACAGGCCTTGATGGTAAATAATTTCCGTCAGGGCCTGTGTCGTCTTAGGGGATGTTGTGTGGAGGGTCTTTTTAAGGAAATCAGGAATCAGAGGGCAGTGTGTCCAGAGGAGTGACAGGCTGAGAGAGTCCGGCTGGAAGGTCAAAAGGTCAACCAGTCTCTCTCGATCCGACCCGTCACGCAGCAGGTGGGCAGACGCAACCACCGTCAAGATCCGAACAAACCGGTCAATGAACCCGTGCACCCCTGCTGAGTCACCAGACATATCCAGCCACTTGGGGTGATCGATGGCACAGGCGTTGGTTATTTAACAAATGTACAGATTATTTTCCTCAGGGCGCCCTGTGTGGAGTTAATTAAGAATGTGTGGAGTTAATTAAAAAAGTCGAAATAGAAATTAATTGTACGAAATTATCTCGATAGGAAAAATCGCAATATATCTGTGCAACGAAAATAAAAAAAAAAACACATCTGGTTATGTTGTTTGTTACAGGTATGAAAAAAATCAATGCGTTTCTTTAAATGATTCTGTCGAGAATTTATACTGCAGAAACAATTGTAATTAGTAGACATCAGACATATTATTAGTGCCTTTTTTTAAAAAATATTTTTATTGACGCCAGTGCAAATTTGAGACTCTTTCTTTAATTACTTCCGAGATGAACCTTAAAAATATTCAAATTATGAGCTTTTAGAAATATTCTTCGACGTCAAAATACTTGCATTTTATTAGGAACTGTTTTTTTTTCCTGAACCGGAAAATTATATAAAAAAATTTGAGGAACGAAATGTGTGTATGACATTCATAGTACATACTTCGCCATTTTGATAGTGATTCACATAATCCGATGTCTTGTAATTAGACTTTGCAAAGAGTATCATATTTAATAAAATATATCAATCATTCGATTCAATATTTTAGGTACAATATTAGGATATAGATGTGTTGAGGAAAGAAACTTCAGAGGCCGTGCGAGGAGAGGCTGAGTCAGTGATGGACGGAAGCTTCTGACGTAGCCCAGGACAGCGTTGCCCGTAGGCGCTTTGTCAAAGCAATGGGTCCAACCCGAATAGATCAAAGGAAAGCAGACGAGATAAGATGAGATTTAAACTACCAACAATATTACACTCATTTGAGTGAAAATTAATGCAGATAATTTCCACACCGCACTGTTATTCGCCACACACGAACTAGAAGGTATATAAGTCACTTTGGAATATTTGAACTTGACCTAAGAGTTTGTTACCAGAACAGTGTGACAAATGCATTCTTAATTGGGGTGATTAATACCCCGGTTGACTAATACCAGAGTCAAAAAGTCTGATAATTAGTTTATGAAATGTTCAGATGCATTTATTCGCCGTGTAAGGTGTTCATTGAGATTAAGGTATTTTATTTCGATTCTGAAAAAATGAGGTTTCCTTGAAAGGTAAGTAGTACAGTTTTTTCCAATTTTAATAAAAACAATTTTAACAATTTTTAAAGAGATAAATAAAAAAAAATGAATTTCCAACTTCTCAAGATTTTATTTATGGGAGTATACCAAAACCACACGAAAATATTCTCTTTCAAATGGAGCAACCAATTTTCTATTCGTATCAGTTTCGAAATATTCCTTCAAGAACTTGCATTAACCTTATTTTTCAGGGACCAGGAACCGCGATTTCCAGATAGGAAATGTTCGTGACATGGAGGAGTTTGCCGTAGAAAGAAAGCATTTCTAATTTTAATTTGAAAAACTCAGTGGAAGTTGTGAAAAACAGTTCAAAAGTAGAAGTGGCCTTACTTTAATATTTAAATATATATTTTGACCACTTACCCCTACATAACAGAATATACATTAATTAACAAAATATATTAATTATACATTAATTAACAAAATATGCGCATAAATGAATAATTTTGTAAAAGATTTACACAATTTATACATGCGTAGGTATTTGAAAAAAAACTAATTCATTTTATGGTTTATCACAAATTTTCTTGATATTGGGGTTACACAAAATAAAGTGGATTACACAAGTACTCGATTGGTGTGTGAATGTTATTACCGTCTAGCATATGAAAAGAACCACTGCGCAGCGTCACAAAGTTCCAGGTTACAAGTTAGGTTGATGTAGTGAGTAGGTATTGACGAGCACTAATAAAGCCTAAATTATGCCTTTTAATCGGATGTCAAATAAATATATCTTTAGATTACATCTTTTTGACGTCAGTGAATATCTCACCGGAAAGATAAAATTGGCAACTGGATTCTACAATCAATCGATGTATCTATGTCGAATTGTTCTGGTATTATTTATTACCATTAGCTTCTTATTCACTTCTCATTATTTTTTTACTACGTCAATGCTATTGTTAATATATTTAATTATTATTTTTTGTTATGTTTTTTATTTAGATTTTAATTTATATTGCTGCATTACATACTGAATACACGTGCGTAAAACTAAAATAAATGTTAAATAATGCATTAAGCTCAGCTTGGGCGTAAATAATTAAAAATAAAAGTAATAAAAATCGATCATAAAACAATAGTATGTATCATAACCCAATGGAAGCCAGTAAACCATTAATCGTTGTGCGCGTGGGATATATGAAAATTGCACACTACGATCGTTGTTTGAGAAAATTTTGAATGATAGAAATATAATATATTCTAAACAAGCCGCAGATTTTTGATTAATTTGCGTTATTTAATAATTAATTTATTTAAAAATATATATATATAGTATATTTGCGGCACTTTCTCCTAGTATCGCTCTGGTATACGACCACAATTCAGAATTCAAACTTTTGAAATGACTTTAGCCGTGATTGGTAACCAGATTTAAATAGCCAGGTACTCCCCCACCTTTCTCCTCCCCATCTCTTTCCGCTACTTGCAGCCTCTCAACAAACCTACCCCCAATTGGGGATGCCAAAGTCTTACTGGCTCCAGCGCGTTATTCACTTATATTTTTACTCATGATCCAATTAGAGGTATCATAAAACTTTTAAATAGATACATTATTTTTTTGTGTGCGGAATATTTAAAAACAGTTTTGCGTAGGTACCTTATTTATATTTTATTTTTCTAGTGGATTTAGTCTTCTACTGAAAGTTCGGAAGGGCAGTTGAAAACACAGAGCTCTATAAACTTACCAAAATCTCAGAAATTGTGCCAAGGTTTATTGATTTGCTACCGTGTTTTTAAGAACCTGCCCAACTGTCTATTCACAAACTAACACTCTTGCTTACATATAAATATGCAAACAGAGACATTCAAGAGGTAATAGAAAAGTGACATGAAACGGGGTTGAAGAGTTGATAAGTACGAGTATTTTATTTCCACTTCAAAATCAGATACCTGCTACTTTATTTTTGGCTTTGATACCAGCAATATCAAAGATAATAGAATAGCACATACAAATTACATATATCGTGATGCGTATCATATGTTTTACTTACGTCAGGAGTATTATTGGCAAAAATACCTGCGTATTGTTCTTATCGCTACAACGACATCGGAATTAGTGTCGGTAAATAATTTCCCAATGTTTGATTGCTTTGTTTGGCAACTTGCTGATATACTTTGTATACGTTATCGCAACAGTAGTAGAGATAGGCCTAAAGTAAAATAGACAATAGATATGGAAAACGGGATTTACCTTAATAACCCTCCAATCAAGCGGCAAAATTCTTTCAAATAATCAAAATAAGTATCGAAAAATCTAAGATTCAAACGAAGATACATGAATCATGTTCATAGAAGTAAAAATTTATTTATGTTCGGGTACCAAAGATGCTTTACCAATTTTTTTTTTTTAATAATGAATTCCAGTTAATTTTTTTAAACGCATATAAGTTAAAACAATAATTTTTATAAATGTTATAATGGTAGTAAGAATAATTTTCTATTAATGAATTTTTCAAAAACGATCAAATTCTAGCAAAGTACGCGTGACGTCAAGCGTACCTCGGTTCTTCCTCTCCAAGACCATTCCCGCACTGGTCAGTATGAAATCAACAAATCCCAAAATAAATAATTAGCAAGAATAAAAAATAATCTATAATAAAATTAATATACAGGGTGTTAAGGGACGTACTTGACTTACTTTAACCAGTGATTCCTGAAATTATTTGGAGTATAAAATGTAAATGAAATTTTGGTCTCCGGTGACATTTTTTATGTTTTTTTTTTTTTTTTTTCTACAAAAACATTAAAAAATGGTAGTTGTTGAAGTGTTGGAGGCGGGGTAAGGGGTTCGTCGGACACCCGGCTTAGTGACCAGTGACGACATGCGGAAGATTTTTTTTTTGTTTGATTTTGAAGAAAAAAATTTTTAATAAAAAAAAAAGTGGTCAAAAAAAGTCACCGGAGATCAAAATTTCATTTACATTTTTTACTCCAAATAATGTCAGGAATCACTGGTTAAAGTAAGTCAAGTACGTCCCTTAACACCCTGTATTATTGAGTTGGTCTAAGTGCATAATATGCTTTTTATCATAATAATAATATTTTCCACTGGAGTTCCATATTATTCTCAGAACTCGCAATACTACTCGCAGTACACAAGAATTTTATTTTAATTTATTAATGTATACTAGTTACATTACATTGGTGATGTGCTGTGCTTGACCCACTAGGAACTGCTGGGTTGAGAACAGGCGCAGTTTATAGAATAAGCAGTTTTTTGATCATCAGCTTTATGGATGCTGTGTGGAGGGTCTTTTTAGGGAGAGAAAGGAAAGGAAGTTCTGGATTGAGGCTAAGGGATTGAGGCTTGAGGAATGCTAAGAACCTGAGTGTTCAGGAATGAAGAACGAGGTTTACAACGAAAATAAAATTAATTTTATATTATAATTGGTAAGCAAAGGTCTGATTTGATCTGCACAAAAAAAAAATACTACTAAAATGACTATTGCGCCCACAAAAGGTCAAAACGGCCAACATCTTGAACCGGAACCGGAACCGGAACACAACACATTGTCGAGTTAAAACAGGACTTCGCTACACTCAGTTACTTACACAGGTTCGAGAAGAGCAAATTGATTTTTTTTTATTTTTATTAAATGTAAAATTAATTAACAAAACAACATTTAAAACACCAAATTGGCGCTACGCCCATTTTACCAAGGGATAAACAAGAGAGGTTGCAGCGACGCATTCTTCTTCTATTCTCTCGACTCCTTTCTTCAATGACACATTTTTTTACAACAATACGTGGATTAAATTCAAAACTAATTATAATATATCTGGGATAAATCTTCAAAGTCATGCAGACACTGAGATATCGTGATGTTAACGATACATCATCACGATATCTACGTGATCTTCTTTTTAATCAAAATACTTAAAATAAACAATACATAATGCAGTTTATTTAAATATGCACCAATGGAGATAACACTTGTAACTAAGGAAGCGAAATGCATGCAGGTAGGTTAGGTATCCTCACCCCATTCAATATGCCTAGAGCAACTTGAATTTAGACATTTTGTAAAAATTATGTAGAAGAATCTCTCAATATTAAAAATGCCCTCATCCTTTCAGACTCACAAAGCACTTCAAAAAATAAGTGCATACCCTTTCAATTCCATTAGCGCCTCCCTAATCTGCTTCATCAGAGTCCTTCTGCGTTCCCTGTCGCTGGCTCACGTGTCAGTGGTCTTGGTCTGGACACCTTGGCATTTTTGGAAATGGCATGGCAGATTCTATTGCTAAGGAATCCATGTCTATGGTCCATTAAATATCATCCCTATTCCGATTAGAGACTATTTCCCTATTCTAAAAATTAAATACCAACGCCAATAGTACTCTGAATGGAAAATATCCTCTCTGATAAAAGGTCACCATTACTCATTAATTCAACCTTCTATTTCTTACGGAACTAGAATGCGTCAAGGTTAATGGTTGTCTTAGCCATTTCAACAGATTCCACCAGGGGTCTCAAAAGTTGCGAATGACCTGTAGCTTTTTGAAAATGAAAAAAATAAATTAAATTGGTGTTCACTATTAGCTCGCTAAAATGGCCGGAAGTTTTGAAAAAAAAATTGATTTCGTGATTTGGGAAAAAAATAAAACAAAGGGTCCATATTTTATATTTTGTAGCAATCATAATTTTTATTGCATAACTGCAGTAGAAAGAATGCAAAAAAAAGAATATGTGATGTGTTTGTTTAAAATATAAAAAGGGAAAATAACACTTTTTCTGGATAAAATCAGTATTCTTGTAGACTACTTATATTTATAAATTTGATTTTTATCTCTCATTATTGTCTGCGCAGTTTTTAGTAACAAACAAACGTTAAAAGGTAAATTATTGTAAAAAAAAATAATTACCATAATATAAAAATATATATTTTAGGTTTTTTCTGATTTTCAATGCATTTTAGAGAGTTAATAATCATTTTTTTTAAATAAATTGCAGTTAAGTAAGACGCACTTTTGAGATATCGGGCGTTTCTGAATTCAAAAATTGAAATAATTGACACACCCTAATGGGCAAGGCTCTCGACTAGCAATCTGGAGGACGCGGGTTCAAATTTTATATGGTTTTTTATTTTATTTTTATTTTATTTATTTACATTTAAACCCGCTAAACTACCTATGTAGTTTGTCAGCAGGTACATAATGACAACATTGGTACATTTTCAAACATTGTATACATATAATTTTATAATTTCGATGTTAAATATCAATTAAATAGATTATTTAAATTACCGAAATAGTATATACATGTAAGTAGCACTAGAAGCCTTAAATAATAAAAAAGTACAAATGGATTTAGTATGATATGATATAATAAAAAAAAATAGTATGTTATGATATAATAAAAAAGTACAGATGGATTTAGTATGAACAAATGAAATATAATTACAAGTAAATTAAAAGTTTCATATACATTAGGTATTACAAAAATTGTAATGAATTTACCAATTCCTTCAATGTGAGTTTCAATAAAGAATACAAGGACTTCGGTAGGGCATCAATATAAATCATCCCTATCTAATAGCCTTTTCCTAGTTAGTTGGATTTATTTCTCAAAATATACCCACGAGAGTAATTCGTTCCAAAATCCCGTTTAAATGCGTCAACACCACGAATGAGCACACGAAACACTCGCTTATACCTAGGTTACATGAAGTTAGTAATAGATACGCAGATGTGGCAGATCTATTTAATTTCACAGAAGTTGGTGCAAGAAGGCTATACTATCAAATACTTTCAATAAATATTAATATTATTTGTACTATAGAATTTTGTATGTACCTAATTGTATCTCTAGTGTCATTTCTCAATCAAATGCCACAATAAACTTTTATGGTCTTTTTTTATTATCTCTTATTTAACTATGATTTGGTGACACCTAATCAGTGTATGGTATATTTATACCATTGATATTAAATGAATAAATAAACAAAAATAATATGAAGCATGTTTGTGGCATGTTCCTGAGTTGAATATACTCTCAATATTTCCCTGGTGTACGACAACCATTCAGAATTGAAGCGTTGCTTGAAATGGCTTTAGCGGTATTGAAATCTAAATAGCCACGTACTTTCCCACCCTCCTCTTCCTTATCTCCTTATGTCCTTCCTCTCCCACTACCTTCAGTCTCACAACAAACCCCAATTGGGAATACCATGGTCTCACTGGCTCTTTACGGGAGCAGTTGGGACTCTTGAGAGGAATTCACATTTAAAAAAGTTTAGCATTTCATATAGAATATACAATTTACATTTTTTTCTGTTTTATATTTAATTTTATAAATAATATTTATGTATTCTACTCTTGTTACAAATTTCATCTTGCTAAACTTATTTCTCTAATCTTTTGAAAGAAGTGCGTTTTCTATACCATTTCACATACGTTTAAAAGCGTGTTGAGATTGAGCATATAAATATAAAAGATCATAGCACGCCAAATATCGCTCTCCATACAATCCCTTCAGACCGTTCACACCTAAGCGCTTAATGCGCACTTCAACCTAGACAATGCACATCTTATGCCGTAACCGCTCCTGAGGCGATATTATGCCAACAGTTAAGCGCCACCCACTCCAACGAAAACAGGAGAGGGGGTCATTTCAATTACGGAGCTGCCTAGACCGGTGGATGACAGATGTCAGGTTGACAGATTCAGTACAAAAAATGCGCACTCCGTGGCCGTTTGCTAATTCATCTGACCCCCTCTCCTACCATAGGAAGAAATATTTGATAGCGTCGTGTGAACGATACGAAACATAAGCGCTCGCGGTTCAACATATATCTGCTCGCGGTTATATTCGATGTCTGAACAAGCTTTAATTCAACAAATTGCTGTAGCAACAAATAAGACAACTGATTTCACGGTTCCACAACAACTCAACAAAGTAGTATTTCAACACTCCTTTGAAAAGTCATTAAAAATTATGAAAAAATAACTCATAACCTAACCTAAACCTAACGTAATCTATTTAGCTATTTATTTTTTTATCATCACTTTTAATGACTTATCAAGGGAGGTGATGAAGTTGTACACAGTCCGGTCACCCACTTTTACATTCAATTTAATTATTTTTCATGATAAGCTCGGACGTAAGTAAATAAAAATTTACCTGGATCTACCCACCAACGCATTTTAAAAGCTTATAGGTAACAATCTCCCCATAGTCACTGGCTGCAGTGTTTGGCAGAAGAAGCAGAGGATAGTCAGCAATGCGCTGGAGTGACCAAGTATCACTGGCGTCCGGTCCGGTCTGACGGTGTCCGCAGTCCGCAGCTCTCCACGCAGCACCCAATCGGGAGTGGGGGAGCCTTGCCCGCCAAGTAAATTGGAGTAAGTGTCACGATCCACAGCAATGAGGAACCGACTAATAACCATGCACCTAATGACCGATTTTTCTCCTGGTTAAGCTGATACCTAGGTATATTTTAAAGGTTTCCGATTTAAACTATTATTCTTAATAACAGATTTCCATTAAAAACAATACTAAAGGATTTCCGTCATTATATTGTTGGGTTTGCCTTTTTGCCCTTTGCTCGTTTTGCCATTTTCGCCTGCGGCGCTTTTTCCGTCCCCTTATTAAGATAATTCATTTTACACTTCCATCACCCACACCACATAAGTTCCTATCCCAATTGGGGATACCACGGGAAAAATTTCACCTACGGCGCTTTCGGTGTTTGTGAGGATTATAACCATTTTCTCTCGTCACTTACTCCATAGTTTCACAGGTTTGTAAGTAATCCTACTATCCTACTAATATTATAAAGAGGCGAAAGTTTGTATGGATGTATGTTTGTTACTCTTTCACGCCAAAACTACTGAATGGATTTTAAAATTTCTTTCACTAATAGAAAGCTACTTTATTTGCGAGTACTATAGGCTATATATATTGGTAAGCTCTGGCGTTATGAAATTATTTATCATACGTTTTCTGTCACTAACAAAATCGATTTATTGCAAACGTCAGAAAAAAAGCAAACCAATTGTCGCCTTGGAAACGATGTTTTTTTTTTTAACTAGGCAATTCCCTAAAAAGAGTGCTTTGTTGGTGTCGTACTTAATAACTATCTGCGCATGAACCCGAACAACTGCGCCAAATTAGATAATTCTTGTTTTTTTGTTCGTTATTTTGTATAAAACTACCGTTGAGTTCTGGCGTTATGAAATTTGTATAAAAAATTATAATAGGTGGCACGCGAGCAGTTTGAAAACTGAATTTATCGGGAATGAAAGTGTGGAATGCGAGAGGTGAGAGGGGGGAGTGGGGAGGGGGGGGTTGTTGGGGGGGTGTTGGTTGAGGGGGAAAGGGGAGGGTGAAGAGGGTGGGGGGAGGGGGTTAGGGGAGGGAGAGGGGGGAGGGAAAGAAGGTGAAAGGGGAAGGATGGAGGAGGGTTTGGGGAGGGGTAGGGGGTGAGGGGAAGTGGGTTGATGGGGGGAGTGGTGTAGGCGAGCGAAGCCTTGGGAAAAAGCTAGTAAGCTAATAATTTTAAAAAAAATTGAAACAAATTTTTTATTTCCAAATTCAAAACAATATTTTCTTAAATAAATGATTATGTAATACATAATAAAAAAATGAGAATAGCGGTATTTAGAATTTTTATAATAAATTACATGGAATCAATTTAAAATGGAAACAATTTTTTTATTTGATCTTTCCAAATTCAAAACAATATTTTCTTAAATAAACGATTATGTAATACACAATTCAAAAATGAGAATAGCGGTATTTAGAATGTTTATAATAAATTTCATGGAAACAATTTAAAATGAAAACAATTTTTTTATTTGATTTTTCCAAATTCAAAACAATATTTTCTTAAATAAATGATTATGTAATACACAATTCAAAAATGAGAATAGAATTTAAATAAATGGTGTTTAGAATTTTTCAATAAATTACATGTTTACTTTTAAATGTATCTACAAGCAGTATCTTGCCTAAACCCCTTCCTCGTGTTTTTCAATTCACCGTAGCAATTCACATTCCACAACGTCTGTTAATATGTACTTACATTCATTCCAATTATCGTTAATTTCATAAAATTAATTTAGTCTAAGTGCAGTTTTAAAAAGGTAATTTAAAGTACCTTTTGAAGATACCTTTTAAAGCAAACTTCTGGTGAAATTTTCAAAAACCTATTCTTGTTTTCAAATCCGGGTTCATTGGGTGAGGGGTGTTTTTTACGGCCGTTACCTCTGGATATACTGAGCCCTAGATTCCTGTTTTCCTTCTAAGAACTTCTTCATTTCCTTAAAAATACCTTCCACACAGTATCCCCAATTCAGGACCGGAGGGAAAATTATTTAACTGATGGGTCTCCTGGGAATGTAAAAAATGAAAAAGAAAAAAAAACGATGGTCTTTGACGTAAGTAACTTATGTTCTTCATATCTGCCGAATGCTCATTTTGGTCATAGGTACCTACTACAGGTCATAACTTATGATGACTTATGACCTATAAATAAAGTCTACATACAATATTCCTCAGTGAATACAATATTCTTCAGTGATTGTTTCATTTTTCTTTTTATATGAATACCGCACAAGAGTCCCAACTGCTCCCGTTTGTAGCCAGTGAGACTATGGCATCCCCTGTGAGGCTGAAAGTAGTAGGGAGGGTAAGGAGATGGGATGAGGATGTACCTGGCTATTCGGATCTGGTCACTAAACACGGCTAAAGCCATTTCAAGCAACGTTTCGATTCTGAATGGTGGTCTTACACCAGGGCGATACTGAGAGTATCTTCCACTTTGTAACGTGCCGCAAATATATTATTTTAAATTAATAAATTGTGAAATAACACAAATTAATCAAATAAAATTTATTTGCCACGCCGGGATTCGATCCCGCGACCTTCGGAACGCGAGTCAAGAGCCTTACCGCTGGATTACGCCGTTTGTCATATAAATGGGAAGCTGATAAATCTACATCGTCATATGAAGTCGATTTTGTAAAATATTTTTTTTGATTTAAGCTTTCGTTTTCGTAAATCGAGTCCTAAGTTGCAATTTCATAGGTCAAATTTGAAAAATATCGGTCGTTAGGTTCAGGGTTATTGGCCTAGTAGAAAAATGCATCGGATTTCCACCCAGGCATTGTAATCGGGTGGGAATGGGTTGAACCTCTGCTGGTTAAGTCCTCCGTCATTAGTGTCATTAGTCATTACACAACAATTTCTGATTACATACGTAAAAACGTTAAAGATGTTTTTCCGAATCATTTTGGCATCTGAAAGAGGCCATTCTGAAATGGGGGTTGAAATATTTCTTGCCAAGCACTTTGCTCTCAATGTGTACCATTTTGGCACCGATGCGAAAAAGTTACAGAACTGTGAAAACTCTACCTGTCATGCGTCATTCTGTAGAATGACACCCATGGTAATAACTGTGTTTTTACTTACGACGGCAGTATGCTTCTCCATGAATATTTTTTCAAATATGAAGTGCTTTCGAGCAGTATTATTTTGGGAAAAACCACGTTATAATTTGAAGCATGCGTTTATTTATAGGGTGTGATATTATTAAACAATTATTTGCTGTAGATTTTAAATATACGCCAGTCATTCTTAATACAAGATCAATCGGGCAAAACATCAGCTTATCGAGGGATATAAAAGGAAATGCCGATCGCTCAACTTTTCAGTCAAGGAACATATCCTACAGCGACATGGTTCTTAAAGTGGTGGTTTTCCTTGCCGCAGTGGTACTAGTTTGTGGAAGTAGTGCTCCCAGTTTTGAAGATGAAAATAGCAAGATCAGCATTGATATTGCCGAAGATGCTAGGTTAAATGCCGTAAGTTACTAATATAATACGTACAAACACTTTAATATTATACACCAATAGTTTTGTGATAATAATTTTATCGTAGAGCTAGAAAAATAGTGCGTAGTATCTCAGAATGTGTAGGTTTCATAAGAAATTTATAATATTTACACATTTCATTGTTTTGAAAATAAGTATCTAATACATGACCGGTCAGTGGCTGCGTTGATATCGCGTTTGGTTCCCTCTATTCGTCGTGAGTACAATCGCTCGATTGGATAAGTTCTTCCACACAACACAAGCAACATTTTCCATTTTGTGCCAATTATTGTCAGGTTGTTCGTAAAATCTTTAAAAATATGTATCAATTAAAAAATATATGTTTATTATTATTTTTTTTAATTTATTTCTTGTATGCATTCAAACTTCTTTCAAAAACGTTTCAATTAGTTTTTTTATAATCACGTGCAATAAAAATTCTAATTATTTCGCGAAGGGTTATACAGTACTAAGTAAATTAATGAATCGGCAGTAAAAACTCTTTTTTTGTGAAAAACTAAAATAGACGGTTGAGGTTGTGTAAGCTTATGGAGGTAAATAATAAATAAGTAAGCTGTCGTTTTGGGTATGGGAAGGTTAACGTAGTGCAGCGTAGCGCCCTACATTACGTTCGCTCCTTCATTATCAACGCCCCCTCCACGCACGTCGCGTACCGCTCTCTGCCCTGTGTCTTTTGTCAAATCAACCCTTAACAATTCCCTGAAACTTACACCAAACTTCTTGTTTAATTAGAAGATGATAAGATAAGAATTCATGTTACAATGTATTTCGGTTTATGGGCTTTTCAGTGGGAATTTATAATTAATTTTACTCTGATCATTTTTATAAAATGCCAAATGGTTATAAAATCGTATAAAATTCAGAACATAAAATATTCATAATGTATAAACACATAATAAACAAATAACGATGTCTAAGAACGTGTCGTCATAGTTTAGGCAAAATAATAAGTATTCTTTATGCATAGCAAATATTTACTGACGTGCAATGAATAAAAATTAATATGATTAATGTTTATATTATTATCGACGATGATCATATTGATCAAACTGATATTTCCCACGGATATCGCAATTGCTTTATAAAATGCGTATTTGCTTACCTATCTAAGTCAATAATCAAATTATATTGCATGAATTCGGGTATTAACCATATAGGTACCACATTTGTTTTGGTAAAATATGGGTTTGGAAACATTTTACTAAATTTTCCGTTGTAACCTTTCTTTCGGTCAGTTCTTTTATTAGAAAAATGGAGAGGTTTTACCCGCTCCGCAAAACCTAAAAAAGCTATCAGCACGGTTACAGCTCTGTAAACGATGTTGTTGACAATTAAACTTTTCTAAAGAACCCAATCTTTTCTAAATCGGCTAAAGACGCTAATGTGGCCAAAAATACAATCGGAAAGTCGTATTTTTTTTCCTTTTCTAATCTGATTTTTGTTAAATTTCAGGCTGAATTGCTGACGAAGTATGGATACCCCAACGAGGTGCATGAGGTACAGACCGAGGATGGTTACCTGCTCACCATGCACCGCATCACAGCCACCAAGGGACAGGCTCCGGTAGCCAACAAGCCCGTGGTCTTCCTCATGCACGGACTCCTAAGCTCCTCAGCTGACTGGATCAACATGGGACCCGGCAGCGGATTTGGTAAATACCTAGCTGGTTTATGAGTTACCTACAATGATCCGTAGATATAATGAGTGCTTCGCTTTAATCATCCAACCTTTTGCATCAGTCGTTTATGAAAACGATGGAGGGATTTCCATGTTCTGATCATATTTTTGTATTACAGGATATCTGCTCGCTGACCAGGGCTTTGACGTATGGATGGGAAATGCTCGTGGAAACACTTACTCGCGCAAGCACGCCACCCTCAACCCCGACAAAAACTCCGCCTTCTGGAAGTTCAGCTGGAACGAGATCGGTTACTATGATCTGCCAGCCATGATTGATTACGTCCTGGCCAAGACTGGCAAGACCCAGCTGCACTACGCTGGACACTCCCAGGGAACCACCTCTTTCTTCGTCATGTGCGCTCTGAGGAAGCAGTACAACGCCAAGATTAGGTCGATGCACGCCCTCGCTCCTGTTGCTTACATGTCCAACTTGAAGAGCCCCTTGATTCATCTGTTGTCTCCATTAGCCAACACTTTGGAGGTGAGTTTATTGTTCTTTGTTCTAATACTAATGTGGAAGTCGAATATTTAACGTCTTTGTCAATAATTAGCAACCATTGTTATGCTGGCGGTGAATGCTCCTAATGTAATATCTAATCATAAATCATCGTTTTTAGTTCCTTACATCTCTGATCGGAGTGAACGAGTTCCTGCCAAGTTCCGAGCTGATGAGCATCGCCGGAAAGCTTCTGTGCGATGACAATGCGTTCTTCCAACCCGTCTGCTCCAACATCCTGTTTTTGCTCTGCGGCTTTAACCCCGAGTTACTGAACACCACCATGCTCCCCATCATGCTCGGTCACACTCCCGCTGGAGCCTCCAGCAGGCAAATGGTGCACTACGGACAGGAGTTCAGGTCCGCCAAGTTCCGCAAGTACGACTTCGGTCTGATCGGCAATCTGGCCGAGTACGGATCGACAAGTCCGCCCAACTACGCGCTGAAGGATATCACCGCCCCCGTCTTCCTGCATTACTCCGACAACGACTGGATGGCGGACGCCGGTGACGTGGATCAGCTGTACAAGGAATTGGGCAATCCAATCGGCAAGTTCAAGGTGGCTCACCCCAAGTTCAACCATCTGGATTACCTGTGGGCAATCGATGTCAGGCCACTGCTCTACGATCGCATCATCAACTTGATGGTAGCTTTCAACTAAACGGCTTTCTAAAAAAATGAAGCAACCAAGAAATTCCTTAAAAAACATTGCTGTGGCAGCAAACGAATCCTTTTTGATATTGTATTATATTAATACACCATTACTATATTTATGTGTCAATTCTGCACTGAAAATAAATTGATATTTCTTAACTGTTTTTGAGATGCATTATTTATTTTATCATTCGATCGACCAAGAACGATAATTTCATCAAATTTCAAAGTTTATATGCAAGTTCTGTGAAAGTCCCTTTCAAGATTTGTTGTTATCCAAGCACTGTGAAACAAACGGCCCATGACGAAATAATAAGAGAACTAGAATATATCTTTCACACACCTTTTAACTTTGAAATTTATTGGATTCTACAAATTATCTGAAACAACCCGTCCTCAACAATTTTAAATTCAACCTTAGCAACTTAGAAAATAAAGCGATCATGAAAGTGCGCACTCCACTATCAGGTTGGATTTTTTAAAATTGTTTTCCCCTACTTTAAAGGGCTAATACGATAATATGTTTTCCATTTATTTTCGTACAAGTTTTAACATGTTCTATTTATTGGTAGAAAACATGTTAGGTGTGAAGTTAAACTAATAATTTGGGAGGCGGTATGGGTACCGCCGCCCGGGAACCATTTATTGGACAACCCTCAACCCCTGCCACAGATCACCTCAAGTGGTACGCTACGTTTGGTGACTTAGCAGGGGTGCCCGTGTTCACGGGATGTTTGTCTAGGTCTTGGTGGCGGATACGTTTGCCCAACCACTGCGTGGCGGGCTGGATCGGAGGAGACTTATTGAGAGAGGCCTTTTGACCTCTCCAGCCGGATTCTCCCGACCCTTCGCTTTGCACCGCAGTGTGAGGAATAGATTCATACGTCCGTCACTCCTGGCCACGCAGACCCCCAGATTCCTACCCTCCCCTCATACCTTTTTCCTTCCCATATCTACTTCTCCTTCCTTTCCCTTAAAGAACCCTCCACACAGCACCCTCAAAGGTGACATAGGCCTCTAGGGAAATTGTTTTCCTCGGTGCCTCCTGTGTGGAGCTAATGTAAAAAAAAGAAATAATTATAAAGTTAAGATAAAAAAAAATAAAGAATAAAACGTGCAGTATGAAAGAGAGGAAATATTGTACTTATTGAAAAATAGAGCCTGCAATCTAAAATGATTTTTTATGTATATATGATAGGTTTATTTGAAAGTTAATTGATATGAATACTCAATAATTATTTAAAAACAGGAAAGTTATTTCTTCCACACAACTGTAGAAGTACGAGGGTCAGTCAATAAATAATGCCTCCTATTTTTTTCTACTTAAATAAAGTTAGTTAAGAGAAAATTTTGAATTTGGTGCTATTCCTCAAACCTTTTTCTACAATCTGCTGCATCTTTTGCGTCAACAGGTGGTAACACTGCAGTCGCTTGCAAAAAGGCCGACACCGATGTTCGTAATAGATAGCGTTCTGTGATTGATTCTTCGCTGTAGAAGGTGTAACATAAAAATTCACATTCATGAAAGACTGAAAAATGTGTACCATGATGCAACAGTGGACGCCAGCACTGCTAGATGATGGGTTCGTTACTGTAACGAAGCTGAAGGACAAACGCCGCTTGCTGAGGAAAAGCGGAGCGGCGCAGGCCGTTGATTGCAACGACTGCACTCATTAGTGGTGACCCCAGATAACTACAGATGTCGCATTCTCTCCCTCAGTAAAGGCAATGTGATGACGATTATTCGACAACCGATTTTTCAATAAAATTTTTGCAAGGTGGGTACCAAGAAACTTAACCGGCCAGAATTAAGAAACAAGAAAAACAATGGTCTCACAACACTTGCAGCTCTTAGTTTCTGGAAAAAATTGTGACCGGAGACGAAAAATGTGTTAATTTTTTTAACCTGAATCAAAGAGGCAGTAAATGGAGTAGCATCACACAAACTCACCAATGACAAAAAAATCAAAACTGTGTGATCGGCGGGGAAAGTTGTGGCAATGTTGTTCTGGATATGACCGTGCTTTTTACAATACTGTGATACATGCCCTTGGTGAAACAGAAGCGACAATTCTCATACAATCTGTTTTTCAGCCGCATTCGAAAACTACAGATAGTATGTTATTTATTTTAGTACAAAAAAATAACACTAATAATGAAATTTACGCGAACAAAAATTTCACTGTTATATGACTTATAATAACGAAGTTATTACATTAACAAAAGTAATTATTTTTCATCAGATTTACGTTAGACACGGGTAGCTAAACTCCGCTACACCCGGTGCGGGGTGCGGGGCGCGGGAATAGGTATCCGCATGTTAGAAGGCGACAAACTTATGTGCGAGCGATCCCGATTATGCACGTCTCGTGAACGCATTTAGCACATTCCTATGGTGTGGTAGTTTGATATTATATTTGTCGAAAAAATGTCAAGTTTCTTTTCTGATTTTTTATGATTGTTTCTGTGCGCAGGGAATATTTGTGGTCGAGACACGCAGTAAAAGTGGCAAAACTAACTACATAATGATAACAAGGGCCGCTGTAATAGTTTAGAACTTTCATACATCTGTAACTATCACTAGGTAGGTAGACTTGCCTAGTTATTTTGTTGTTGCGATTTACTAAACAATAAAATGAATAGGTAGATCAAACTGCGCGGGTATCTACATTCTGTCACATAACGTGATTTGTCAGTCTTCTCTACTGTTATTTCGAGTGACCGTTCTCAAATAATATAATTGATTCACTTGGTTTCTGCGAAAAAATACCTCAAGACACAGTGATATAGGTAGTTAGAAGTGCTTAGCCTTCCATAAATCCGATCGGGAGGGAGTGGTTGAGGGAGACCATTTGAGGCTTCCTGCACTCTTCTCTTGACCCATCGCTTTGCTCCGCAGTGAGAGGGATGGATTTATACGTCCGTCACTCCTGGACCCACTGCACTGACCCCAGATACCTAACAATAATATTTGGATGATTTATATAGCGCCGTTTTTGTGAAAAATCACCTCAAGGGCGCTGTACAAACTTATAATACATTTCTAAAATCTAAAAACTACAAGCTAGGCAAACAATTATAAACAACTTATGGCTAAAAATTGCATACATCGGTTCATTGATCACCGATACGAAAATATGTGTACAATATTTTGACCAATGAACGCGATGCTGCCTAAAATTTAATGAAAACAGGACCATACTAGCCACGCCGCATGCCTTTTTCCTTCCCAGAACATCCTCTCCTTCCTTTCTTTTAAGACCATCCACACAGATGACATAAGCCATGGAGGAAATTATTTTCCTATTGTAGCTATTGTAAAAATAAATAAATAAATAACACAATTTTCTCAAACACAGTTTTGCGTTATTCTAAAACATTGGGCATGCATTTTATAAAAATTACAAATACTCTGGGAAGAAACGAATCCCAGAATGAGTGAAATACTTATTATTTTCACAAACATTTGCTAGGTAGGTTCCTAGGTACCTACTTTAATTATCATCTAATTTATTTATTTACTGTGTAACCATCACGCTACGCGCCCTTTCCTGGGAACCCCTGCTAAGTCATCAAACATAATGAACCCCTTGGAGTGACGTATGTTGGAGATGTTGGTTTTTTAATAAATGGTTCCCGGGGCGGCGGTAGCCTAACCCGCCACTCAAATTGAAATGTCTTCCTCGGGCGTCTCCAACTTCTTTTACCCTTCACTATCGTGTCATATTCATATTCCAACATCGTCTCATAATAATATTATTATTAATTTATTATTACCTACCTATTAGCAAAATCATAATACAAACTTATTTTTATTACGTATAATGAAGTTGTAAATGTGTCCTGGATTGAGCACACGAGAAACCATTTCTCAGATATAGCAATATTCACCACTTTGTTAGTGTGATAAATTAGCTGCACACACATAAAGGAACAGATCCTCATTTATCGCTTTTGACAAACATAGAAAAAAGCAAACACGTACGAGGGTACATACAGCTTGCGTCGTTGGGGGAAAAGCCCGTTAAACACGATAAAGCATTTAGTTTTTTTATTGAAACTAAACTGAAAAGTTGTCAGCAAAATGAGGCCTGGTATTAGAAAAAAACTAGCGTTTGCAATCATATTTGAGCTTAGATGTAAGTCACTTGTTATAATTGTAAATCGTGGTTGTTAGCCAGTAACAAAATTCACAAGCTATAAGTATTATATGAAAGTCACTAGTTATAATTGTAAATCTTTGTTGTAAGTCAGTAATATTAATTCATTTATATATTTATTTGTACAGCGCTATTGAGGTGATTTTTCACAAAAAACGATTATTGGCTATTTGAGGCTAGTAGCAATGTGAATGGTTGAAGAAGTAAAGGACGCCCGAGGAAGACATGGCACGATCAAGTGAATCAGATACTTGAGTCGGGCCATGTCAAGAGTCAGAATAATAAAAGAGTGTGTATGAGACGATGTATGAATGTGAATGAGGTAAAGAGTGTGTGCCAAGACCGAGTTGTTTGGCGGTCCGTCCTCTCTGCCTACCCCTGCGGAGAAACGGCGTGATGGTTAGTTAGTTAGTTACTGGCGATTTAAGCGCATTTTATCCCGCTAATTTGCGAAAAAATATTTTTATTACCGTTCTATTCTGATTCAGAGTAATATCACAATAAAACCATGTTGATTTTATCCAATACTTAGTGAAACTAATATCACTTAAACACAAATAAAAAATATATGTATTTTAAGTTGTTTAATTTCATGTAATATAACACTTAAAGCGGTACCACACGCGCAGATAAAAAATGTGGCTAGGCCTATTTCAGCATATTGCTCGCCATTGGGAATGTACGACGAGCGATATGCCGAAATACGCCAAGCCACATCTTTTATAGCTGCGTCAGGCACAGGTCTTATGTTATATTATACTTATACTGACTTCGCGATCTCATTGAACACTATTATAGTAACTAAATGTTTAAAAGTGATTAAAATTACTCCACTTTTTTAGAGGTCTTTAAGAGGAAATACCAGCGGCGTTTTTTCCATACAAACGTATTCCCCATTTATCTCTCTGGATTTTGACCCTAGAGCAAAGAGCAAGCTTACATAATATAGATATTGACCATTAGCGTGTCGGTACGTATTGCTTTTTTTTTGATAATTTACTTCTTATAGAAGTTAGGACCTTCCAAAAATGAATAAAATTGCCTAGTTTAAACGCCGTCAAAAGACGTTCAGTATACAAACTAAACAATGTATTTTGAAAAAAAAAGCAAAACGTACCGACATAGAATATTTTCTTCTAATACAGTAAGTGAAAAAAAATTTCAAATTGATCCAGTTTTGGAGAAGAAAAATGGGGATTACAAAACATCGATTTTGACGATTTTATTTAGGTATTTTCGGCCCGATATGCAGTTGTCCCTTTGGCTCAGTTCCCCTGAGGGGAGCGCGGAGTGGAACAGAAGACATTGGTTCAATACCTATCGACGATAATTTTAAATGACCGGAATAGCTCTTAAGTGGGCAAGCACTTAAAATTATTTCAAAATATAATTTGTACTACAACGTTCTTCATTGAGCAAGTGATGCTACTGATACATCTCGAAGATTTTTCGTGAAGGGAAGACATAAAAAAAATTATAATAGGTGGTGCATTATTTTGAAGGAGAAACAACTTCCATACAAGAAAAAAGTACCCACTGTTGACGTTTTTCTGTAGAAGCGATAAGTATCTACGTCGAAATTCATTAATTTTACGCGCTGAAAAGGGCTATTAAAACTACAGGTGGCGTTGAAGGAGTGCGAAATTTTCAACAGCGACACATAATATTTACGGAAACCTCCATAAAACTTAGAACTTTTCGTTGGAAAAAATATAAATCACTGGAAAAAAATACAATACAGTTTTCTGGAACCATGTAATACGGACTCTGTAGCCCGAACATCGTTGACAGAAAAGTAAGTCTTGTAAGCGGTCTTTATAAAAAAGATCCAGTTAACGCCAGCAACCGCAATATATGCTCTTTTAACTCAGCTGACCCTTTTTATTAATTATTCTATCTCCCCGGGTGTTGATTTAATTTACTAAATTCAACAAACTCTAGTCTTCCGTCTCTTTTGAACTAGTACGTTTTGGCGTTAAATTTACGAAATGCACTGTTTATCGCAAATATGTTTCGGTTGGGTAAAAAAAAATCTGTATGATCGCACGCGGGGTTGTAGCAAATGTATTTTTTACGTGTTAATTTTGTAGTAAAACTGTGTGTTTTTCAGCCGTTTTCTAATATTATAAAGTTATAGGTATAAAAAACTATTTAAACAGATTGCTATACCTTATGTACGGCCGCAAACCAATAATTCATCCCAATATTAAAAAGCATAACGTGTAGAAAGCGTTTTATTCGATAATATTGAAATTAACGCCATCTATCGGTGTGAAGTTTCTAAATATATTTTGAGAATACCCTTGCTGTGGAAATGGACGGAGATTATATTTAAAAATAACAAATTAATCGTCAATAGTATGGCTTTCAACCCAAGTAATTGCATTTTTTATTTCTTGACAATTAAGGAGAAAAAAATAGGAGGCATTACTTATTGACTGGCCCTAGTATAATTCAGAGAGTAAATTACGTACAAAAAAATAGGAAATAGGGAACAGATGTCCAATTGTTAACCGAATAAATAATGTTTTATTTGAATGTGGAAATTAGTAGAATTGGTTTTGGTGTGAACCTAAAAATTCCCATTATTTTTTGGGAGAAGTGTTATTATTTTTGCCGGTATTAGCGTCATTTTCGTCAATTCCGCGATATTTTTGGGAAAAGTTGTGTTATTTTTTCTCTGAGCTTAAGGAGTCTAGCTCATAATTGCAATTAATTTGGTCCGTGAGGTATAAGTTGATATTACTTGAAATTGATTAAACGAGTTTAATTTTTTTGAGTTTTTTTTTTACATTATTCAGTCTTTGAAAATTTGGCCCCTTTTTTGCACGTGCGAAATTTTCATAAATGAATTTATATCATTTATCTACCTGTCTTGATAAGATTAACTGCTAAGCAGATACCTTATCTTGATGAGCTCATCAATTTTAGTTTCTAAGTTCTTATTTTAGTCAAAAGTAATGACCTGAATTTTTTCGCTTTTGCGAAGATGCTAATTTATTAACGTAAATTTTGGCATTACAAATACACCTTAGTCTTCCGTTCATCCAAAAGACCTAGAATTCCAGACTCAGAAACGTATATTTTCCCCTTTTCCAATCCAACAATTTGTTTTGTGGGATGGTGTGGTTGTGCTGAAACCATTATCAATACAATTATTACAATTCAAAACACTATTTTGAGAATCATTTTTATGCCAACCTCAAAACCCCTCAAAACAACTATTTGCTAAAATCAGGGTCTTAGATATTCTACAGTATTTATTAGGATAACCATTACAAACATATTACAAGTGGAAAATAATCTGTTGGTGCCTCCACAACATCAAACACACACCCGCTTTTTATCAAACCTGGGTAGTGTGGACCCTAAAACTAGAACCACATTCGCTCAACGACAATTCTGGTTCATCGTTCCTAAAATATACTACGCATTGAGTACCGATATAATGGCAGATACATCTATATCCCTTTTTACTACCCGTGTACAACAGTGGATATTTGGAAAGGGACGAGCATTTTTAAAGATTACGTGAATTGAAAACTACGCTTCACATATTTCATAACTTCTTTTTAAATTTGAATACATTTTACTCTTCTTTTGTATTGGCTAGTATTTCGTGAAGACCGCTCTATTATACCTACAGCTGTAATTACATCTGTGATTTTGACTTCTTTCAATATTTTTAATCTGGTTTTTAGATATTATTTGAGTATTTTATTTGTCTTTTCCTAAAAATGTCTATGTTGTCATTCAGTTTTATTTTTGAAATGGTTCAAATATGTTTTTTTTTATGCGCAGCTAGGTTTGGTAGGTAACTAAAAAAGTAGGCTTCTACAGCATATTCATGCTTTGGGCTCTGTGAATACAAAGAATACGAACGGAAGAAAGAAAAACCATCCTTCGAAATGCTGTAAATTTGAAAACGCGACTCGGTCGACAATCCCAGAGGTCATGCAAAAGCCCCACTTTGCCCCACCGTGCCTACGCCCATGGCTACTTCTTCGTTTAATAAACTTTGGCTATCATGTTGGTTGCGGACTTTGTTTACTGCAGCCCAGAACAGCTCTACAGTAAGCTGGCCAAACCACTGTCTCAGGTTTTTCAGCCATGATGTTCTCCTTCTTCCAGGGCCCCATCTTCCGGCAATCTTTCCCTGCATTATGAGATATATTACTCATACTTCTCTGGATGTCTCAGTCCTTGCTTACATGGTAGGCCACTTCACAGTAGAGAAAAAGTTAAGTAAAAAGTTGTGATAACACAATATGTAAATAAATATGTCGAAGTTGTTTTTAAAAAAAAAATGCTTTCAATTTTCCACTAAAAGTTCTCTGCATGTCGGAATCTTTCAGAACTATTAGGTTAATATGAGTAAAAAGTTAAATATCGATACGCAATTAACAAGTATATACGACGTTTTCCATGGTCATGCCGCAAAACTTTGTTATTCATGATAATCTAAAAAATCGTAACAAAGTGGCACTACGAAAATTCTAATTAGGAAAAAAAACTTTAATTAAAAATTTTCCCGTGTAATCGAAGCTTTACTTTTACGAGTTATGCACATGTTCGGAAACAATGACCATTCTCGCAATTCATATCTTTAATTTTATAGAACCGCTGAGCGAGTGGGAAGAAATAATAAAAGTTATAAAGGTCATAAAGTCACATAAAAATAAGAAATTTATCATAACCCCTTTACTTGTACACCAAAGAAAAAAATCTCTTATAATTAGGTATTAACCATACGTCAGTCATTCTTAACACAAGATCGATCGGAGTGATCGATCTTGTGTTGTGTTTTGGATCAGCTTATCGGGGAATATAAAAAGAAGTGCAGATCGCTCAACTCTTCAGTCAAGGAACACAAACACACAGCGACATGGTTCTTAACGTGGTGGTATTCCTTGCCGCTGTGGTGCTAGTTTGTGGAAGCAGTGCTCCCAGTTATAAAGATGTAAATAGCAAGATCAGCATTAACGTCGAAGAAGACGCTAGGTTAAATACCGTAAGTTACAAACGTAATACTAACAATTAGTTTAATATTATATACCAATAGTTTTATGTTAGAAGTTTATTAACTACTTAAGCGTTATACCATAGTCAATGGCTGCGTTGGTATCGCGTTTGGTTTCCACCCAGTCATCGTGAGTTTAATTTCTCGGCTGGCTAAGTCCTTCATCACGACGCAAGTGACATTTTCTGCTTAGTGTCAAATATTGTCAGGTTCGTAAAACCATAAAAAATATATATCTATTACTGAAAAAACTATTTTATTTTTATTTTTGTTTTTCGAAAAATATTTCTTAAATCCATTTTAACTTCTTTCAATAACATTTCTATTAGCTGTAATTTTTTTTCGGTAATCACTAAATTAATGAATTAGCAGAAATAAACTCATTTTGTTAACAACTAAAATTTAAGAGTTATATTGAAAAATGAAATAAAAAAATATTCAATACTACAAACTTTCAAAGAAATACAGCTACAAGTATATAACTTAGATTCCAATATATCATCAAGATGTTAGAATAATATTAAAATCCAAAAATTTAATGCAAAGCACATTCAAAATACCTATCTGTATCTAGGTACAAGTTATTTCAACAACCTCCCATTAAATCTAAAAATTATCGAAAATAATCACGAATTCCAACTTAAATTGAAAAATTACCTGAAACTACTGCAATAGTTTGAATCTAATATTATTATTTCTTTTAAATCTTGAAAACTATTTATTGATGTATCTTGAGTTTTTCTTACTTATCTTTTTGTTATTATTTGCAATGTTTTTATTTACTTACTGTCATGATTACACATAATTGAACAACAATTCCCTCACCAAACATAAGAGCCTTGTCTCTTTATGGTGAGGAAAGGCTATTTTTATATTCATTTACAAATCTGTATATAACAGGTAAAAATGTATACTTATTGTAAAAAAACAGAATATTAAATTTAAAATAGTGTGCGCTTACGGAATAAAGAGTAAATAAGTTACATAGGTAACGTAAGTTGTCGTCTTGGGTACGGGGGGGTTAATGTAGTGCAGTGTATCGCCCTACATTGATACACACAGTTACACCCTGTGTCCTTTATGACCGCTTAACGCTCTCTGCCCAGTACCTTCTATCAAAAATCTTCGCCTAATAATGCCTAGAGACAACAGACTTCTAGTAAGATTGAAAGATAAACGTATTGTGACCGTATAATGCGAGCTTTCATGTTGCAATATATGTATGTACCTATATGAGTTTTTACGGTGGGAATTTTCAATAAATTTTCCTGTGAAGGCTGGTAATTTTTTAAAATTCTTAGCTTTAAAATATTAAGCATTCTATATTTTATTTTAATTTATTTGGTAGACCAACAGTTTACATTAAAACAAAGCATAATAATAGCTAAGTTACATGAGTTAAAAAAACATGATAAGTTTACATTATTATCGACCACGATCATACTCCCATTTCCCATGGATTGATTGCATTATGCTCGTAAAATGCATGTTTCCTACCTATCGCATTTTTTTTTTTTTTTACATGAGCTTCACACAGGAGGCCCTGAGGAAAATAATTTCCCTCAGGGCCTATGTCATCTTTGAGGATGCTGTGTGGAGGGTTTTTTTAAGGAAAAGGGAAGGAGAGGAGAGTTCTGGGAAGGAAAAGGGTTTAAGGGGCATTGCTCGAATTCTGGTATATCGGTATCATCATTGTTCTGGTATAATATTGGTTTGGAACCTTCAACCAGACACTATTGATCGATGTTTGGAACCCATAAAGACTATAAGTATTTTACTGAATTTATTCGTATTATAAATGGTCCGCTAAAAGTACCGTTGTAAGCTTTCTTTCTGTTACATTTTTTTTTTTTTTTTTTTTTTACAGTGAATACCGCACAAGAATCTCAACTGCTCCCGTCTGGAGCCAGTGAGACTATGGCATCCCCAATTGGGGTATGTTGTGAGGCTGAAGGTAGTGGGGAGGGGAAGGAGGTAGGGAAGAGGAAGGTTGGCAAGTACCTGGCTATTCAGATCTGGTCACTAAACACGGCTTAAGCCATTTTCAAGCAACGTTTCAATTCTGAATGGTGGTCTTACACCAGGGCGATACTGATAGTATCTTCCACTCTGGAACATGCCGCAAATATACTATATATTATTTTTAAATGAATTAATTGTGAAAACACAAATTAATCAAATAAAATTTATTTGCGCATGCCGGGTTCGAACCCGCGACCTCCGGACTGTGAGTCAAGAGTCTTACCCACTGGACTACGGAGGTCGTCAATGTATCAATTATGTGAAAAGGGAGAGATTACATCCGCCCTGTTAAAACCTAAAAAGGCCGTCAGCATTGTTTAAGCTCCATAAACGCTGTTGATAATTAACTTCTCTAAAAAACGCAATTTTTTCTAAATCCGCCAAAAAGCTGGTGCGGTCAAGAATACAATCAGTAAATTATGATTTTTTTGGTCTTTAGTCCGATTTTTTGGTTAAATTTCAGGCTCAATTGGTGACGAAGTATGGATACCCCAACGAGGTGCACGAGGTAAAGACCGAGGATGGATACCTGCTGACCATGCACCGCATCACAGCCACCAAGGGACAGTCTCCGGTAGCCAACAAGCCCGTGGTCTTCCTCATGCACGGACTCCTGAGCTCATCTGCTGACTGGATCAACATGGGACCCGAGAGCGGATTTGGTAAGAACTATGTTGGTTTATAAGTTCCCTATAATGATCCTTAACGTCTTAACAATCCTTTATTTTACCCAATCCGGTCGTTTACGAAGATGGAGGGATTTTCATTTTCTGATCGTATTTTTATATTACAGGATATCTGCTCGCTGACCAGGGTTTTGACGTATGGATGGGAAATGCTCGTGGAAATACTTATTCCCGCAAGCACGCCACCCTCAACCCCGACAAGAACTCCGCCTTCTGGAAGTTCAGCTGGAACGAGATCGGTTACTACGATCTGCCAGCCATGATTGATTACGTCCTGGCCAAGACTGGCAAGACCCAGCTGCACTACGCTGGACACTCTCAGGGAACTACCTCTTTCTTCGTCATGTGCGCTCTGAGGAAGGAGTACAACGCCAAGATTAGGTCGATGCACGCCCTCGCTCCTGTTGCTTACATGTCCAACTTGAAGAGCCCCTTGGTTCAGCTGTTGTCTCCATTAGCCAACACTTTGGAGGTGAGTTTATTGCTCTTTGCTCGAATTCTAATGCTTAAGCATTATTCGTCTATTTAACATCATTTTCGATAATTAGTCAGCATTATTATATTGTCGGTGTATTCTTCAAATTTTATATCTAATCATAAATCAATCGTTTTTAGTTCCTGACATCTCTGATCGGAGTGAACGAGTTCCTGCCAAGTTCCGAGCTGATGAACATCGCCGGAAAGCTACTCTGTGAAGACGATGCGTTCTTCCAACCCGTCTGCTCCAACATCCTGTTTTTGATCTGCGGCTTCAACCCCGACCTGCTGAACACCACCATGCTCCCCATCATGCTTGGTCACACCCCCGCTGGATCCTCCAGCAGGCAGATGGTGCACTACGGACAGGAGTTCAGGTCCGCCAAGTTTCGCAAGTACGACTTCGGTCTGATCGGCAATCTAGCCGAATATGGATCGACAAGTCCGCCCAACTACGCGCTGAAGGACGTCACCGCTCCTGTCTTCCTGCATTACTCCGACAATGACTGGATGGCCGCCGCCGTAGACGTGGATCAGCTGTACAAGGAATTGGGCAATCCTATCGGCAAGTTCAAGGTGGCTCACCCCAAGTTCAACCATCTGGATTACCTGTGGGCAATCGATGTCAGGCCGCTACTCTACGATCGCATCATCAACTTGATGGTAGCTTTCAACTAAATGGCTTTCTAAAAAAATGAAGCAACCGAGAAATTCCTAAAAAAAAACATTGCTGAGACAGCAAACGAATCCTTTTTGATAATGTATTATGTTAATACACCATTATGTTTATTTGTCAATTCTGATTGAAAATAAATTTATATTTCTTAACTGTTTTTGGTATGTATTATTTACTTTGTTGTTATATTGCATAAGCGACAATAATTTATCCTTAGCCACTTGCATGAAATTAATTATGTTCAGATGACATGTAGATGCTCACTTTAAAGTACATATTAATTTTTATGCGCACCCCCATTTTACATGATGATAATTTTTTTCGTAAGTTTTTTACTAGTATTTCGTAAGTTAGCCAAAAACATGGACAAAGAAATTTTTAACACATATAATTCTGATTTTTTTAAATATGTACCAAAATATAGCGTTAAAAATTGAAATCATGATTTTCACATTATTCGCGTAAGTGTCAAAATTCAATTTATTGCAATAGAGAACTCCAGTCTAATTTTTTTTATTTTTTTTATTATTGAATAATGACCTTCTTACTTAAATAACTGCATTTTTTTAGAGTTAGTTTTAATAGTTAAAATAATTGTCAAAGTTTTAATTTTTCAAGATCCCCGAAAACCACCGCATGTGTATTTAATCGTGTGACGTCATCACTCCTGAAAAGTTATTTTTATTTTCAGGTGTTGTCATTTTGTATGATAATTATACGCAAGAAAGTTGATACTATTCGATAAGTTAAAACATTATTTAAGTGGAATTATTTATTCATTATATTATATTTATTAACTTCTATCTTCTATATATATATAAATCAATTGCCGTTCGTTTGTCTCGCTAAAACTCGAGAACGGCTAGGCCGATTTAGCTGATTTTAGTTTTGAAATGTTTGTCGTAGTCCAGGCATGGTCGATCGATTTTTTTTTTTTTTTTACATGAGCTCCACACAGGAGGCGCTGAGGAAAATAATTTTCCTCAGGGCCTATGTCATCTTTGGGGATGCTGTGTGGAGGGTTTTTTTAGGAAAAAGAAGGAGAGGAGAGTTCTGGGAAGGAAAAGGGTTTAAGGGGTGGGTAGAAATCTGGGGTTTAGTGTGTCTTGGTCATCCGCCTCCAAGACCTAGACAAACCTCACCCCATGAACCCGGGCACCCCTGCTAAATCACCAAACGTAGCGAACCACTTGGGGTGACCTATGGCAGAGGTGTTGGTTATCCAATAAAGGTTCCCGGGGCGGCGGTACCCATTCCCGCCTCCCAAATTATCCTCCGATATAGGTTTTATCGAAAATGTCGGTAACTTGCCATCGCTCCCGAGCACGACTGCAGGCCGCTAACGAATAAACAACAGTTTACGTCAAATATGTTAGGAACCCCTAGTCATTGTGAACTATTGTTTGTTCGTTAGCGGTCTGCAGTCGTGCTCGGGAGCGATCGCAAGTTACCGACATTTTCGATAAAACTTATATCGATCGACCATGCTAGGACCCCAGGGAAGGTTTAAACGGTGAGAAAATATGGAAAAGTTGCGAGGAAGATAGTAAAAACAACAATTTCATTTCCCCATATAAACTGTTCTACCTACTTTCCTGTGAATTGCTAACCGTTCATCGGTCTTTTTTTTTTTTTTTTTTACATTAACTCCACACAGGAGGCCCTGAGGAAAATAATTTCCCTCAGGGCCTATGTCATCTGGGATGCTGTGTGGAGGGTCTTTTTGAGGAGAGGAAGGAATGAACATTGGTCTTGAAGAGACCCATGTTGTAGGAAGGAGGAAACACAGAGGCCGGCAAATCATTCCACAGCCGAGCTGTTGAACACAAGAACGAGTCGAAGAAACGACCCGTTCTCATGTGACAAATGTCAACCGTGTACAAATGTTGGGCACGCGTTTGGCGTGTTTCCCGACTATGCACCGGTGCCGAAGGGATCAATGATGCTAGTTCCTCGGAGCATCTTCCATTGTAATACCGGTAGAACAAGGATAGCATTCCCACCCGACGCCTGTGCTCTAAAGATTGCAATCCGTCTGTCAAGATGGGAGAATCTATCAAACGGACCGCCCGTTTCTGCACAGAGTCGAGGGTATTTTTCAGGTATTTTGGAGCTCCAGACCAGAGATGGCTGCCAAATTCAACCGTGGGGCGTACTTGTGATTTGTACAAGGTTAGCAGTTGTGTACTATTAAAGTATCTGCGGGCCCTGTACAGTACGCCCAGCTTTTGGGAGGCTAACTTTACTCTGGCTTCGATGGAGCCCCCATACCTGAGCTGGTAACTTAGGGTTACACCAAGCATATCAATGGAGGGCCTGTTCGGAAGATTGCTTCCGTTGAAAGAGACTAGATTTTCATTTAGATCCCTTTTAGACGTAATCAGACAAGATTGGGTCTTTGAAACATTAAATTCAACGAGATTATTTTTACCCCAAGAGAAAACACTCTCGAGGTAACCGTCCATTCTTTGCTTCAAAGCCCTACGAGCTGTTGGAGTTTGTGAGCCCTTTGGGGGCTTGTCAAACAAAAAGCTATCATGAACTGTACTGTCATCTGCATAACAGTGAATTGGTGCACATGACAAAAGGTCGTTGATGTGCAACAAAAACAAAGTCGGAGACAGAACCGATCCCTGCGGGACGCCAGCATTTATCGAGTGTAAGGAAGAGGTGAAACCATCGACAACCATCTGAATCGACCTCTCCCTCAAGAAGTCGGCAATCCACGTACACAAGGATGCGGGAAGTCCGTAAGAATGCAGTTTGTTGACAAGTTCTCGGTGCCAAACCCGGTCAAAGGCCTTGGAGATGTCCAGTGCAACCGTTTGGGTCTCACCGAAACGTTCCAGGCATCGCCCCCAAACATGCGTCACATACGCGAGAAGATCACCGCACGAGCGGTTCCGCCGGAATCCGTATTGACGGTCGTTAATAATTTTGTTCTTCTCGAGGTATGTGAGCAGTTTGTCGTTGATCACACGTTCCATCACCTTAGACAGAACTGATGTGATCGCTATGGGGCGGTAGTTGACCGAGTTGGAGCGGTCACCCTTCTTTGGAATAGGATGGATAACCGCTTTTTTCCAACCAGAGGGCACAGAGCCAGTCTTCAGGGACATTTTAAAAAGCTTCGTCAAAATTGGAGCTATTTCTGCAGCGCACCTCTGCAGTACCAGGGCAGGTATTCCGTCAGGCCCACTAGCTTTATTAACATCAAACCCTCGTAAAACATGGAGTACTTCCCGATGCCGGATCCTCAGCTTTTTCATACGAAAACCGCAGTGAGGAACCGACGTCGGGACAGCACCTTGGTCATCGAGGGTTGAGTTATCCGCAAACATTTTACCTAGTAAGTTAGCCTTTTCGGTGGCGGTGTTTGCTAGTGAGCCGTCAGGTCTGGTAAGAGGTGGCAGACTGGATTTGCAGAAATTGCGACCTATTGAGCCCGCAAGCGACCAGAATTGCCTGCTGCCATGCGGGCATGCAGTCAGCTTTCTGCTGATCTGTTGGTCGTGCTCGAATTTTGACCTATTTATGATTCTCTTGGTTTCCTTTGCCATTTTGTTGTAAGCTGTTCTGTCTTCGGAAGTTCTAGATGTGTTGTAGGCTCGGTAAGCCGCGTTTTTTCGTCGCACTGCTTCAGCGCATTGTCGACTGAACCATGGCTTTGAGCCTACACCAGTTTCCTTAACAGTAGATTGGATGAAGCCATCCATCGCGGATGTGATAACTTCACCAATTTCCTGGGCACATCTTGAGGGATCCGAAGTCCGAAAACAGACAGCTGACCACGGAAAAGCATTAAAATGTGCCCGCAGACCGAACCAATCTGCTGACCTATAGTGCCACACTTTTCTCTTCAGCCTCTCGTTAGGTGGTCTGAAGTTTACAGGGATTGATGTCGTCACCAGGCAGTGGTCGGACGATCCTAAAGGCGCTGTGACTTCAATCCTGTAACCGTGTGGCACAGTAGTTAAAAATAGGTCTAACAGATTAGAACGGTGAGTCTGGACATCAGGAATCCTTGTAGGCTCCTGAACCATTTGCTCCAATCCGTAGCAAAGGGCAAAGGATTCCGCTTGGCGTCCAGCCGAGTCCGTTGATCCTGAGAACTTCAACCAAGGTTCGTTATGAACATTGAAGTCCCCCAGGACCACAAACTCTGCCGTAGGGTAGCGGGGCAAGAGGTCATCAATAGTGTCGCTTAAGTGTTTGAAGAGCTCGGACGTGTCTGATAAAACTTTGTCTGCGATAAAACTTTGGTGAGTTGTTGTGAGCACGCCCGCAAAGGTTTCTGTATATACTGGTGAGCTCTGGCATTATGAAATTTGTATATAAAATTGCAAGTGGTGCCACGTGAACTGTTTGAAAACTGAATGTACCGGGACTGAATGTATGGAATGCGGGAGGGGGTGGCGGATGGGAGAGGAGTGAAGGATGAGGGAGGGGATGGGACGGGAACAAGGGAGGGGAACTCGGGAAAGGGGGTCCGCGGGAGGGGTGGGGAGGGGAATCCGGGAGGGGGGAGGGACACTCGGGAGGGGGGAGAGGAATACGGGAGGGGGGTTTAAGGGATGGGGGAAGCGGGCGAGGGGAGTGAGGAGAGGGAAGGCTGAAAAGGCGGAGTGGGAACGCGAGAGGGGAAGGGGACGAAAGGGAAAGGACACGAACTCTGGCATCATGAAATTTGTAGAAAAAAAAATTGTATAAAAATTGCAATAAGTGGCACACGAGCTGTTTGAAAACTGAATGTTTCGGGAATGGATGTATGGAATGCTGGAGTGGGGAGGGGCACCCGGGAGGGCAGAGGGGAACTCCAGAGGGGGGAGGGAAGCTCGGGAGGGGGATCCGCGGGAGGGAGGAGGTGATTATGGGAGGGGGGAGGGGAACTCGGGAGGGGGGTTCACGGGACGGGAGAGGGGGGGAGTAGAGTGAGGAGAGGGAAGTTGGAGGAGGAGTGGGAACGCGAGAGGGGAAGGGGATGCGGGAGAGGAAGGGAAGGAGGAAGGCGAACGGGGCGAATGGGAAAGGACACGCAGGGAGAAACAATTTCGTTATTAAATGGCATAACAATGCATGCCGGGTAGCAGCTAGTATTATTATATTTTTGAATTACGGGAGAGTGGTATAAAAATTGTTCGAAATTATTATTATTTTAGCTTTTAAAATCAATATTATCAAAAACGAAGAATCACCCAAAAAAGTGTAGGCAAACGATATCAGCTGATCGATTTTTGATTTGGCCGTGGAGTAGTAGGTAGCATTACGATATAGCATATTTATACGATTTTTTCGAACAGTTTAAAGTTTTTCAATATTTTAAATAATAGAGATACCTCTATTTTTGATACTGAATATTTAGGCCTAAATAATGTTTCAATAAACACAACAACTAAATCTCTATAAACAGTAGATATGTAAATAAACGAATAAATTAATACGATGGCTTGTGCGATTCCCACATTCCCGTACATTTCCCATCCAATGACTTTACGGTGACGCCACGACACGAGGAACAGTGACGTCACCACTAAACATTTCAATAATGCCAACTTGACGCTGTGTTTTGACGCGATGTTTAAAAATGGACTTTTTAATAATTTTTGCGTTTATTGGTCTATATTCTATATGAATATATTTTTTTAAAGCCATAATATTTTTCACTGGAGTTCCTTATTATGGGCTAGGCTCAGTTTATGCTTAATTTTTTTGCATTATATTATCAAACAAAATGAACGAACATTAATATTACGAACTTTCAACACCGAACATTAATATTTTAACATGGGTTTGTATGGGTTAAGTTGTTCGTTTGTTTTGTTTATTTCATCACTTTCTTCAACGTTTTTGTTACAGAAACTACAAAAAAATTATACAAAATAAATACGTTCGTTTTCACAATAATGTTATTTATTATTTGTACATATTAATATAATACAGAAAACTTAATATCAAGACACTAATTTTTTTCAACTACGTTAATAACTAGGCTACGAACTATCCATTTGGGAGGCGGGTATGGGTACCGCCGTTTTACTATCTATTGAATGACTAACACCTCTGCCAAAGGTCATCCCAAGTGGTTCGCTACATTTGATGACTCAGCAGGGGTTCCGGGCTCATGGTGTGAGATCTGTCTAGATCTTGGAGGCGGATACATTTTTCCACCTTGCGTGGCGGGCTAGATCGGGAGAGACTGCTTTAAGTATACTATTTGACCTCTCCGGCAGAACTCTCTCAACCCATCACCTTGCACCGCAGCGAGAGGGATGGATTCATCCGTCCATCTCACCTGAACCCAGATCGTGATCCCCAGATTCGTACCCTCTCCTCATACCTTTTTCCTTCCTTGAATTTCCTCTCCTTCACTTCTTTTAAAATACCTTCCACATAGCATCCCCAAAAATAATACAAACTTTATTATTTTTAACCCCCGTATTCAAGCTTGTGCGGTGTTATAAGTTTCAAGCAAGCAAGGAGCGGTGTTATAAGTTTCACTTTCTGTGGGTGTCTGTCTGTGGCGTCGTAGCTCCTAAACGAATGGACCGATTGTGTTGCGTTTTTTTGTTTGAAAGCTGACGTAATCGAGATGGTTCTTAGCTACAATTCATGAAAATTTGTTTAGACGATCAAGATCATCAGCTCTTTTTTGTGTCGGGGGTTACTTAAAATTTTAGTATAAGTTTGTTTATGTTAAGTTTTTTCGTTTGTTTTGTTTAAAACTATAAAAAATAATACCAAGTAAATAAGTCAATAATATAATAATGTTATTTATTTTATGTATTAATATAATACAGACATTTTGCTAACGTAAACACTTAAACACTTCAGCCCAGATTCTCCTACAGAGGAATTCGTATAACAGTAAGTCATTTACAAGCTAACCTCAAACTCTGCAATAATGAATAGTTTTCTAAATGGGACGACTGTTAAAAAGAGCATTGCAAGCGTACAAAAAAGTAGATTAATTAAATAAAATAAGAATGTAATAATAATTCAAGAACAAATTTAAGAACGTAATACTAATTCAAGAAAAAAGACCAAGAAACGGTAAGAAGAGGCAAGAAGAGACGATAAAGTCCCAGAAGATTCAAGCAGAGGCAAGAAACAAAAAGAGCCAAGAAGAGTCAATAAGAGACGAGAAGAATAAGAAGAGAGAACAAAGGATTCAAGAAGAGACGAGAAGATTCAAGAAGGGACAAGAAGAGACAAGCCAAGCCAAGGAGGGGCGAGAAGATCCAAGAAGAAGTAAGAAGAGCCAAGAAGAGGAAATAAAAACATTGTTTGTTATTGATGGTTGTTCGGTACATTATTTATGCATATTCCTTCATGAGAGCAATAACGCCATCGTAAAGCAGCGGCCTAACATCGATAGCCCAGAGGTAGTCCAAATGGTTGAACAGAGGGTGAGGTACTTTAACCTTGGCGACAGGGTTGGCCAATTCACCGTACAGCTGTTCCACGTCGATGGGGTTCGCCAGATAGTCGTTGACCGAGTAGTACAGGGCCACGGGGGCGGTGACACCCTTCAGCTCGTAGTCCGGTGGGGTGGTGCGCTTGTACTCGATCAGGTTGATGACTGTGCCGAAGTCGTACTTCCGGAACATGGCGGACATGAATTCCTGGCCGTAGTGGACAGCCTGCTTGCTGGAGGCACCTGCTGGGGTGTGAGCCAGGATGATGGGCAGCATCGTCTGGAATCATAAGATGTTAATCAGATAAACGCATGCTCACGAGTAGTTAGCTAGTGTTTTTTTCGTCAAAGCTATACATTATTAATTATTACTAAGAGATGTCAAATAAATAATATACAGGAACGTACATGGCTTACTTTAACCCATAATTCTTAACTTCATTTGGAGTGTTTAGAGGAGAAGAAACCTTTTATGCTTATGATGAGTGAAACACATGTTACTGAAGATATCCAAGATAGTAAAATTAGATTTGAACATTATGATACCATCCGTTGTGACTCACATAGTCGACATACAGGAGGAGTGATGATTCTCTTAAGCAATAAAATTCCATATGAAGTAATATCAAACAATCAATTTGAAAAACATTGTTGGATCTTAGCCATCACCATTAAATCAGGAACCAAGAAAGGTGTATATACTGTAATTTATACATCGCCGCCAAACACAAGCAAGTGCGACTTTTTAACATATTTTCAAAGATGGTGCATGGAACATTATAGCTGGAGATTTTAATATAAATGTTAAAGCAAATGCAGACATATAAACAAAAAAACTGAAATCTATTATTCAAGCTGCAGGGATGAAACAATTAGTCAAATTAGGACAGTAGGACACTGCAACGCTGTCCGAAACGTTGGCTAAAGAAGGAGGTAGCGCAACACGGCGTAATAACCCAAAAACTAATAACAAAAATACTTTTGGCCGTGAAAATCTAAAATCGTATCCAATTAGTCAAAGATTTTACACGAATTACTAATATCTCAAAAACGACGACTAATCTGGTAATCTAAAATAAATTCAACTTAAATATTAATGTACTAGATAATCCTAAAATTACCGACCATAACATCATTCAAATTCTAATAAATGACAGAGAAAAATGCAACTCCAGTAAAGAAACACAAATAACAACATTTAAAAATTACAAAAAATACAATAAGGAAATTTTCATTCAATCATTAGAGACTATTAATTGGAATGGAATAAATCAAATGGAATATAACCAAAAAGCTGACCAGATGATATTAAACTATTGATAAAGTTGTTCCAGAACAGAAGATACATAAAAGAAACAATAATAAATGGTACACAAGCGAACTACGTACAATACAACACGATAGAGATACATTTTAAAAAAGAGCATGCCTTATAATAGTATTACGGATTGGGATAACTATAAAAAAGCGAGAAACAAATACTCTAAAGACATAAAAAGAACGCACAATGAGTACATAAAAAATAAAATAAACTCGGAAGAAGGGGAGCCCAAAAAAATTTGGAAAAGCATAAAAGAATTAGTACATGGTGAAAACAAAGACGACATAAAAATAGTAAACTTTCCAAAAGAGATAAACGAAGAAAACATGGCTAATAACTTTAATAAATATTTTATTGAAAGTATCATTCAAATCAACTAATTAATACCAAACATTGCTGTTAACCTCTCAAATGATAATATTGACCCAAACAAAGAATCATTGGTCTTCAGAAAAATAAATGCAGAATATTTATTTAACATTTTAAACAAAATAAAATCAAAGAATAGTTCAGATGGATTAACTATTAGTAAAATAGGTGATGCTTTTCCAGTAATTGGATCTACTCTATTAAATATTATCAATGAGACGATTGAAGAAGGAAAATTTCCACAGTCATGGAAACTATCTACTATTATACCGGTTCCAAAGGTTAAAAATACCAGAAAATGTGAGGAATTTCGACCAATCAACACTTTACCAAAATATGAACAGATTCTTGAAGTGATAATAAAAGAACAAATCTTGCAATACCTAGATAAACACAATATTTTATACCAAGAGCAATCAGAATTCAGATCTAATAACTCATGTGAAACAGCATTAAACGTAATTGTCGAAGAATGGAAGGAAGGAATGAATAGTAATAAATATATATTAGCAATATTTTTGGATTTTCAAAGGGCATTCGAAACTATAGATCGAGAAATACTGATAAAAGCTTAAAGAAATTGGTTTTTCATCTGTAGCCATTAAATTAATAGAAGAGTTTTTGAAAGACAGAAAACAGATAACAAAAATTAATAATCTGTTTTCAAAACCAATGAAAAATAAATTAGGAGTACCGCAAGGGTTGGTCCTTGGACCTCTATTGTTCATAGTCTATATTAATGACATGGTGAAAATATTTTCGAAATGCAAAGTACGACTATTTGCCGATGATACACTAATATACTTAATTGGAGATAACTATGAAGAACTAATAAATATTTTAAATAATGAGCTAAACAATACATCAAGATGGCTAAAAATAAATAAGCTTAAATTAAATACAAAAAAAAATGTATGGTGATCGGATACAAGAAGACATCCAGTGAAAGCAAAATTAAAATTGATGGTGAAATTATTGAAAATGTTACTGAAATGAAATACTTAGGAGTTATATTAGATTCCAAACTAACATTCAACAAGCATGCTGAATACACACAAAAGAAAATTGGGAAAAAAAATCTTTTTTGGGAAGAATTCGGCCAAAACTATCCAGCAAAACTGCAATCACTATCTACAAATCGATTATTGCTCCACATTTTAACTATTGCTCAACTATCCCTTTCCTATGTAACGAACGAGAACAAAATAAGTTTCAAATTCTTCAAAACAGGGCAATGAGAATAATATTACGGCGAAATAGATTTTCAAAAGTAAACAAAATGTTAAAGGAACTGAATTGGCTAACTGTGAAACAGATGCTGACCTTGAATACGATGATATTTATACATAAAATAATTAACAATATTTTACCAAAATACTTTTCAAATACAATTATATTCAACAAGGACATTCACAGATATAACACAAGAACGTGCAAAGAAATCAGGCTTCAAAAAAGGACAAGGCGAATACGCAGAACAGTTTACTGTACAAAGGGATGAAGTTATATAACAAGCTACCAGAAACTTTAAAGTCCACACTAATTGGAAAGTTCAAGACGTATTGCAGGAGCTACATAAAATTTAGTTTGCAATATGAAATATTATAATTAATTAGAAATTTGTAAACTTAAATGTACAAATTACTAAAATAAAATTAAAATAAAAAAAAATAAAAAAATGTTACTGAAATTTTGATCTCCGGTGACTTTTTGATGTTTTTTTTCAACTTAAATCATAAAAATCCATATATATTGGATGGTAAGGGTCGTAATGAGGGGTTAAGTGACCAGTGGAAGAATTTTTTTATGATTGGTTTTGAATAAAAAAAATTAACAGAAAAAACATAAAAAAGCTCATTGGAGGCGAAAAATTCATTTACATTTCTTACTCCAAATAATGTAAGAAATCACTGGTTAGAGTAAGTAAAACTGTGCACCGTTTATAAACCTTTTTTTGTTTGGAGGAAACATAGATACAGATAATAATAAATTACAACACAATATTTAAAAAAAAACATACTTGAGATTTCCCCCACCTCATTTCTCATAGATTAACATTAGTAACAGATAATGAAACCCTTGAAAATATGTTTGTTTTCCTAAAATTTGAAGGGAAGTCTTTCATAGAAATATTACAAAAATTGCACTACATCTATAAAGAAACTAGAGTTTACTAATACGAGTAAGTAGAATAATACGAGTATTCAATTAATATTATTAAATTAATAACCCTCTGCCCCTGCCATGTGTCATTTTCTCTTTCTCATTATGTTGCTTTTCTTTTTTTAATCTTGTTTACTTTTGAACGTTATCCAAGATGAAAAAAGGAAAAAAATTTATATAGATACCTAGTAAATTTCATATTATCTTTCCTATACACTAGTGTGTGTTTTTTAAGATTTTCTTTTTATCAACTCCACTTTTTGTTTTCTTTAACAACTATGTTTTTCTATTTATAGTGTGAATTTTATTTGGAAACTTGGTGCTTCGTGCAATCAGGTAACATGTAATATTTTAATAAAATAATTATAAAGGTTTATTCCCTATAAAAAAAAATTATCTACGCTGCGTTGTTGCTCCTGCCGCTAAACTTTTAGGGTAGAAGGCCGCGAAGATCTGGGTTCAGGTCCCTGTTGCAACCGTTTTTTTTTAAATTTTCTGTGTCTTTGTTTTTCATGTTTTATTGCGAGTTGTTAATGTTATCTTCTTCATTTAGTATTAATGAATGTTATCATTGTTGTAACATTAATATTGAGTGAGACAAATCAAATAAATACACGCCTACGAGTATTAAGTTAAATCATATATTATTTAATCAAATACCTAAATGTATTAATCAAAGTATTTTAAGCTTTGTTTCAACAATCTTATCTAACCAGTTAATACATCATATATTTAATCCTAAAAATAATACGTGTTTAATTGATTAAAATCTGTTGAAATCAAAATGATTATAAAATGTACGTATGGGTCTTTGTAGGATTAGTGTCAGTGGTGTAGCGACAAGTTCACGTTCCCGGGCAATCCTGACGTGCCCACCCATAAAACGAACGTGAACAAAAAAACAGTTTCTTTCTACGTTTTTACGTGTCAGTTATTACATTGGTAAATATTTTATTTTTAAAAAAATAAGGACACATCACATGAATGAAAAAAAAAAACAGAGATGTCTGAGAAAGGATGGCAGATAATTTATTCGTGAGAAGAGCAATGATAAAAAAGTAAATAAAAAATGTATGAAAAGAAGACAACGTCAAGTCAAAGACTGAACAAGGCTTTGATAAAGTCAAATAATCGAGAGAATAAAGTTAAAGAATCGATAGAATAAAGAAAAAGTGTAAAGTCAAAGAATAAAGTCAAAGAATAAAATCAAAGAAAAGGGAGAGTAAATTCAAGTAATAAAGTAAAAGAATCGAAGAATGAAGTAAAATAATAAAGTCAAAGAATCGATGGAATAAAGAATAAATTCAAAGAATAAGAAAGTCAAAAAATAAAGTCAAAGAGTCGAGAAAATAAAGTAAAATAATAAATAAAACAATTAAGTCAAAGAATCGAGAGAATAAGTTATACCAAAGAATTGATAAAAAAGAAATAACATAATTTAAAAAAAACGAGTGTGCTTTAGACTTTAGACCACACGAGTCGTGTGACACGACTGTAAAAGTAAAACTTCACTAACTTATATTTCCCTCTCAACTCACGTTCGCCTCGCCCGACCGTTCGCCTCGCCCGATCACACTTTTCATAACGCTCTCGTCACGCATTCACCAGCTTACTCCCCAAGTCAAGCGTTCGTAAAGAAGTTTTACTTCAAAAATATATAAGTATTTGCGTGACGGCAAAAATCATTAATTTGAACTTGGTTAAAAAAACTCGCATTGACAAGTCAGTCGTATTTATATTTACTCTGTGTTCGTATTATTATGGTTTCCACCAATTAACAATTAATGTGACATTATTATTAAAACTAAACCGAACAGTAACAAAACGGAGCACTTGAAAAGTTATGAAATGAAAAAAAAAATCACACAACCTAACCTAAATAACCTCACTTTCGTGACTTTAATCAATTCTTTAAAGTGTTCTGTTTTAGCATGGAACCAATAGGCCACTTGCATGGATTTCATAACAACTCGGAAAAAATCCTGTGGATAGATCTTTTTACTAAGATTACGAAAATGTTAGTAAATTTTTTTAGAAATGTACAGTTTTTTTATTTTTAAATAAATAAATCCATTATTTGGGCTCGTGACGTCACTACATGAAAATGTCCCGTCTCCGAAAATGTTCCTATTAATTTTGTAAAATTCCACACTTATTTTTTTTTTAAATGGCATCACTATGATTTCAGCCGAATTTTTTAATTCGTTCACTAGATTTATTGTTTGTTCTCTGCGAACTTATCATTTGGTTTGACTTTTTGACAGATCTTATGAAGAGAACCCCGTAGATTTTAGATATCGGTACTTGTTTTAGAGGTATAATGGTTGTGGTGCTGATTTTATCAAAATCAAATTTTATAATATTCTTATTATTATAATTTACAAGTACAAGTATATTACATATGGATTTATTAATATAAACGTTGTACATTATAATGATTTATGATCAATATGATGGATCAAGGAAAAAAATATTTATGAGATGTAATATTTTTGGTATGCCTCGTTTTTCTCCTGTGCCATTCGTGTGGAAAACGTTTTTTTTTAATGTTTTTCGTTTTTAATTATCGTTTTTTCGCACCTATAAAATTATGTCCTGTCTTTCCGGTTTATAGAAAATGGTCTGATTTTTCGGATTGAAATTTTCAAAAAATCCCCAGGGTTTAAAAAATACGATAAAAAATACAGAATGTCTTAGAATATTTGCCTAAAACGGAAATTTTTTTTAAAAAATGTGATGCAAGTGGCCTATTCAACATTATCACATTAATCAGAAAACAAACTGTAAAGCAGTAATACAGGGTGTTAAGAGACGTACTTGACTTACTTTAACCAGTGATTCCTGACATCATTTGTCCTCCATTATACCTCCGGTAACATTTGGAAGTTTTTTTTATTTAATTTAAAAAATAATAAATCAGAGGGAAGGTACTGGACAGTTAGGGTCAGGATCAGTTATGACGTAAAGGGAAGAAGTGTTTTCTTTGGTTTTGAAAAAAAAACAACGGAGTCACCGGAGACCAAAATTTCATCTTCATTTCTTACTCTAGATAATGTCAGGAATCACTAGTTTCTCTATTTATGCTTTGTAATCCATACCATGTACAAACTTTACCAGGATAACTAATAACAAAATAATTTTAAAAAGCTCCCAAGTCCGCATTACTTACCGCATTCTATGGAAATAGCGCTTACTTCACTCAATAGAAAAATCGTACCTACTTACCGCATTCAATAGCAATAATTAAAGGTATTTACCTACCGCATTCAATACCAATAGTGCTTACCGCATTTGATAACAATTATAGTACTTACCGCATTTAATAGTTCAGGGTTGGCTCCGCAGAACAGGAAGAGGAAGTTGGTGCACACGGGCTGCATGGGGGAATTGTCCTTGCACAGCAGTTCCCCGGCTTGGGCCATAAAGTCGCTACTCGGCAACAGCTCGTTTATTCCGATCAGGGATGTCAACAGCTAATTCAGAAATTCACATATATATTAAAAATGGCAACTTTTAATTATTTTTTATCTTTTAATTTATTTTAAACATTAAACAAGTTAAAAAACATCGCTTGGACGGTACATTTCTTAGCCTTATCAAAACGTATTAACCTAGAAAGATAAAAAAATGTTATTATGTTAGAAAAGAAGCGATGATAACAATAATTAACGTGCAATGTAATATTATATGATATATGCTTGACTAAAAAAACGAAGGAATGGCGCAATGTTGAAACGCCTTTCCTTTAAACAATTCGTTAACCCTCATGATTCACTTTTCACTTAACGAAACTAACAATATAATCCTATATCTTATGTATCTACTAACTTACAATAAAACTTGCTTGATGTTATATTGTAGATTTTATTTTATTTAAAAAATACATTTTATTATTAATTTTTGTTATATTAGGGGGCGTTCAAGTATTACGTAACGCAATTTTTGAAGATTTTTGACCCCCCTCCCCCCCATGTAACGCGCCCTAACGTTTTTCCGTACCCCCCCCCCCCCCCTAAACGTTACGTAACGCCCAACTGACAATTTTTACCTGAAAATCACAATTAAGTTAATTCGCTTAAATACCTTTTTTCTTGTTTCAATCGCGTTTGCGGTAATAAATAAAACAAGAGATTTCGAGAACGAAAAGGATTGCCAAGTTGGAAGATTTTAATTCCTTACTTTTTTATCTAAATAAAGAAAAACATGTTACGTAACGCGTTGTTCGAACCCTCCCCCCCCCCGTAACGCACAGTAACGTTTCACAAGACTCCCCCTCCCCCCCAAGTGCGTTACGTAATACTTGAACGGCCCCTTACCTACACACACCCGGGCAGCGCCTTTAGTGGGTTCCCTGTACTTACATTAGTTCTATATTTTATACGCATGTATTAATTTTTAAATCCGTGCACTTGTGTTGTAAAATTATAAAGAAAAAAAATCCAATTTAAATGCGTGTGTATATTGATTGTGTGTATATTGAAATAAATAAAAATTGTGTTATTTTATTTCTGCAAAATTGTAAGAAATCTCCTGGAGGGTCAATTGGTTTTCCAATATATTAAGCATGTACAGATTATACAGAAAACAACCAGATAAATGTTACATATAGTAAAATATGTACTCGAATAGTCAACAGGTAGACCTGATTTTTTTAAATGTTAGAAAACTATCCGTGGTCTCTGAAGATGTGATTAATGCAAAATGAACATTATCAATAACAATCAAATGAACATTATAATATTCACAATACTGTGAAAGATTTCCTTGGTTTTTTGGTTTGGTGGACCGACTTGGAAATACCTGGTACCTACTAATTAACAATAAGTAGCCTATAACTAAATTGACTAAAATATTTAATAAAATTGATTGAACTTACTTCTACGGTATTTGCAATGGGTGCCAGGTAATGGACCAGCGGACTCTCCAAGTTGGACATGTAAGCAACAGGGGCGAGCGCAGACATCAGCTTTATCTTGGCATTGTACTCCTTCCTCAGAGCGGCCATGACGAAGAAAGAGGTGGTTCCCTGAGAGTGTCCAGCATAATTCAGCTGGGT